>MU167266.1:82988-99893 GCA_015951145.1 Cronartium quercuum f. sp. fusiforme G11 | reverse complement strand
CTTAAGACATCTGTCTTAACTTGTCCTAGTGAAGAGGAAGGCCTAAAAGAAGCCTTCCCCTCACATGGTATGTCACTCAAAAAGCCCCCTGTGGTGGAGTTGTTGACACTTACAGCTGATAAAGCATTTGTTGAACACTTTTTCAAAAAAATGTGTCATCCAAACTAGGTTTGGACAGTTTAATCTGGAATGGCCAAAACTAATTTTGGTGCCTGCTATCTTCAATAGCCAGATTCCAGTCAGTCAACAAAGGGTGAGCCATCCCCAAACCTGACTTGGACCTACATGGAATTGTCAAATCAACAGTAGCCATCCCATCCTCCTTTTCTGGCAACTCACATTCACATCCCTTCACCACACCTCACCAGCATGTTGCCCAATTGCAATGCAAGTGCCTCAAAGACCCTGATCAACCAAGCCAGAAACATCTCTCACCCTTACCTTCAAGCCCAAGCTCAACCCACTACATTGGTCATCTATTATAAAAGCACTCTGAATAATATAAACAATTGAGAAAATAAACAAAAAAAGACAATCAAATTGAATTAAATTAGGAAACATTTTAAAAACATTGATTCAATTTTTTTTATAGTGTGATCATCATTTATATATATTTCATTTCATTCACACTGAAAGGCATAAGGAATTTTCTTACTTTTTTTTTTTCTTATCATCAACTTTAAAGAAAAATGTTTATCAATTTTTTTTGTCTTTTGACCCTCTTAGCAAAGAACAGTTACCTTGAGTCCCTTTGTTTTTTATGTATTTTTAAACACTATTTTGTTCACAATTATGAGCCTCTTGAAATAAAAAAAGTGAACATGTTTTGAATTGGAGATAAAGAAAAAAGCATTGCAAAAACAGTACAAATATTACAAGTTCCCAGAGAACATTTTTCAATTTTAAAAAAAAAAAGTGTTATAAAAAAAAAAAAAACACAAATAAAACAAATTCCAAGACCTCTTCACTTGCTGTTTAGAGAAATTTTAGAGTGCACCCACCACCATCTAATTGCTTCTGATAATGTTGAAAAGAATTCCACATTCTTTTCATTTTCAAACACCTGAACAGCTTAAGATTGAAATTGAGAGATATTCATATCATTCTTGACTGTAATTGAGACCTCCCATGGATGATCATTCTTGTAAGTCATATAGTTTCCTTCAGCTTCCTTGGAAGCCTTTGGAGTCTTCTTCACATTTTTCTGCACAGTTGGCTTGTCATCATCCTCATCTTCACCATTGGGTAAATGTACCTCAATCACTGCCAAGATATTTGTATCGGATGGGCCTATCCGATGTTCTATCACCCCAAGATATGCGATGCAGTGTCAGTAGGATTAGGTGCGATGGAATTACTATCGGTATCTAATGCTCTGACACCATATTGCAGTGTAATTCCATCGCACCTAATCCTACTGACACTGCATCGCATATCTCGGGGTGATAGAACATCGGATAGGCCCATCCGATACAAATATCTTGGCAGTGAATGTGAACCATGAATGTGAGCTTGGCACTTGACAAACACCTTGGGTCCAAGTTTCCTAGATAGAGGGTGTTATTAACCAAAATGGGGTGTTTTTTAATGAAGAATCCTAGTTATGTACCCTCATCTTCATTCCTGACTACTTTGGCTTGGTTTGTGGCTGATCTTGAGGCTTGAGCTGGTGGAAAAAAATTGATGAACTGACATTGACTTCTGGGGGCTTGATGTAGTGGGTTGAGCTTGGGCTTGAAGGTAAGGGTGAGAGATGTTTCTGGCTTGGTTGCTCAGGGTCTTTGAGGCACTTGCATTGCAGTTGGGCAACATGCTGGTGAGGTGCAGTGAAGGGATGTGAATGTGAGGTGCCAGAAAAGGAGGATGGGATGGCTGGCTGTTGATTTGACAATTCCATGTAGGTCCAAGTCAGGTTCGGATAATGCCCTGTGGGAATGAAAAAAAAAAAAAAAATCTCAGGAGGGACATTTATTTTCAAAACTGCAGTATAATTACAATACCTTTGCAGTTCCATGGTACTTGTTGAGTACTCAGGGGCTGGCAACCCACTTGTTCCTTTAGTTCAATTGAGTCATGTCTGGGTGTCCAGAAGAAATTGATCTTGAAATTGGGCAGTAAGCTATCAATGATTTTGCTAATTGCAATTGCTAAATATTAGCCTGATTTGTAATTTGGTGGGTCATTAACTAGTTGCATTGCTGATTAGCTGTTGCAGAAAATAGATACTCCTGTAAAGGTGAAAGGGTCAGTTATGAGTGCATTTTTCACCTGATTTAAGGCCATAGAGAGTCCCATAATCTCAGCTTCAAAATTAGAAAATTCATCTGCTGGCCACCCCACACCCAACCTGTGGTATTGCTGATCCATTTGTAAACAATATCATAGAACCCTTCAGTTTTTCTTCTTCTATCTGACTCGCAATTTTCTCTATTGCTTTATCACATCTGAGCTCTAAATTGTAGATCACCCCCGCTCGTCTTGTCCAAGGTGGGCATGGATAAGGTTTGATCACTTCATACTGTCGCAGATATAGTGTGCCTAGAAAGTCCTTCTGTAAGAGCAGATGAATCGGTCCTTTGTGAGAAGGCGGGTTAGTGTTCAATTCATGTTTGATGACCTGTCTTGTGGGATGAGAGGGGGGGAGCAGTTAGTCTCTTTACAATAAATTGAAAGTTAAGGCGCGTGGCTGCTATATGGGAAGGTATCATGTATGTATCATGTTGCATCAGCTGGGTAGGTGACATACAAAAAGTGCCAAGTATCAACCGGAAAGCCGCATTCTGGATTGTCTGCCAAGCTTTGAATGTTCTCTTATAAGTGTCAGTCAAAAACCATATTATGCTACCATATAGCATTCTGGATCGGAGGACGGATGTAATTACCATCTTGGCCTGTTTAGGTGCCAAGCATGAGAAGCATGTGTTAATTCAAGCTAATTGACTAATGGTTTTTTCCCCTACTTCTTTCACATGTGCTAAATGTTTTCTGAACATTAATTTAGGATCTAACCAAATTCCTGACTATTTGAGCTCCTTGAGGGGTTCTAAGTGTTGATCTCCAAAAATGACAGGTAGTGTTTGAAGATTTTTTTGCCAAGTCAAATGCATCAATTGTCCTTTTTTCTGGCCAAAGAGAGCACCATGTCTTCTTCACCAATGAAGTGATTCGTGTCCCAGTTGTTCAAGTCTCGCAACGTTATCATCAATCATATGCAACAGTTTTTCACGATGGACCGAGGGGTACGCGGATTTGGTATCCAGAACGATCACAGATACGACATGGCCTTGTCTCCACTGGGCTTTTATCCATGTAACTAATATGAAGAGAGCATCCTCGGTGCTACGTTGGCGTCGTCCACCCATGTGCCTTTCTGCTAGGATTTTATGGGATTCAGTCCAGTGTGTCATGCGACCTGTTAGTATCTTCTCCAGGACTTTTCCTAGACAATCAAGGAGTGCAATGGGCCGATAGGCTCCAGATTCCGAGTAGTCTGATTATCCCATCTTCCTTATGATCTCTGTGACAGCTGAACGCCAGGTTCGAGGGAAAGGTCCTAGTTTGATGCAAGCATTAAAAAGCGGAAAAAGGTAATGCCTAAGAGCGGGGAAACTTATTTTGATCAATTCATTAAAGACCCCTCCGTGACCTTTAGCCTTCTTGTTAGGTAACCCACAGATTACATCTTCAAGTTCGGTTTCAGACATTAGTGGCGCATCCAGACCTGGATCAATGTGCATATTATCTGGAATAGCGACATCAGATAGATCTGCCTTCGTTGTGATTGAATTTTGTTGAACAGATTATCTAACATTCATGTACTACAATTTACGCGTGGCAATAATTTCCAGCCACCATTTGGCGTGCCATGGTCACTGGCACGATTGAAGATTCGTCAAGTCGCTACGATATGCAAGTTGACCATCCAATGGGTCATACATACATTATGGCTAATACAGGGCAGAGTCAAATCATCAAGGGTATTCAAAGCTTAAAAAGTTTACTGTAAGTAAGATTATGCTTTAAGAAAGATTTTCTATTTATGAAAACTCACATTGGACAACAAAGCCGAGTCACACAGTCTCATCCAAGTGTAAGTTTGGGTAATTACTAAATCACGCCCACCACACTGCAGACCTAAACATGAAATTGACCCGGTGGTGTATCTTAAAAGGCTTTGAAAACCTACACCCCCTGTACGTCCTTTTATAGGTACTGTAGGCTATGAGAGCCTTCTGAAGCCCATTATTGAACTGGGTGTCTGATTTTTGAAGGTGAGGCCTATATTTCCTGATGCCTAAAAATCACCGAGATTGTCAAGGCCATATGATTTCTCTCTATTGTAAACTCACGATTTTGATACTTATGCTTACTCTATATTACAAAATCTCAATCTTCACTCACAACCTCATCTCCTTTGCCAAGTTGTTTTGGCGTTTTGGGATGCGAAGAGTGGTGATGAAGGGTCTGATCCATGACTTTTGCACCCTTACTTCCCTAACTACAAGTATAGAGTCAATTAGCAGATATTCAACTAACAAATGAAACAGAGTAGAAATCTAGTGTACTTACCTATTGTGAACGTCCAATATTGAAGAAGATGGGTTGACGGTGCGGTATTGAATCCCCTTTGCATGATCTCCAGAGCAGTATCCAGGTTACATGAGAGCACACACATTTTTTTCCGTTTGACTATTTGATCCACAACATCGAAAAAAAGGGCAAAAAAACGGGCCTTCATGGATATAATCTAGAACAGGCGTCGTAGCCAAAAAAAAAAAAAAAACGACACCCAGGATGGCAACCAAACTTATTATGGAAGGTACCATTTCTTCCTACTTCGAAGGATACAAACCGGTAGGCCTGGGGTAATATTGCTTCCGATTGCGTGAAGGTATGAATGAGAATGAGACAGGAATAGAAGTTAAACATTCTATATGTTCATTCCTAATACCCGTACCAGATAGTCGAGAGTCATTATGGCATTTGGAAAAAAAAACTTGGGCCGTAATTTGATCCTTCCCCCTTAAAATTTGAGACCGGTGCTAAATTGAACTATGCCTTATATATATATATATATTTACAACATCCCTCTGTCTGTCTGGCACGGATAAAAAAGTGTATAAGTGTAAGTGTTGAATGGTCGTATCCAACTTGTTCTCTCTCAGAATTGTGGTCATTCATTGTAATATTATTGGTACTGAGTGTTTCCCCACTCTTCCCTTAATGAATCAAGATTAATATATATATATATAACGATACAAGATTTTATACCTATAGAATTGAATCTTGTCAAGATCAACTCAAGAGGATGACTTGAACTTGACTTAACTGAGACCAATTGGATCGTTGGTACTCAAGACTTTTTGTCTAAATAATTAAATCAGGTATAGATTACGCTTTTTTCTTTTTTTTCACAAAAAAAAAAAAAAAACAATAACAAATTTCTAATCCTTTACATTGACTTATTGATTTGCTCAAATGATTATATATATAACAAAAAAAAAAAAAAAGTTATTCGACTCCAAAAAGCAATTTCCCCTCCCCCCCCCCCCCTAATAACTTTCCAAAAACTAAAATAAAACCGAACAATATATATATAAATTTTTCTGCATAGGGTTACAGACAGGGTAATCTTTCAATTATAACAAAACAACAAGTAATAAAAAATAAAAAGGCTGACCTAATCATGTCAATTTAACCCAATTTCTTTTATGATGATCTATTTTCAAGTAATCATGCAAGCCACCTTAAGGAAAATTTCAGCGTTTTCACATAAAAAAAAGACTCTGATAAACTGTTGTATCATTTTTACCCATGAAAACAGTCTCTCTTCTCGGTGAATTATCTATCATCATCAACCAGTGTGCACATAGTATTTATCAAGAAATCTAAACTCAAACCTTCACATAAACGCATTCAAAAATCAACTCCTATATACTGAAAGCGGCTCAACACTCAAACACATAAACTTCTCCTATCCTAACTCCCCCCCAGAAAAAGAAAAAAAGTCATAAAGCCCAAGAAACAAAAATAGAAACAAAAAACAAGCGACTTCCACTTTAACTGTAAAAATGAGGGTCCTGGAAGACCAATACCCCTCAAAAGAAAATAAGTGAGAACAATTCTCAAGCACACAAAACTTTTCAACCAAGAAAAGATCAGACAGTTTTTTTTTTTTAAAAAAAAAGTACCATCCAAGAAAATAATGAATGTTTGTCCAATAGAATAATAATATTAAAAAAAAAAGACGTTCCTACGATTCCTCCTCATCCTTTCCAAAAAAAAAAAAAGAAAAAGAAAAAAAAAAGGATGCTCTCAATGATTAATTAACCGATCTCTTACTACTCTTTGACCCTTTTCGATTTCTAGTCACCCTTTCCTCAATCACACTCGTTGCGACTCTTGATAGTTTTAAGAGTGTATCGGTTGATAAGCCTTCAACTTGTGCCTGATAAGAAAAGGGAAGGTCGATTGAATATGAGGACTCAGAGAGAAGAGAGAAAAGAGATTTGATTTCCTACTTACTCGAATTTCCTGAGTCGTCTCACCCTCATCGTCCATCTCACTCATGTTACCTAAACATGTTAATAAAAACATCGGGTATCGTAAACCTGAGTTCACCAAGACAAAACAAAGATTGCCTCACCTGACTTCGCATCCACACCTTCATCCAACACTGACCCCGTGGTCTTCTTGTTGCCTCTGGGCCTCAAACTTCGACCCAAGATTTGAGTTTCAGACGAGAAAGATGAAGCCTGAGCCACAACGGAGAGCGACCTAGGTTCGAGCTTCGATAATGACAAATCAGCATTCTCCGTGAGCTGTTGGTTAATCTGGCGGCCTTCATTCGCGCGAGATGTAGACGCTCGCATGACCCGGTACAAAGGTGGCTGATCCTCGCACATGACGTTCGAGCTCGAGCTGCCAACATCAAAAGTCCGCGTACGTTTTGTAGGCGCTCGTGCTGTGGGTCAGACCAAGACATACAAGCAGCACGTCAGATAGTGTTCGGATCTGAAAGAACATAAAGCCACAGCACAACTTACGCCGACTGATCTCATTCTGGCCGCCGCGAACACGACTCTTTGACGAACGTTCGGAGCGTGGTCTATTGCCATTCGATGAGGGCAGGGCGACCTCTTCAAGCGCGGTCACCGCCTGGCGAGCAGGTTTTTCAGAGCATCCATCTTTTTCAGGGGCGTTGGTGTGATGACCTGCCCCTGACTGACTCATATGCTCATTGGATGAGCCCCTGTCGAGCTCGGAATACGAGCCAGGTTGATTGGCATCAATCAATGATTCTTCTAGGCCTGCCTGCGAGTCTGTTGATTGACAACGATCTGATCCAGCACGAGCCTGCGAGCGACTCCGCGCTATTGAACATGATCCAGTCAGTGCCTAGACTCTGTAATACAAAAACCATGAAAACGTACTGAATGGTTGAGTATAGGCCGTATCACGATCAGTTTGACTGGCTTGCCTCATACTCATACGACGCGCTTTCGGACATTTTAGCGGACTGGGTTCGATCACCACCACCGGTACACAGGCCTCCGTTTCTCCCACTCTGCGGCCTGGTCGCTGTTTTGACGGGCTACTTTTCACCAGCTCAGGTAGCACGGGGGGCTGACTGACAGCCCGCACTTCACGTGCGTGGCATGCTTCTTTACCCGAGGTGCCTACGGCTTGAAGCTGGTCGCTCATGACGGCACTTTTATTCCCAGGATGGTCCATCATGACAGAATGATGTGCATCCTCATTGGACACCGCATTCAAAGCTTCGATGGCATCAACAGGTGCTGGGTTGGGATAGGAAGGGTCTTCTGAAGCCTTGGATGGTCCAACAAATTCTAGAACAGAGTTGTTGCTCGAGGCTTCGCATCCTCGTGAGACATCTTCGGGGTCAGGCGTAGTCGGGAGAACAAGCGGGCTAGCCTCGCCAGCGGTGGTCTCGTTTTCCAGATTGTGTGTCACAGCGGTCGTTATCGCTTCGGACGTTGCCCGAACTAGTTCTTGGGAACCACGATGGCCACCAAGCTCTTCACCTTCATCACTGGAAGGTGGATTACAACTTCGACCGACTAGCAAGCCTATCCCAGAAAACAAAAGCTCATGTGTCAGAAAATTTCTCTCTCCTCCTCTAACTTTACAAACATTGAGGATATGAGTGAACAGGGTACGTACTCATTCGTGGGTCTGACAACTGCACCTTTTCTTTGGTCTCCACTAAACCACCGCCACTGGGCATGTCCTTGCCCACAAAAGCCAACACGTTCGGCGACCTGAGCTCCCCCGCAGCCGCTTGTTTCGTTTCCGCCATTGCCTCCACCACCTCCGCAACCTTCATGGAACCAGAATCCAAGAAAGCTTCCCCGCCTCTCTTTGGCCTTTGAACCAAGCGCTCCAAGTTCGCCATCGTGTTTTTCGAATTAACACTACTGCTGCTCATCTGTCCACTTTTCTTCTGTGTAACGCCCGCTGGGCCCATCAGACTTAGTCGAGCTCGCTGAGAATCGCTAATGACAGGTCCAACAAGTCCAAGCGGGATAAGCGGATCACCTTCGGTCGAAGGAACTGAAAAACCCACACAAAGATTTAGCCGCTCAGCCTCAGATGGTGTTCTACAGAACCCAGCTCGATGAAACGAAAGGAAAAAAGACTTACTCGAGTTTGCTGTACTGTTCGAAGAGCTGCTCGTGTAAGGTTGAAAGTCTCCCAGATCTGCAGCAGTCACGATAACTTGCAGGTCATTATTTGAGGATTGAACCTGAGGATGTCCGTCAGATGTGCGTCCCAACATCTCTTCAGAGGAAGCTAGCTCTTGAACCTTGATAACCTCAACCGAGCTGGCGAGTGAGATGTCCGAAATCGATGAGACAACAGGCCTTGCCTCATCTCCAACGGGAGCCTTGTCATTTTGAACCGCATCTTGGAGTCTGCTCTCATCGACAGAAGTTGAAGTCGCCGCATCACAAGGGAAACTGCCACTTTTCGTTACGCCTTTCATCATCATTCCAGTGGCCGGGCTCATCAGACTTAAGCGAGCGCGCTGTGAATCGCTAATGATATCGCTCTCAACCAACGGAGCTAGTTCAATAACAGAAAACAACACTCATTTTTATCAGCCACCTATGAATTTCCAACCTGGGAATGTGGAACTGCAAGCGCTTTGACGTAATCATAAGACAGGCTTACTTGAGAGTGACCCAGAGATTGATGAGTTAGTTGTCTTGAGTAGGCCATCATTCAAAGGTATAGCAGCGCGCTGAAGCAGGTCATGAGAGGATCGAGTGCTCACGCCAGTTCCGGCTGATGTACGTCCTGTCGTCACCTGGCTCTTCATTACCTCGACCAGTGTCTTGGGACTTGGTGTAACGACAGGTTGAGCTAGGTCGCATACAGGGCCTTTATCACTAGCGAGAGCAGGAGCCGCCGTTTCACCACTGCCGCTTACGAGCGAAGAACTCCTCACTTTGCTACCCGCCGGACTCATCAGACTCAACCGAGCCCGCTGCGAATCACTAATGGCAATCGTAGCCTGACCAGTTATCGCGGACTGCTCTCTATCTTTCTTGTTATCGACTGACGGAGCTGTAAAGATAGACCACGATTTCTTAAACCGACATCTCTTGAAATAAAGTAAAACTAAAATTGAGTGGGTAAGGAACACAGAACTTACTTAAACTTCTTCCGGAAGTCTGAGATGATGGAGACCGTTTCGAATGTGTAAGGGCGTTGACGACATTTTGACCGGGCCGATCTGGGGATTGGTGATTCTGATGATCAACAAGCTCCATTAGTTTGTCAGGAGCTGATGGAGAATTTGGCCGTAAGGTGTTGGGACTTGAAGGGATCATGACAACATCTCGATGTTCAAGAGGGGGGCAAGTTTCGATCTCAGACAGAAGAGCATTGTGTGATCCAGCTGTAACCTCACGACTTGAACTCGAGGACAGATGTGCATCTTCGATTGCACTAGCGCCAGTAACATCTTGTATATCACGTAAACCAGCGTTTTCGACGGCTACTTGGCACACAGACTGACAAGCATCCAGCCTCGCGCTCAAATCGGCTTCTCCGTCCACAGGCTGCGGGGTGCGACCATCGGGATCGGACGCAGATGGCTTGCTCACCGCTACTTCGGCAATAGGCTCGGTCGGGGAAGCAGCCTGGGATGAGGTAGCCATCCCAGCCTCGTCAAGCGCTACTGGTTCGACCACAGACTCCTCGAACAGAGCGCTGTCGATCAAGACACTCTCAACTTGCGCCTCAGCCTCGATCGCATTCAACCTCTGAGAAGCGACAACCGACGCAGTTTCGTCTAAAGCAGTCGCCTCACCGAGCTCGTCCAATGATCCACGGGCTACCGTAAGCACATCTGTTGCACTTTCGTCCACCACCGACTCAAGATCATCTAATCCAGTTGCGCTGCCAAGTTCGCCATCGCCATCCGGAGAAGAGCCGAGCAGGTCGGTCTCTCGATCCTTAACTGAACTGCTTCTCGTCTTCCGACCTGATCGGTTCCCTTTCTCCTCGCGTCCAACCGTCGCTTTTGCATCTTTGACACCATCTCTGGAGAGTTGAGTACGCCGACGTTTATGAGCGCGGCCTTCCTTGTTCACTTGTTCTGGCGTCATCTTAACTTCTTCACTCGACGACCCAGATGAGGAGGTCTCTCGGTTTGTAATCTTCGCCACCAACCGTTTCCGAACCAAGCTGACAGGGTTGCAATCTCCAACGCCGACTATTGCATCATCTTCGCTTGGTTCTGCTACCGAATCAGACTGGCTATCGGCTGTATTCCGTCTTGAGCTTCTCCTTCGCTTTCGAGGTACTGTCACTACCAATACCGGCTCTGGCCTCTTCGATGTTTCCTTCCCACGCCTCTTACTCGTGCTCACATCTGCTGCTTGTTCAACAACCACCTCTTGCGTTTGCCGGATATTAGGGCTCCGAGCCCTGGTCGAGGGAGGACTCGTGTCATCCCTCCGACTGATATGATCGCCATGTTTCTTCGGCGTCCGAATGAGTTCCTGCTCCAATCCCGATCCGAGTGGCTCATTTTCTACTTCAGCAGATTGCTCAGCGATTTCATTATCCTCTTGTTGCTGCAGAACAGAGTGTTCTACAACGAGAGCTTGATCATTAGCAGTCTCGGCCACTTTGACAGGTGAAGGTGAATTCGACCGATAGCTTTCAAGAGATTCATTCTCAGGCCGTTTTCGTAATGGACTGAGGATCGATCGATCAGCTTCAACATGGGGAGCAAAGGTGATTGGCGTGGGAGGATGCGCAGGCTTAGGGATGAGTTCGTCGATGTCCTTTAACAGCTTCCGACCTGCGTCTGTGTTTGAGAATTCGATCAAGGCCTCGTGCACATAGATGGGCGCAGGCGAGCCGTCAGTCGGGAAAAACGGGCTTCGAATGATCTTTACCATTACTTTCTCAAGCTCTTCATTACCCGTTTGGAAAGAAGAAGTAAATTTGGACAGACAAATCCGATAAAGCTTCACAAAAAGAGGAAAAAAGTACGACTCTTTAATCTCACGCTTTTTTATTGAGAAAGTGTGAAACTAACCTGTTCAACCTCACCGGCCGTCGATCCTGAGTCACCCAAGAACCGTACGATCGAGCACCCAGAGCCTAACATGAGCCTCTGGAAAGTCTCAACACTGGCCCGACCTAGCAGCCTCACTAGCGCCATCGCAACATCCGAAGATGAGCAAAGGTTAAGCTTGACTAGCTCCACACACCAGTTCTCTATTGGGGCCTCCTCCCAACAATCTACGCCTACTTCCACGAGCTTGACTACGTCCGCTGTCGTCCTTGCACTCGCGCGCTCAACCACGTCCCTTAGCCATGATCGCGTCCCTAACCCAGATGTGAGTCGAGCGAGCTCAGCACCAAGTTCAGCCAGCTTCTCGGGCGCGCCAGCCGCCTTACGGCTTCGCACCAGGTCGTCTAGCACTGTACCGACCAGAGTACCCAATTGTTCCTGTCGCTGGGCTTCCCCATCTACATTTGCGAGGGTGGAAGGGTGAAGGAGAAAGCTAGCTAGACGAGAGACAGCCTCACTTAAACTGTCTTCACCCATCTCGTTCTTGAGTATGGCATAAAAGGAAGAAAAGGTGATCCAATTGGGCGCAAGAGCTTCCAGTGAACTCATGAGCTCAGCAAGTGAGTCCTTGAATTTACACTCCATTACCGCCCAAGTCTCCCTCACTCGTTTAAGCGCACGAACATAGGCCTGCCAGACTTCTAAAATCTCAGATTCAGGTCCAGCTCTAATGGCTCGATTGACGAGCTTGAGAACTTTATTTGATCTACAGCAGATCCAGAGCATATCCATCGACGGAATTTCCATTGGCTTAATGAGAGAGCTCACGCCAGCGATAGCAAAAGCTTCGAGATCAATTCCCACGCTCCCGTCTGATCTCGGTGGGGGTTGATGAAAGACTGGATGAATGAATCGGTCGAGGGTCCAGACTGGCTCTTGTCCTCCTTCACCACCGCAGAGCGCCACTAGAATCTGACAAGCATAGATACGATGTTCTTCGATCGGGCCTGCCAATAGACCGGGCAAGGCGCGTTCAACGATTTCGTCCCAGATAATATCCAGCTGACTAAATCGAGCGGAGCTGATGACACTTTCAAGCCAATCCTTCGGGCCGACGATCACCGATGATGTAGTGCTACTGAAAGGCATAGGACGTGGAAGATATTGTTGGACGCAACCTATCGTACCGTAGAGGAAGGCCGAGAGGTTGCGATGGAGGGTAGAGGCCTTGGGGGCAGCCTCAAGCTTGGGTTGGCGCGTACGAGTTGCGAAAGTACTCAAGAAAGTATTCCCGGTACCACTGTTGCCGGTGGTGGCATTGGTCATTCGACTGGCGTGCTGGTTGGTGGGAGCATGCTCGGTCGATCCACCAGGTCTGAGGAGGGCGTCGAGATCCTTGACGATCCCGCTGTTGATGGCCACAGAAGGCGACTTCATGATGTTTGCCGGGGGAGCGGTCACGGGGGTGGGGGTGGAAGGGGACCAGAAGTAAGATTGGTGAAAAATCTGAAGGAAGAAAGCTAATTGGGCCTTTTCCAGCCCCCAGATGTTGTTAACTTTGTGGGTTTGAATGTGCTCAATACTCCAGATAAGCATGACGAGAATATAGTAGTCCCAAAGTTGTTGAGCGAGCTGCTTGACGGGTCCGTCGCTTTTCAGCAAGATCTAGCGAACCCCAGAGGACATCAGTCTGGGATTATTTACATGTATGAACAGGAACGGATGTGGATTCTGACCTGGATATGAGGCTTGAAACACTTTGTCACAGGTGGATCGGTTCGCCTCAGTCTTTTACCCAACAATGCCATCACTGTTGCCATCGCGCTGATCGGCCAAGACAGTTCACCCCCGGCGAGCGAGTTTGACAACTGTTGGTTGAGCATCTGCCAGCGCTGTAGCTCGGGTTGATTGGTCAAATAAGCCTGTATATTACGATGATCAAGTGCAAAGAATTCAACAAAGTTAGCCAGTTTACGACGCGATGTTACAATCGACTGCTTCTGACTTACGAATGTGTACCGTGAAAGTTTCTCCTGAAAATCCTCCTTCCTCAGCTTCTGCGATTGTACTCGATCTGCCGTCACTGCTGGCCCAGTGAGCCGCCAGACAGCTGCCGATGGCCTCAGGCCTCCCTCGTCCCAATCTTTCTTGGTGCAGTTGACCAGCGCGCCTAGGCCCTGGAGGGCCTCGTGTCGAAGAGAACCCGCCTGAGGAGATGCGAGAGCGGCGAGGAGGGGTTCGATGACAGCAGCAATACGTCCAAGGACTTGCTCGGGAATTTGACTGACCAGCTGCTTGATCGCGCCCAGACCAAGCCAGAGTACTCGCTTTCCCTTCTCACCGCTCTTACCTCCAGAAAGGTAGAGGGTGTGGGTGATAGCATCAAGGATACGATGAGCGTGAGGCGTGAGAATGGCGGGTGGTAGGCGTTGAGCCTTAATGATGTGGTTGAAGGTTCCGATGACGGGTAAATGTTTTTTGCGACGAAGGATATCAGAACCTGGGAGTTCAACTAGGAGCGAGAGGAGCCTTTGAGCGTGGGCGGGGGCGAGGTGACCAAGCGTACTGGGCCAGCTCCAAAGCAGACCGAGACATCGCAAACCCGCCTGGCCTGTCTCGATTTCTGCAACCCGACGTCTTATCTCGTTGGTCGACGAACCTACCTTGGGCGCCGTGCTCATGACTGCCGGGGACGAGTAGCGATTGGAGGCTAAAGTGGGTGAGGGTCGGGATAGCTGGTCACGAGCGTCGGTTTGAGGGGGTGGCGGCTGAGGCTCGGACTTGAGCCTACACAAGTTCTCGAGCTCGCGGACAAGGCAGGTCATCAGCGAGCCAGCGAGAGGTTCGTCAAAAACTTTTGACAGTCGATCGTGCTCTTCGCGCTCATCCAATAAACTATCATCATGCCAGTGGTGTCTCAGGGCCGACAAGTTTTCGTGCAGGCACAAGTAAGCTTCTTCCACCTCTCTAAGCGTGATGACGATCCTGGGTAAGGTGTGAGGTAGCGACGGATTGGGTCGGGTGGGCTGTTCAGGCGTGCGAGGGAGCGCAGGGGAGAAGACGGTGGTTGCTGAATTCGAACTTGGCCGGGCACCCACACTTGAACACACTAATGTACGTCGTCGCTTCGCTTTCGCTTTCAGCTCTGTAGGCTCAAGCCGAGGGTTATTGACCAAGGCACGCGGGAGAAGATCTCTGGGTTCACGAGGGCTGCCAATCAGATTGCCAAGCTGGCCCTGTTGCTTTCGTTGAGGGCTAGTGAGTGAGGCAAGGGGAGAGAGCGGGTCCAGACGCATTTCCTTTGGGGGCGGGAATAGTGAGGCTTGAAGGGTGAGCAGGCTTGAGCGAATGGAGGCGAGCAAAGACTCCTCGCGGGTTACAGAGGTCGTCCCCATATTCTCCGCGCCGTCGTCAGTTGCAGAAGAGGAAGCGTCATCACCGGAACCGGACTGATCATCGTCCTTTGGATTGAATGCTCGAGAGGGAGCACGGCTAGTGGGCTGAGTGGTCGAGCTGGAGGCTACCGGAACTGCGGTTCCAACAGGCGCACAGGTACTTAAATTGTTCAAGCGTTCCTCGCTAGCTCCGGTGACGGCTAACAAAGCCTTGGAGGCCATTCGGGCTCGATTGGGAAATATGAGAGCCTCGAAAGCTAGCTTGGGCCTCCCGTTCGAACGCGTGCCTTGCTCGACTGAGTCAGCGAGGAGGATCTGAGCCTGAGTTTTCTTCAGGATCGGACGGAGACCGAGCTGGTCATCATTCTCAGGCGATGGCAAATCAAACCCGGGAAAGGAGGCGGCCCGACGAACGACGCCAGTCTGAGATCCTTCGAGGGGGCGTACACGGGAGCCATTCACAGGCGAATTACGAGGGAGCAATTCACGTACAACGACTTCGTCGTCGGAGCTCTCTGAGTCTAATGCTTCATCTAAATTCTCCTTTCGTTTCTTCAGTTGGCCCGACTTAAGTTCTTTCTTGGCTGGGGCCGACGCCAGTAGTGTGGGACTGGCGGGACGAGGCGCGAGTGGGATGCCATGGTAGTAGAATCGATCGAGGGATTTGACACTCGAGCGTGCAGCGAGGGGAGATGTAGGCCTCGGCCGAGGCTTGTCGGCGGAGGCGCAGAGGGCGTAAGAAGGCCGGGAAGACGGACTAGAGCGAGGGGTAGCAAGCGAGAGTCGAGCGCGTTTGCGGCGATCGAATAGTTCACCCGACCTTAGCTCGAGTGCAGGCTGGAGTTGGCCTGGGAGAGGTCCTCGGATGGAAACGGATGGCTTGGAGCGTGGCTGGGGTACGTGAGGCCTTGAGCGATGGTTGGGAACACTCTGGGCACTTCCTAGACAAGCTTCGTTGAAGACCACCGACTTGCGTTTCTTTCCTATGAGAGGTGGGGTACAGGAGGGCGTGGAGGTAGGTGGAGAGGGTAACGTCTTGCGTGGCGAGAGAATAGGTTTGGTGAGACTGGTTTCTGAACGACGGAGGTGATTGGGTTGGATGAGGGGGACGGGTCGAATTAAGGTGTGGTGGTTCTCCTTGGTTGCTGGATGAGGAGAGTGCTGAGGTGGGTTGGACATGGTCGTGTGAATTGAGAAGGGTGGTGGTTGAATAATAAACTGATGAGATTATTTATTTTGTTTATTTATTTATGTAGTCAGACTAATTAAGTGAACTCATTCAGTCTTCTTCTTCTGTAATCGTGTCTTGGACTTTTTTTTTCCAAAACGCGTCCCAGTCGCGTCTTTCAACCCATCCCGCGCAAATATTCTCACAAATCTCATTTCATCCAGTCTGGCTCGGCTTTGATAACAAGCCAGATGATTGGGAGAAATTAAGTGAGTGAGACTATACCACACACCAACAAGCATGCTCATGATATATCGAAACTGACAGCTTTGTAACGACCTCTTCTTGCGTCGGTCATCACATCTGATATAATAAATCTTATATCAATGATCGCGCTAAAACACAAAATGATTCTCGGGTGAACAAAGTCTCAAACAATATCCATCAAGTCGCTAGTCGCTGCACTCGCGTACTTTAGATGAATGGATAGTGCCGAATGGTCAATCATCAAGAAAAAAAAAAAAGGATTGGCTGCACTTAATGGAAGAGCATTTCCCTTCAAACTTGAACTCCAAGACGCAACCTACTTGGGTCTTTCAGCCGTAATAACCAATACACCCATTATTCCAGTCTATCACATTATCAAAGTGCAAGAAGAACGAAAAGAACACGTCTGGTTTACAACCTACATAGAATGCTTCACAATAAAAGAAACCTTATGAATCTACCGATGAAAATCAACATTATTTCGATCAAAAGTAAAGCTATCTGAGAAAAAAAAAAAA
>MU167266.1:42130-56380 GCA_015951145.1 Cronartium quercuum f. sp. fusiforme G11 | reverse complement strand
GATAGTAATTCCATCGCACCTAATCCTACTGACACTGCATCGCATATCTTGGGGTGATAGAACATCGGATAGGCCCATCCGATACAAATATCTTGGCAGTGCCTTATCATTATTTGTAACTTCTAAACTAAAGATGCAATAAAAGAAACATCAAAGATGAATAATGTAGCTGAGTCTTCTACAAGTATTTTGCACTAGTGTAACTTTTATCATCTTGAAAATTGAGTAAAAAAGTCTAATACACCAATTTCAATGCGCTTTTTTTTTTTTTTTTTTACTTCTGCATAAGGGTTACTACTTATCGTACTTATAAACCTTCTTGTATGCATTATTAAAGGTTATTCGTTTTATAATATCGCACAACTTTCATTTTTGTACTACCAGGTCATCTCTAAAACCGAAAGAGATAGAAAAACCTGTAGACTCAAAATTGAGGATTAGAGTCATCTCTGTGGTAATACAATACCTTTAAAGAGGAAATTGTATGTTTGTGACCATGTATGACATTGTATCAATGTTCAGGGAAAAGATTGATGCCACCATAGAAGTCTCTTTCACCTTAAAACTCCCTTTTTCACCTTTTAATAATGATTATAACACCTTTTCCACCTTTGAAACCCCTTTTACATGCTATTCCTCCTTCTATGACCTCAATAATAATTATAATTGTTGAGAATGTCTAAGAACACAGTGACCTGATGGATCTGATGGATATGTAAGAGGGTGAGTTAGTGAGGTTCTGGCCTCAACACTTTCCCTATTTATGATGCTAACCTAAAAGAGAGGAAAAACAAGGTTGAGATCTGAATAACATTTGATAGAGTGTGGGGTTGATTAGTACCTAAAATTAGGTTGGTTATTGAGGAAATGGCAAGATGGAGGTTAGTGAGCTTTTGCTCATGATCTTTGACAAAGAGTGAAGCTGATATGCATAGACAACAGGGGTATACAATTTGGTTAGATCAATCTGCATCAGAGTCTATATATGAGGTGAGGAAAAGTAGGAAATAAATGAAATGGTCACTCACAGTCTCTTTTCACAGATGGGGAAAAGAGACTTTGAGTGATTCTGAAAAGGGGGGTTATATGTGAGACATGGATCTAGGTATAAGGCTTTATGCATGGACCTCATTCTTCTTCTGGGGTCTGTGCCAATGGGCCTGATACAGTCACAATTGTTAATCTTCATCTTTGTTTCACATTATGTGCACAACAAAATAACCTTTAGCCATATGTCACAACCACCCTTGTTGAACTCTAGTGTAAACCCTTCATCAATCATACTGGAAACAGACAGCAGCAGTTTGTTCAGGCCTGGAACTTGGAGCATGGGAATTGACTTCTTAATTGTCAGAGGTAGGGCCATTGTCCCAATCAATGTTGCCTTGATTACAGAATTATCAGCTAAGGTTACTTTGGTGGATGCTTGGCAGAGGTTGGTAAGGGGCATAGAGGGCAGGGCCATTGCTTTGCTATGGCCTGAGTCTATATTGAGTGAGTTTGGGTCACAGTTTGACATCAATGTTGCATTTTTTCATACTGGTGAGGTGGATTCAGAGATGCTGAAATCTACCACCTCTGAAGAATTGCCACTGTCACAAACTGTAGCTGTGCACTGTCACAAACTGTAGCTGTGCTGGCTTTTGCCTTGCCTGTCCTCTTTTTGACCATCTTTAACTTCCTTATCTCTTTGTGAGCAGCATCAAGCTCATCATCTACCTTCAACTGACAGTTGCTCTCAAGATGTCCCTTCTTTTTGCAATAGTCACATGTAAGTTTCTGATGATCATGCCACATCCTGGGATATCTAGGAGGTTCATCATGGGCAGAGTTGTGTGAACCAGAGGTGGTAGTGGATGTTTTTGCTTTTGCCACTGTTACTGAGTCAGTTCCCACTAGTGTTTAGGTTTGTCATCAAACTCCTTCTGAGCACAGGGCAGAGATTATTTCATTGCTTGTTATGTTTGGGTGCTGGAGGAGAGCCATTAGGATGTGTTGCTAGTCAGGAGGGACTTCTGAGCTGATTGCTGCCACTAGTATATCATTGGCATGGAGAGGTTTTTTGCTGGTGACCAGAGAGTCAAGATGGTCATACATGACCTGAGCCTTGTCAAGGTATCCATCCATACCATTGCCTTCCATTCTTTCTGTCACTATAGTCTTTAGCCAATGCATTTTTGAGACCAATAACAAGTCAAGATGGAGGGACTGTAGTGCTTTCCACATGGCAATTGTGTCATCACCACACTGATGCAAGACCATATAGTTTTCCTTCTCTACATAGCACAAGAAATTTTTTTTGACTTTTAAACAGTCTTTCTTGTAGGTAGCAGGCCTGTCCTTTGAATCATTATGTTGGATGGTGTGAAGTAGACCTTCAGTCTCTAGGACACTTTTCACTACAAATGCCCAGTCAAGGTAGTTTGATCCAGAACCAGAAATGCTTAGCTTATTGAAACCCAGTACAGTGATTCAGTTCTTAAGCCCTGTCAATTCATTTTCAACAATTGACATTGCAGATGTTTTCTACTTTTGATGGACCTTTTCAAAGTTATTTGTGCATCAAACAAGTGATCTTGACTGTCTTGAGTGTAGCAAGAGTGGAGAAACCTAGCTGTATTGATGATTAGACTTTGATAAAGTTTATTAAACTTGAATTTTGTTGATTTTACATGCAGAGAGAGCCATGACTCATAACCTGATGAACAGTTATTCACTGAGATGCATACAATGTTGTACCAAAGTGGAAAGGTTAAGTTCATTGACATCAAACACATACAACTGAGGAGAAGGAAAGAGAGTTGATGAAAAAGAATGATAACTAACCTGAGATGTGTACAATGTTGTACCCAAGTGAAAAGGGGAAGAAAAAGGAAACCTTCCACTTGGCACGCATCCCAGATATCAGATGAGTATCTCAGTACAAGCATGGCTAGCTTCTAGGCTATTAGACCCCTATCCCAACAATAGGCTCATGCAGTTCCTGCAGGGATCATGCAGCCCATGCATCTCCCTCACCCATGCTGGATTTGATGATGATTTGATATTTTTCTGATAGTTCCCTGATATTTCTCTGATCTCCTGGTGTGTTCTAGCCTGCTAGTGACAAGTAAATGAGGGCTGTGATTTATTACTAGCAAAGAAAGGAAGTGGAGAAGGTAGTTTGGCTGGAAGAAATGAATTGAGAAGTTTACTGTGCTGCAATCTTCATCAAGGTTTGTGTCAGGAAGTGGCTTCTGTAAGGCTCCTGGCTAGAAATCAGGGAAGGAAGAGTCAAGGACTTAGCCCTTCCAGGCAATGCCTTTGTTAGGCTGCCTTGAGGTTAGGGGTAGCTTCTAGATAGCTACTCAACAGTATCAAGGTTGAAAGAGAAAGGGGACTGAGGACCCCTTTCAAATAACTGGTGCTGGTAGTACTGGGAATTCCCCCAGTACTGACTACAGCTAATTGGCCTCAATGATGAGGATTTGGGAGGACTGGGTCTGGAATTTGGTAATCTTCACTCAGGGATCAGAGTTACAGTTAGGCTCTAGTAACACTCCACCCTGATCCAACTTTTACAAGCCAGGAAGCTCTTTACCTGCTTGGGTGAATATTTAGCTCTAACCCTTGTGAATCCTCACAGACAAGGATGTCAAGGAGCAAGGTCTACCAGCCTATGGGTGAACCCCTTATACTACACTTAGAGCACCAGGCACTATTGAGCAGATGACTTGAATTACAAGTATCCTCAATGTTGTGATATTGTGCTATTTTGGGTGTGTGGTAAGCAGTTGGGGGATGAACCAACTCCTGGCCTGAGGAGAGAGTTTATATATCCTGTTCTCAGGCCTTTCCCTCACTATTAGGCTAATGGCCTACTTGTGGTTGCTTGGGTTGCCATGAAAATCCTTGGTCAACTTGTGGTTGAGTACTTATTACAGTGTTGTGTATTCCATCCTGTTGTAAGTACATACTGAAGGCTCTTGGCCTGTGCTGTGATTACCTGTTGGTATATATATTTAATGTTGTTTCAATTTTATGATTACATATGTATTTTTGTTAGTGCTATATGCAATCTTATGTTACACTGGTATTTACATGTGTACTATTACAGTACTCTCTGTTATTGGTGTTTGACAGTCTGTGGGACTGCTGAGCCATCCTCAGGGCTGAAATTTTGTAAAATAGCTCTTGTTTTGGGCATATCATCATGTTATTGGATGGACCCAAATTGGGGAGCAGGTGTGGGTTCAGAAGATAAGGGTTTGAAAGAATTGGTGGTGGAGCAAGTCTAGTCCTGGGTGGTGGAACACATCCATTCCCAGGATAAGGTTGGGATGGGAAAGGATCTCCTGCATGCAGTACATATATAAAAACTATTAGTACACTATGAAAAGGTCTCCCTTTGTGGGGATATTTTTAAAATCTTTAGCTCAGATTTAGCCTGGCAAGATTTGGGAAACATCCCAAGTACTTCTCTAACCTGGAATATCTGTGAAAGCTCTGGAACTTTTATCCAAGTCCCAATAATTCTACCACTACATACTAGAGGGTGAGGATTGGTTATTGGTCCCTCCCTACTTTGGAGGAAGGGACATGATCCCCCCCCTCTGGAAGCTCAATAGGACAGGTCTCAATCTCCCCCCTGCTTTAGTGGAAGGGAATCAGTTCCTCCCTCTGGGAGCTCAATCCCGTCCCTACCACAGTGTCTGTAGCTCATGCCACCCACATTGAGGGCACTCTAATCACTCACATCTAGGGCCAGATTTGGGTTTTCCCCCAAAAATGGGCTCACACTCATGTCTAGCTCAAGGATGGCCTGCACATTTGGCACTCTCCCTCAACATCTCCCTTGTAGAATACAACAGTTTCCCTCATCCCATGGCTTATCCCTCACCTCATATGAGAATGAGTTGAGGCTGAGTGGAATAGGTAGTGGATGAGTTGAGTAAAATGCAAGGCTGATTTAATCCCTTGTGCTGGGATCTACAAGAGACACTTTGACAACAGAAATGCAAATCTCAGAGAGCCCCTGATGCTGCACCCTGTCTGTATCAAGGTGACTTGTTGATGAGAGCAGACAAAGAACTTTTTTAGTTCTCTGATTGTTCTCATTTTTCACCCAGAGCCAGCACATGAGCCTTCCCTTTATGCAAAGTAACTTCCTTTTCTTTTCGCTCAATGCACCATGTGCTGAAAGGTGTGTACTGTATGCCTGTGTATCACTGCACAGTCCACAATCATACTGACATTCATGAGCTGACATCATGATGAACATGGATCAGTGACTTGTATTGAATGGACATGAGTAACAAGGGTGGGCTTGAGCCCTTGGGCCACCAACCCCCAGACACTAAGGCACTGGATTTGAGAGGGATTCTGAGGTGATTTCAAACATGACACCATGTGCT
The DNA here is from genome assembly GCA_015951145.1 of Cronartium quercuum f. sp. fusiforme G11. Classification (NCBI taxonomy): domain Eukaryota; kingdom Fungi; phylum Basidiomycota; class Pucciniomycetes; order Pucciniales; family Coleosporiaceae; genus Cronartium; species Cronartium quercuum. Next base: position 50,987 of record MU167266.1, on the reverse strand, counting down.
CTTGTTGATGAGTCACCTTCATATGGACAGGGTGCTGGTGGTGGGAGCTACAGACATTGTGTACTCTTAGAGGGAGGGATTGAGAGAGCACCTACTGTTAGAGAAAGATTGAGAGAGCTTGCTCCACCCCTCCCACTGAAAGTAGGGAGGGATGAATTCCCTTCCTCTAAAGTATGGGCCTACCCTATAAAGTGAGGTGGACAGACTATGTATTCATAGTCCAGTTGTCCAAGTGGTTAGGTGTCATGTTGTCCTAATCTCTTTTTCTGGCACCAATGGGTTTGAGTCCCCAGTCACCTGCCTTTTTGGCCAGGTCAGTGTTCCTTGAAATTTTCCTAGAGGGGCAGCTGGATCTCCGTAGAGGATTTCTCAAACCTCCACAGAACCTCCTAAACTAAACAGAGTCCGGGGCAATTTCAAGTCTAAAGCTTTCAGGGATGTCATCTCACATAGGGTACAGGATATTCTCAGCATATCTGGCGGGATCTTTTTAAAATATTTTGGCCAAGGACAACCTTGCCATGGTGTATGTTATAGCCAGATACCTAGCCCCAGAGTAGGTACATGACCACAGCACAGTAGTGTGAGAAGCTGACTTGTACACTTGAGCAGTACTGCCGTACAAATTAAGTTTTTGTGAGATCTCAGCAAAGTACTTGTTGGGATACTGTACTTTGTAGTAGTAAGCCTAGAGGCTACATATGCTTGTACTGAAAAAGTCAGTCTGATACCTGGGATGCAAACCAGGTGGAAGGGTCTCTTTTTCCTCACCTTTCTACCTGGGTATATATCTGTACGCATCTCAGTTGTACCTGCTCATCAGTACTTGCTTCTCAAAAAGGGAAAGTGCAAATCGAAAGTTTTTATATTATTTATTTCGAGATCTGAATCTAAGAAAATAAATTTTAGGCTTTAAGAGAATGAAAAGGAAAATAACAAGAGAGTTTGACAAAGGAAAAACAAGACAAGTTTAGCGAATAGATCATGATTATGTATATATTTAAGCGGAAACAATAATTCATATACCGAAACATAAACAGCCACAGGGTTTTTACTGGTGGGGTACACCATTAGTGTGTTGAATAGCCAAACGGCTCAAGCAATACAAAAACAATGATTAAAAAAAAAAAAAAAATACCGAAACAATCTTCAGGTCAAGGTGAAGGAGAAAAACAACACAGAAAAGAGAAAGGTCTACGAGTCCAGGGCAATACAGATAAAAAAAAAACTAGGAACAGTGATACAATTTGTGATCGACTGCTGACTAACGGGGATCATGACAAGTAGCCCCAGTCCCTGCCTGTATATAGCCTGACCAGCCCCCACTTCCAGCTCCTCCCACATCTCTGTCGTGATTGGACCCTAGAAGTGTAGGCTGAGCGTGTGCGACAACAGTATTATACGCAATGGTGAACTCTTGCAGATACCATGCTCACCCAAGCCTTGTGAAGCTCCGTCCGTCGGCATGGGATAGTTGAATTGGTGATCAGATTGGTAATCAAACGCGTCGGCAGGCGGGAAGCCGGTGGAATAGAGCGGCATCGATGCCATCAGAGGAACTGCTAGTCAGTCGTCGGTAATAGAGCAGATGGGATGGGTGAAGCTTGAACGGCAAAGTCACGACCCACTCTCCAAAGCAAGCTCTATCTAGTAAGTACGTACATACTGTACTTACTGGAAGAAGGTGCCACCTTCCGACCTGTGCATAGAGGTGGGCAGCATCCTCGCAAGGGGGAATCATGACGCCCCCCAAAAAAGTGTCAAGATTGGGCATCATCTTTACATGACGGCCATTCGGAATACTCTCGAAGCCGGACTTGTGGGTAAAAAGACAGTAGGAGCTTCGAAAAGCTTCTAACCCTTCTACATCAGCTTATGGGCTTCAGGCCCTTTAGAAAAGTGGGCGCGATTCATGAATACCCCTGATAAAACAATGACAATAAAGTCACCAGATTGAGACCAAATTTGAAATTCAGTTTTGCATTTGCCTTCAACTACTGTGGGTACGCCTTCGAAAAGCTTCCAAATTTTCCGCACCAGATAGTTGGGTGTTGGGGATTGAAAAGGTGGGCGTGGTTTATCATTACCACTGTAGAAGCGTGAAGAGCCTCTGCAATAAATCCCAAAAGAGTTTTATCAGCAGCTCTGAAAGACAAAAATGAAAGATGGTAACAAGATTCCAAAACGAGCTTCAACGCTTGCATAGACAACTGTAAGCAGATGGTGTAGAGGGATACAAACCTCAATCTCGAGTTTTTTTTTTTTGCAGATTCTCAAGTCCCATTTGGACTCTAGTTGAGCACATGAGAACGTGAGAGGACACTAGACAGAAAGAAAGTAGTAGAGATAGTCACCAAACAAGTCAGAAGAGAAGAAGGAAAAGGCTCACTGGTTCTCTTTACAGATGGGTCATACTTAGAAGGAGTAGGTGGAGGAGCAGCTTTCGCAACCTTGTTTACCAGCCAATTTTTTCGATAGGCCCAGCGGAAGGGATATCTAACTACGAGACCGAAGTGATGGGACTTGGCTTAGCCATACAGCACTTTAACGACCACAAGGTGAACAGCCGAATAACACCCGCTTTACCTTTTCTAGGCAATAGCCAAGCCGCCTTAAACTTACTGAACAACCCGGCGAGACAAGGAACAGCCCAATACCTAGCCCTAGAGTTCTGAAAATTAATTGATAAAGACTGAGGCCCGATTTACCTCCATTGGATACCGGGTCATGAAGGAATACGCCAGAACGAAATAGTTGACGAAGCAGCAAAAGTGGGTGCGGAGGAACAAGAGGACCCTAAACAGCTACGGCTCAGCTTAAGCAAGCCCTGGGGCTTGACCAAGGATCTTAACCGACATCCTTACGCTACTTGTAGAAAAAAAATAGCTGACGCATACAATAAGTTAGAAAAAGCACAGGCTGCAGCCATTTTCCAATTCCGATCTGGCCACAGCCCACTCCGACATTATCTTAGCCACGCTAAGACAGGCGAATCATCACTATGCCCTCAATGTGGGCTAGCCGAGACAACAGCTCACTTTTCAGTATACTGCTGACGATACTCCAAGCACCGACGAGTGTTTCGGAACAAGTTACGAAAGGACAAGATATGGGTCGACTTCCGCAACGCCAGCAAATACTCCAGTGAGATATCCACACCACATCGACTACATAGAAAACACGAACCGATTCCCTCACTTACAAAGATATGAAGGTGATGTCAAAAAAGCCTAAAATATTTAGCTCAAGACACCAAGCTTCCTCTTGTCAAATTTTCCTACTTATCCTTTCTATTTCATTGTACAATTAATCTTATTTTCTGCTCAGCCTACTCTTTTATTGGAGTCTATATCGCAGTAGAGGTGATTATATTCACAGGAGGTGGAATTTTTTGCCGTCATAGGCCACTTTGTGACTACATCCTAAAGTCAAGATACTGCAATCTGTTAAATCAAACGGACTTTTTTTCTTTTTTTTCAAAAAAAGAAAAAAGTGGGAGAGCCTTGAGAAAAATTCAACTACAGCCAACGTTGGACTTGAGATTTTGCGATAAAAATCTCGAGCTTTAGGTTTGTATCCCATAACTGTAAGGCTCTTTCTTGTGTGTGCCATAGTCTTGTAGATTTATGATTAGTTCAGATAGTGTAATACGCAATAAAGCAATCAAATAAGCACCTTGAAATAATAGAAAGCTCTTCAAGTTCATTTCCAAGTCCATCTCTTAACTTAGTCAACCTCTTGTGACCATAGAACGAAAGCTGTACCATTTTTTGCTACATTTTCGGGCCCGATCAATGGGCTTCAAACCCCTTTCTAGCTTGAAAAAGACAAGTTCTCCCAATGAGAATCTGTCCGCACAGCCAGAATGGCTTTCTAAACCCAGCATCCCAAAGTCATAGGGCCAAGGGGAAGGTCTGCAGGATAGCTAAAGAATTCTCAAGAAAGGTCTCGCAAAGGGTTTATCAAAATTCGTACGTAAAGCGAACTATCTTTACTCCAAAAGCTTTATGCTCAAAGTGCGCTTGGAATCTGAGGCTGCCGCGCTGTGGATATCTTGATTCAGAACGACGTCATTATTTGCGGTGATTTTACAGTCAATTGGAAACGTTATGGTTTTCGAAGTCCCAATCGACATCGAAAACCTTCCGGAATAGTCCGTCAGACTAGTATTTGAGGCCACCTTTTTTTTTTTTCAATTGAAATTTTTAAAGTGCGTTACCTCCCCTATAAGGGTACAAACAACACCAAAGCACAAACAGTATGCCTAAAGGGGGTAAAAAACTACAAGAGGGCCTCGCAGGGCGCATTCGCGCGGAGACAAGCTATCGGGGTGGGACTGCTAGCAGTACAGCTCGGGCGGTGACGGAAAAAACAGGAAACAAAGGAGCGAGAAAGAGATGAGATGACCCGGAGATAGCCGGCAGAGAGAGAGAAAAGGGAAGACAAGACTAGTCCCATGGGGCTAAGCAGAGGCAGGCCATCGCGTTCCTTGCCCAACTGAGTTGAGCCAGTCCTACCACGCCAGATGGGCAAGGCTGGGCGGACCTTCTTAGGCGCAGGATGATGTTCCTGTAGTGGGTTGGCAAGACCTCTTAACGTCTCGGGGAGGGTGAGGGTCGAGGCCACCTTTTGCCAGTCTTCCAACAGGGCTGCAACCCCGAGCCAGTGTTAGCCGTGAGCCCGACACCCCGTAACCAAGCCAGTTGTTGCACCTCCCTCCCTTTATATGACACTGATACTCTCAAGTTCTTTTGATTGTTCTTTGATCAACTCCTCATCCAGTCATGCCAAAATACAGTGAAGACATGAAATGGCTGGCAACTGAGATGTGGATTGAGAAAATCCCCACCTCAGTTATCTGAAGGACCTTGAAGCACAGAATTGGGGTCACTTTGTTGAACCAGTGGATTTGCCTACTGAAGACAACTGGAAGGGTGATCCAAGACAAAGCAACATATAAAAAAATGGGACACTGAAACCAGTTTGACAATGACCAGCTGGTGGTGTTACAAACATGGTCAAACTCACTGTCAATTTTTCTCGATGAATTACAGAAGAATATGCTGAATTTGACTGGCAAGAATGTGTCCAAGTCAACAATCTGGTGTGAAATGCATGAATGTTTTGGATTGAAATTGCACAAGACATGCTCCATTGACCCCTTCCAGAGCCCAGAGGATCAAGGTGCATCAGTTTCTGAGATAGCTGGTGTACCTCCTGAGTGTTTAGTTTTCATAGGTACATCTGATTTCTTTGCAATATTAATTTGACACACATGCAACTTGCTGACTGGTGAACAATTGGAAATGCAGATGAGTCCATATTTGATCCAAAGGACACCTTTTGCAAGAAGAGCTGGGCAAAATGAGGCAGTTACTTGGCTTGAGAGGTGCAATGTTGTGAGGGACCTCATTGGACCATACTCCCAGCTGTCACTGAATGCAGTATGATTGTGACAATGGTGGCAAAGGTCTCAGTGGAAAGAGTGCATGTGGAGAAGTTCCTGAAACAAGATCTGGTATCTTATTTTTATTTTTATTTTTTTTTGAATTGACACCAAGACAGTTTTGAGTGGTCTGACATGTGTTTGGATAGCTGCCTGTAATGAATGCATATCTGAAACCATACTCAGTCCTTGTGATAGATAATGCCAGAATTCATCATGGGGATCTCATTGAGAAAATTTGCTGCAAAGCCAGATTTCTCCTTGCATTCTTGCTAGCATACTCACCCAATCTCAATCTGATTGAGAAATCCCTCTTGGTTATCAAGTGCAAAATCCAGCCAGAACAGATGTGGGATGGTTTTGATGACAAGAATGAATACTTGATTGATGTAGCAGGCAGAGTCATGACAAGGGGCCTTATGCACCCCCTGATTTCCAATTCAGGTTATGCAAATGAGCACTATTGGGCTCATTTGGACAAGCAAGATGACTTTTGATTGATAGGTGTGTCCACCACTTATATCTTTTTTTGTTTGTTCTTAAAAACTAGATACTAATGCCTTTTTGGCCAAATTTTACCACAACTAAGTAGGTTTTTTTTTGGAAGTATGGATTATAATGGCCAAGGTATTTACATTGTCTGTGATATACACAAGTAAAGTTGTTCAATAGGTATATATGGTCTATGATATCTGAGTCTTGTGAAAGCTTGATTTTTGGATTTTGGAGTATTATCTTTGAAGTGTGCTGAGAAATTGAAAGAAACATCTGAATGTGGTTTTTTTTTGGGGGGGGGGGGGGGTTCTGATTGTAATTCATCCAAATTTTTTTGTATTGAATGATCATGGGTAATGATTCTCATTACACACACAAAAACATACCTGCATGATTGAAAATGAAGAAAATGTGATTGTACATCACAATGGATTGGTTTCTGTCTTACAAGTATCAAAATAGGTCTCATTTCTCACAAAAATCTGCTGTGAGAAACTAAAAACATATCATATTGAGGTCACTGGAATTATTGTGGGCCAACTTTTTTCATTTCACTGTAATTCTATGACCTGCATGCAATCACACATGGGCTACATGGGCTAATGTGTGATTGTGTGATCATATTTGGTCTCTGCATCCTCCATTACATCTTCTTCACTGTTTCCAGCAACATCCTCCTTCCATTCTGCCTTGGCCTCATATTCATTGTCATCAGAATCAACACATGGGTTTCTGGGCTGGGATTGTTGAGATGTTTGTCAAGAAATTGTATTAATGAACCAAGTATCACAGCAGTGGGTGGGCATCAGCAGGGAGAATACCAAAAGATACCAATTGATCCACCACAAGCTACCTGTCCTTGGCTGGAAGGAAGTGTTTGAATGTGCATAAAGGGAAGGCTCATGTGCTGGCTCTGGGTGAAAAATGAGAACAATCAGAGAACCAAAAAAGTTTTTCATCTGCTCTCATTGACAAGTCACCTTGATATGGACAGGGTGATGTTTCTGGTGAAGAATAGCTGTGACTTCCTGAATTTGATCATGGTATACTCCCACATATTGTACATTATTGCCAATTGAAAATGTTGTTCTGAAGGACCACACCTGTTCCCAATCAACTGAAGGGGTCTGGTGGACCCCTTTGAATGGCACTGAGGTGTTGGTTGACTTATCACATTGGCCTTTGAGGGTGAGACCATGGGAGGATTCAGAATAGGGGGCTCTGTGTCACAGCAGACTTGTTTGCATGGTGGTGAAAGCATCTTGGTAATTGACCATTTAATGCTGGTCCACTCAAAACCTTCAAGGTACATTGGGAGACTGTCAAGTGTCAAACCCTTAATTTGTTTGCCTGAAGGACTCACACATATTTAAGTAGCATCATCATGGGTTTGTTGAAGGTCACAAGGAAGACTTACAAGTTTCTTGGCTCAATTGCATATGTGTGGATGGGTAAGTTGGATGTATTGGCTGTAATCTTTTGAATTTTAAACTTGCCAGCCTTCCTTCTTGTTAGTGTGCCTTTAGTATCATGTATGTTCATGACCTGGGCAAGCCAGGGTTGTTTGGGGTCTTGAGGTACTGTGTCCACAATTGCTGAGGCAGTTGTTGTCTTTCCAGCTGGGAAATTACAAGCCCAGAGAGCAGCCTGTTTATGTGGGAGGCTCTGCTCAGAAAAAATGAAGGGTGAGTACTTTACCAGAAACATATTGGATGTAACATAAGAGGGAAGAAAAAACTTACAGCCTCCTCCTGGGCATATTTCTGTGCCAAATTTACAACTGTGTACACCCCACTCACTACACCATCTTTTGCCATGAGAGCTTTCACTAAGAAGTGTGATCAGTCTTGTTGTGACTTCACTTGAACTTCCTTGGTTTTTCCATGAATCTGACAACCTAAAATTTGAACTTGCATGTTGAGGTTGCCTGCCATGTCCTCAACCTGAAGTATAGCACTATTTCCATCCTCATTCTCATCCATATCTAACTTGTTGGATATTGGGAATGTTGCTCATTTGAAGTTTTCAAGGATCTGGATATCATTGGAAAGCATCTTGTGCCCATCAATCACAAGCTTTTTCTTCCATTTAGTCAAATGAGTCTTGTGACTGGTCTGTGAGTTGTCACCTACCAAGCCTTTTTTGTAGTTATCAGCCTGTTGCAAGCCACCCACAAACACAAGTTTGAAGTTGATGTTTTTCCCCAAACACACTGTAAAGCATACAGTTAAGGTCAGTAGCATGTTGAAACTAATAACCTGGTCCAAAATAACTCACCTTCAGGTGTTGCATCTGCTGAGCCATGGTATGACCACCAGTCCCCAACATTGGATCAATAAAGGCCAACACTATGTTCAGGGTGCTTGGAATGGCCAATGGTGCATTTATACCCTGCAACATGTACTCCCCACCCTGTATAATTTGAAGTGCACCATATCCAATTTGGTCACCACCCATGACCCAAAGAAACATAGGTCAGTTTCTCCTGAAACATCAAATGTCAATGGGCATAAATTTACTCACCTCCAGCCATATGGTAGCCCAGACTCTGAGTGTTGATTTTGGAACACAGGGGCCTTGTGTTGCACTGGCCTGGTCATGTCAATACATGATACATCTATCCCACCAACACCAGAAAGCCAGAACAAAAGAAGAAGAAAAAGAAACCAACTATTGTGGAGTTGGTGCTGACACCACCAGTTAACTGATTGTGCCAGGAATCTGGCCAGTGTCAGTTTGGGTTTTCCCCACCTTGAGCTCAAGTAGAGTTGAATAAAAAGTCCAAGGTTTTGAAAAGGGGACCACAGCAAGAGAATATCACTGCCAAGATATTTGTATCGGATGGGCCTATCCAATGTTCTATCACCCCGAGATATGCGATGCAGTGTCAGTAGGATTAGGTGCGATGGAATTACA
>MU167266.1:29338-39442 GCA_015951145.1 Cronartium quercuum f. sp. fusiforme G11 | reverse complement strand
CACCTAATCCTACTGACACTGCATCGCATATCTCGGGGTGATAGAACATCGGATAGGCCCATCCGATACAAATATCTTGGCAGTGAGGTGCTGACCATGGTGGCTTGTTGCTTAGCTACCTCAACTGCCATCCTTATCCCTAGGACTTTGGCCTCATAGACAGTATGGTCTGCAGCACTGCCCAGGCATGTCTGCACAATTGTGTCGGAGCCAGGTACCATGACAGCCACTCCCACCCCCAGATCCAGGATGAGCAAGCCATCAGTGTAAGCTATGAAGCACCTAGCTTCATTGAGGAGGACTGGGGAGGTTTGGGCTTGGATGTAAAGATCTGCCACCTCCTTGGAGCAGGCAATCCAGAGGGACAGGCATGGGTGTGGCCATGCGTGTGTGTCTGCCAGGTCGATTATCTCGAGGGGATTGTTGAGTTGATGAAGGATAGAGGATGGGTTGCTAAAGAGCTTGTGGAGCAGGGATTGGAGGCGACCCCACAGGCTGGCTCTAGCTTTGCGTGCCAGGATGCCAGCAAGGTTGCTATCGGGAAGGGTGAGTAGCCACGCTATGGCTAGTTCCAGCTTGGCATCCAGCCTGCTCAGGGCTGAGGGGGAGGCGGTGTTGTGCTTGAGGAATAGGAGTGGGTGGGTTTTAAAGACCCCTAGTGCAAGGTGTTGGGTCAGGTTGTCGACTTTCTGGAGGGCTTTGATTGTGCCAGTGTTGGTGGCATATTTGTGCCACACTACAGCCGCATAGTCAGTTCTCGAGTGAACTAGAGAGGAGGTTAGTTGGGTGAAGAGGGTAAGCGGTACTCCCCAGCCCCCACGCGCTATATGGGCTAGGTGAAGGGCCACCTTGGAGCCCTTCTTTGCGAGTTCGAGGCCATTTCTGTTAAAGGTAAGCTTGGTATCAACAGTTACACCCAACCATTTCACCTGTGGCAACGGGGTGAGCTGCTCTTCCCCTAGGGAGAGAGTAGGTAGTTGAGTCGGCAGTTTCCTGTTAGTCAGGAGGAGCCATTGGCTCTTCTTCTGGTCGAATGCTGCGCCATGCTTGGCGCCCCACCTCAGTTCCCGGTTCGCCAGCTTCTGTAGACTTAGCTGGATGCCTTCGTAGGATTGGTGGGCTGTCGCAAAGGCCACGTCGTCAATAAACCCCAGTGAGATGGTGTTCGGCATGTCACTCGCTTGCGTCAGGAGGGTGGAGTTGTATATGATGCATAGAACCACTGAGAGGGGGGAGCCCTGGGGTAGGCCGATTTTGAGGTCTTTGGGCTGTGACGTAAAGTTGCCGAAGGAGATGGTGGTGGATCTGTGGTGGAGGAAATTGGCAGTGAACTGGATCAGGGCCGGGCATATGCCCAGCCTGTGCATAGTGTCAACGAGCCTGGTCGGGTTTACCGTCGGGAAGGCCGCCTTGACGTCCACAAAGAGGACGCCAACAGCCTTTCCGGCCGCCCATTGGTCCTTTGTCCAGGCCGTCAGGTGAGTCAGGGCATCGGTGGTGGATCTTCGGGGTGAATATCTGTCATGGCCAAACTGGCTGAGAGGCAAGGGAGGGCCCAAAAGAAGATAGATCAATCCACTCGGTGTCGGGCTCACCCCGGGGATCCTCATTAGTTTGGCAAACACTGGCTCGGGGTTGCAGCCCTGTTGGAAGACTGGCGAAGGGTGGCCAAGGAATACTAGTCTGACGGACTATTTCGGAAGGTTTTCGCTGTGGTTTTTTGATGTCGGTTGAGACTCGAAAAACCATAACTTTTCGGATTGACTATACCGCTCTGACCCTATCTCCGTAAATTGAAACTTGCATGCTGCCGTGTTCATTCATGTGTGCTGTGAATGTTTGGCTTGTCAATCTAGGAGTCCCAATTTCCAATTAGCGCCGAAGCGGAAGAAATTTTGAGCAATATCTGTGACCTTCTGGGTGCAGGCCGGTCAAGGCGCGTTTCTGGAAGGGCCAGTTCGGGGCATAGGTCGGCAGGATCGGCAAATTCTTTGGCTGTCTTATTTACGGTGGATTCTTGATAATCATGTGGGTCCCCTATAAGATGGGTAATGCTGCCATTTGTCTCTTGAGGTCTAGTGGTCTCATTCGGATTGGTTCCTCAGCTAGTTGTGCAAACCTTGTATCAAAATATCATGGCCTCAAACCATTCACATGATAGTCTCAAGACTGTAAATGGATTAAATGATATTTCAGCGCGACAAAGACTGAGGCCAGCGCCTTTAAAGCCTCCTTCTGTGGGCGGTTCTCAGCGTCGTTGGAAGCTTCAGTGAGTCTGACCCTTGATATTCGAATAATAGGACAGTTTGGACATCAAAACAATCCTTCTTCGTCGGGTTCACTTGACAGACTCGAGAAAGTCCATATGTGGACGTGCGCTGTGGTCGTCGGCCAATTTTTTGTCTTAGCAATAGGGCTTGTCTTCTTTGGTTTAGACAACTTCACTCATACTCCAATGTCACAAGAGCTGGCAAGACGCGGAAGAAGTTCACCAAGAGCAATGAGCTACGTTGTAACAGCTGTTTCAACCGCAGTCTCGGCACTTTCTACATTGTGAGGATGATCAGTATGATTCCCAATCAGCGGAAATTCTACAAGCTGGTTTACTGACCCTCTTTCTACCCTTTGATTTGAGAGTAGCTTGTTTTCAAGGGCCTTTATCTTACTTCTTACATCTTTTTCAAACAAATCTATATCTCTGACAAGGTTCTTGACAATGTCAAGCCTTTCGCGAGGAGCGATTTTTTTTTCAAGAGTCCAGATCAAGGCAACGATTTTTTCGATCTTTGCCCTCATCCTACTCAATTCACTCACAACGAGGCAAGTTGCTGGCCAATTGGTTAGATAAATACTAGCTCCGCTGACTTCTGCTGCCAACAGCTTCACAACACTCATAACGCCCACACCTCTTGTCATAAACTTGCCACTTGTTGGAGACGAGCTTTCAATCAATAGCAAGGCCTTCAACGATGCATTGCTTAATTCTTTACATGAACCGGAGTTGTTCATAACAAAGAAAGACGATTTGATAGGTCGTCATGATTTAGCCATGATATCGGCCGCGCAGTTCTTACCAACGGCAGCTTACGCAACTGCCAGGTGAGCTCAGACATGAGTTTTGAAGGAATTATAGCTTTGCTAACTAACAATCAACTTTCAGCAGCGACCTTGGTTACCCGAGTGTAATCAGCTATCTGGGAACGACTTTCACTACATCCACTGGTGAGTCTTATCTGTTGCTTGCCTTTTCATTGTGTCATATTGGAATTTGAACCGCCAGAGCCAGTAGTGAGTGAGTTTGTCATGGGTTATCAGGTGGAATTCTTGCAGCTATTCCTCAGAAATTTGAAAGGGCAGCAACCTTCTTATCATCAGGGATGAACTCTACCCTCAGCAAACTCTACTCGAATTTAAATTTTGAGAGGCCTACCGGAGATGAACCTATCCAAGGTCACATCGGTTATACCAGCTTTCAAAGTGGATTCACAGTGGATGTAAAGTGTCAGCTCTTGCCAGCTGGGTCCAACAGTACGGAGATAGGCAATTTATACACCGTTTTCGAGGGCAATATATCATTACCTGACACCACACACCTAAGTCTGTGGAGATTTCATTCCCAATGCCCATCCCGAGGTAAATATCCAAGCTAGAGAATAACATTTGAAAGTCGAAGAAAATGCTGTGGGCTGAAGTACTCATTCTGGCACAGCACCTACCAATTTCACTCGTTTCCTTCGACCAACCGGGAGTATGATTGTTAGTGACACGTGCAAGGATCAAGACTTTTTAGGTCATGATGTACCAGGAAGTCATCGTCAGTCATGCCTCATATATCTCTTTTGCTTGCCTGCATGCTTGCTGATTGTACTTAACAATGTATACAAAGTACTTCTTCTTGCTGGAAAGGGAGCTAGATATTCCTTCATTAAGCCGCGTGTCTGCCAATTCACCCCATTTTATACCATCGTCGAAACCGAGTACAACACAAGTATTAAGAGTATCAAGGTGATCAAAAAAGACCCAGTGACAAATACAACCGCCAACGCTGCCCGGATATTCTACAAGGGTCTACTTCTCGCAGCATCAATGTATCCGTCTGATTCCACGGATAGACTGGGAGACGATGTTTTGTCGCTTTTGGAGATCGGTCGGTTGCTCGGTCACCTCTCCGATTCGGAGACAACGGAGGACATTCTAGTTAATCGTATCTTTGTGAGTTAATTATCATCTTGTAAGGTTTTTGCTGATTAAATGATTGAAGCTTTGGCATCTTTATTGTAATCATCATTTTTTTTTTTTACATACTTTAAGGAAAAATATTTTCAAGGCATGATCGAAGCATTTGCCACTGTGAGTTTCTATGTAGAGCTCTCCTTTGATTGTTTTGAAGAAAAGCCTTAGTTGACATATAGACATACATATATGACTAAATTAAAACATCATGAAGGTCATTCGTACACCTCCAATCAGCATCGTCAAATCTCAGCTTAACTTTACTTCGATTGATGCTTTACCACGGACATGGACGAGTATCATTTCAGGAAATTGGAGCTATCAAACTCTTGGATGGCATTCGAGCGCAGGCAACTTCCGAAGTACAACGATCGCCATCATTCCTATCCTTCTCGTTACTCTATCATCCATGCTATTAGCGATTGTTTCATGGAAGACTTTACGACAAGCGAGTTACCACACAGATGAGCCATTTGATCCAAATGACCTCGTCACTCTTCTCAAAGCTTCTAGCGATGGGAGTCTGGGAGATAAACTTTCGCCCAAAACGCCTTCTGGGCAGATAAAAGTGGTCGAGATACAGATTGAACTTCGCCGGATGCCATGTCAATGGGAGCTTCATGCCGTCAACTCATTTTGATTTGATCCATGTCAAGTAAAAAGGGTGCCGTCTAGGTTAATGACTGTGGGGCGATTAAATGCAAATGGGTTGATTTGAATCTAATCAGAAACTTTTCGGATGTGTCAAGCAAACAGTGATCAAAACTTTTTTTCCCAATATCCTTTCTCATCATGATGCTTGTAACAGGGGAATGAATGGTAAGGAAAATTACCTTGAGTGCAATACGGGCATGGCCCCACTGTCCAAGTTTTGTGGCCATATAGACTTTTGTAGGACTCACATGTGGACATTGCAATTGTAGATGGTCTGGTGATGTAAGAAGAAGACGTATATATTTCTCTATTCCTCTCTCCTTCTCAACTACTTCACATGCGGGGCACTGATCCTATAATCAAAAGGAATAAGAGGAGGGTCTTGAATAACAAGCATCACAAAAAAAAAAGATATGTCCGGATTTGAAAAAAAAGCAAGTCTGAACAAAGCACTACAAACTAGAAAAAAGAGATACAAAGTGACAGAGGCTACAAAGCGCACTGGCGAGATGGGACAAGACATGAGCATAGTGAGTTAGACCTCTGCCCAGCCACTTGTACCGGCTTCGAGCGGGTTTCCGAGTAGGCCTAGTACGAAGGCAACAACGTTAGCAGTGAGACCAACGTTGAAGCCTCGGTAGAGTTGGCGTAAGCCCGATCCTGTGGAAGTAGGCGTCGGTTCGTCAAGCACTTTGCGACGATGACGGCGGGGCCGCGGCTGACTTGTTTCCTCAGTGAGGATTCGGTAAACGGCCTCGATCATACCAGCATAGGGTCGGGGCCTGAGCGCGACACAGGGCTTGAGGGGCGTGGTCTGAGGGTCAGTGGCACGGGACTGAAGTTGAAGCCGCTTGCGTACGGTCTCGAGCGGGAGGATGAGGAGCAAGCTGAGGTTGGCGAGCGTGAGGCCAGCGAGGCCGTGAAGAACGGGTCGGTCGAGCCGATCAATTTGTAACACGCGATCGATGAGAAGTGGGGTAGCGAGATGGAGCGCGGGCCGAATCAGGTTGTCGAGTAGGGCGGGGAGTGCAAGGGCAGGGTGGAGGTAAAGACCCGTCCAGCCGCCCTCGTCGCGTACAAGTTGACGGAGGGCGTCAAGTGGGCCACCGTACTTGCGGTAGCGGAGCTGAGAGGACTGGACGATGAGTCTTGTGCGGACGAGATCGAGAGGTGAAAGGATGAAGCCAGTGAGCATGTAGGAGGCCACTGAGAAAGTGAGCGGGAGGGCCGGGTAGGCATGATGTTCGAGGGGAAGGCTCATCGACGAAGGTGCGGTGGAGAAGAGAACAGAAAGAGCCGAGAGCAGGAGGGGCTGAAGGGTCGAGGAGAGCGTGTCGGCGAGGAAGGTGGTGAGCTGGCCTTTCCATAGCGCTATGAAGCCTTCGCCACGCCAGCGGAAGATCTGTTTGATCATGTCCGTCACTCCTCCTTGGACGGTTACAGGCAGGATATACTCAGGCCGCACGGGCTCTCGGTCGTCAGAGTTGGATTTATTCGCTTTTGATGATGTTTTCGTGGGATTGATATTGTACTTGGATGTCGTACCGGAGAGCGATCGACGAGATGAGCTGGTGAGCGAGACCCGTGGGCCAACATGGTTATCAGTGAAGCTGTGATCGATACATAGTCATTAGTATCCAACAGATGTGAGGAACGATGGATGAAGTATATCAAGATTTGAATTCAAAGACTGACTACTTATCCTCGCCCTCATCCTCATCCATTGCTTGGGTTGAATCTTCGAGTAGATCGTCGAGCTGGTCCGGATCAGACAGAGTAAGACTGTCTTCTAGCTCATCGTCCTTGGGTATCCACTGGACTTGCATAAGCGTCTTTCCGACCTCGAACGGCATCACCATCGCGGTGCTGGTGAAGCCCATTAAGCCAGCATTGAAGTAGCTTCTGAGAAGGTTCGGCAAGTCGGTAGCATAAGCATTTGGATTGAAGTCCATGTCCAAATCACTCAGGAAAGAGTTCGATGGAGAAGGATGGTTTAAGATTAGCGAAGTTGGTGACTTTGAAGATGAGCTCGAGCCTGAGGGGAAAGTGAAGTGGAGTTCCTTGATGAGCGAAGATCGAGAGGAATGTTGCGGATCAGAGGATGAAGGTACAGGTCGATCGAGCCAATGTGGCAAGGCATGTTGATCGGTGGTTTGAGGCTGGTAATAGGGTCGAAGTAGATGAGGTGAGGGTCGAGGTGAGGATGGAGTTGGTTCGATAGTTGAAGTTGAGGTAGACATGGCGTTCATAAGTTTAAGTC
This sequence comes from Cronartium quercuum f. sp. fusiforme G11, assembly GCA_015951145.1. NCBI lineage: Eukaryota > Fungi > Basidiomycota > Pucciniomycetes > Pucciniales > Coleosporiaceae > Cronartium > Cronartium quercuum. Next base: position 32,295 of record MU167266.1, on the reverse strand, counting down.
GCAGCCGACGAAAGCGGATCCCTCTAGTTAGCCCGACCCCGGCCTCAGAGTAAGAAAAATTTAGACCCGGAGCCTACCTGAACACCACAGGAGTAATGCTATATCTTGTTTGCATACAGGAATTTACCATTCAAATGTTAATGTGGACTCCAGGCAAGACCCTGGAAAGCTACCAATGAGGTTATTATCCTGTAAAAATGGATTTTCACATTGGTTCTGGTATATAAATATGAACTCTGGAAAACTTCCATAAAAAAATCCAGAATTCCATAAACCCCCCATTTGGCTGGTGTTTGGAACTTCTGACTTGATGGAAATCCAATCAGCTTTGAGGCTCTTCCAACCTTCCAAGTGACCAGAAGGCCCAAAAATCCAGCTGACAGGATCCATGGGCCAACTTGACCAAGGTGATAATATTGTTGTCTTTGAACATACATCAGTCTTCTGTGGCACAGTGGGGTAAGCCATCAGGATCTACATCTTGACATTTCTCAAAAGACTGTTGGGACTCAGGTTTGATTGCATTTTTGCCGCACTTGCCTCACAGACCCTCTGTCTTAAGCAATGGTTTTGTGTTATTTTTCCACCACAAATTTCTGTTTTGGAATTCAAACCAGATTGAAAGGATGCCATCTTTTTCAAAGGTATAAAAAAAAAAAAAAAATTGATTGCCTCTTGCAAAAAAAAATACCCAAATTTCTCCAAATGAAGGACTCAAACACTGCAAGGAATGACAGGCTGCCACAGAAAATGTGCTAGACCTGAGCTACTGCATCAATCACTATAAGTTTTGTGTAAATGTGGTTTTTTGGGTATTCAGCCTTGCATTTCTTAATTCATGAAGGGTGGAAGATCAAGGGGAGTGGTATTTTTTTCTCATTGCATCCTTTGTGAACACAAGAAGGGTCAATCAATGGAGGAGGGACAGGAAGAGCCAAGCCAAAGGCCACTTGGTCAGGTTCAGAGCCATCCAGTTACTTAGAAGGTTGGAAGAACCTCAAAGTAGGTTCAAGGCTGAGCTGATGCCTAATTGTGTCCAGAAGGACCTGGATGGTGGCATGCATGGACTCCAAGTCAAGGATTCTCAAAGAGCTGATGACACTTTTTTGTCAAATCTACAGTACAGTACTGTAATCAGGTAACTGTTGGGTCAGGAGTTGAGCTGTGAACTTTGAGGTCTTGAGAGCTTTAGCTAGCTGTAGAGTTTCCAGGATTCCAGAAACTGGTTCTGGCTTTCTGGAAGTCTGTTTCTTTTTTGGAATTTTTCCAAAATTCATATTTGTATACCATTTTATATGGTACTACCCAGCCCAGTCCCATCTGGTTCATATAAACTAATGTGAAAATTCATTTTCAGAGGATAGTGACCTCATTAGTAGCTCCTAAGGGGCCTCTCCAGGCTCATATGTAAGACCACAAGCTGCCATTGAGAATCCCCCCTCTCTTTGATACATCCTCTTCTAGGTACATTGAAGAGTCTTATGGTGGCTACAAACTCATAAAACTCTTGCAGGGATCCAATCAAGGATAAAGTGAAGGCTGGCAGGGGTGTAGAGGGGAAGTCCATGGTGTATTCTCCTATACTCCCACCCATACTCTTGCATTGTGACCAAGTCCCATCTCATGACTCCTGGAACTTAGAACTGTGTTCATTTTCATTTTCAATGAAACTTAACCAATTTTCATTCTTCATTACCAACATTTATAACAAGCCCAAGAAATTCTTTGGCTTCAAAGCATTTGGTCAAGTAATGCATGATATCTCACTAAAACTTAAGCTTCTTTAGTGTGTACTACTGACTCAAATTTACATTCCCCCATATGAAACCTAAGCCACAGAATCACACAACCAATACTCTGACTTGCAAGTGGAACTGATGACCCAGTGAGGTTTACAACTATCCTCACTACTAGTGTTCCCAACTTACATCATGGGTACCACCATTGAGCTGATCTGGATTGATGATTCCCTTGAGAACCCCCAGGGAATGGGCATGGTAAACAAGGAAGATCTTTTTTCAGCCCTGAAAATAAGAATGCCATGTGCTGAACAAAATATTACACCTCTCATACTCAGTTGCAAGAGTAAGATTAATCTTGTAATAATTACCAAAATCTTTATACATCTCAGACTCAGTAACAAGAGTATGATAACATTGTACATATTCATGACACAGTATTTTTGAAGATTCAGATTCTACAGGAAAAATAAATTGTAATGACATATTACAACTCTACTCAAATAGTAATAAGTATCATAGTGACATATGTTTAAATACAAGTTAGGTATTACTAAAATATAAAACTATTATCAAAGTATTGAATATTATTGCAGAAGCAGCTTTCAAAACCAACCCTAGTACCACTTTGAAGTCTCTGATTATATTGGATATTTTCACCAGTAGGAACAAGGTTCAAAGGATATTCCTGGATCAGGCAAAACTGCCACATATAAGTAACTACTGCAATATTAGAGATACAGTAAAAGTAAAAACAGTTTTTATTAATCAAACCAGATATGATATTTGAGTAAACTTACTCAGTAGTACTGTAGTGCCACAATCAACTACTCTACTGTACTGTGTAACTCAAATTTTCCTTGATCCAGCCTGTATTCCTCACACCCCAGGTAAGACCTGTCTAGCCAGAATAGAACTGACATTTGACAGTCTCTACTCAAGGAATTCTCACAGTCCTTGAAATATTTCATCTGGGAATGATTAAATGACCTTTTGACATTGCCATCATGGTCTCACAGCCAAAATTGGACTGAATCATACAACCTGTGAGTGGCAGACTTCTTTTAGGTCTACCTCAACACTACAGTTAAGGGCACTGCCAAGATATTTGTATCGGATGGGCCTATCCGATGTTCTATCACCCTGAGATATGCGATGCAGTGTCAGTAGGATTAGGTGCGATGGAATTACACTGCAATATGGTGTCAGAGCATTAGA
>MU167266.1:4587-20021 GCA_015951145.1 Cronartium quercuum f. sp. fusiforme G11 | reverse complement strand
TGTAACTCTGATCCCTGAGTGAAGATAACCAAATCCTCATTCTTGAGGTCAATTAGCTGTAGTCAGTACTTGGGGGATTCCCAGTACTACCAGCACCAATCATCTGAAAGGGGTCCCAGTCCCCTTTCCCTCTTAGCCTTGCTCTGATTAGGTAGCTTATAAAAGCAACCCATAACATCAAGGCAGCCAAGTAAAGGCTTTACCAGGAAGGACTAAGCCCTTAGCTCTTCCTTCCCAGACTTTCCAGCCAGGAGGTAGCCTGAAAGTAGCCAACTCCTGACAATAACACAAATCAAATTGGTGCAAAAACATCAAACTACAGCAATGATTTTGTTTGCGACAGAATGCTATGTCTCGAACCTTGATAAAAAAAAAAAACATGACTCTGAGCTAATTTATGTGGTAGCACATTTTCCGACTTGAAATGGTCCTCTGCAGCTTTACAGTCACCGGTTGAGATGTAGGCTCATGTCCAGATTCACGAATGTCAAAGATACGAGGATTGATGAGAAGAGACCCCTACCAGCAAGACTCTTTAACAGTAGTATGGCATCATCTCAACTGAAAATAATTATGATGTAAATACCCATCTGAAGGATGTATTCCATTCGAGACTTGGATCGCTGTATCGTCTCGTTTGTAACTTTCATTCCACCTAAAGTTTTCTTTGTAGTTTATGACGCCATGCACTCATGATGTTCAAACTCGAAATTACTGGAAGGGGTTTGATACAATTTTTGTACCGCCATGAAAGCCCAGGATCGATAATGTTTTCGTGAACCTAGTTTTATCTGACAAGGGTCTAAAAGCGCTAGTGTAAGTGCTGTGCCTTAAGTTGGATCTCAATCAACAACAATAGCATGAATACGCACCTGATGGTGCTTGAAGAAGGTGATGTATGAGTGAAAAAATAGCGAGAATGAGTGAGTAAGGAGAAAATTACAAAAAGGTTCATGAAGGAACATATATATACAAAAATGTGTTCTTGCACGAGCATGTAAAAGATCCTTAAGCAAAACCATTCTAGCTCTTTTATATCATCACCTGTTCATATCAGTCAGTTCTTTCTAAGGACTAATCATTCTTCAACCTCTCATCACGCCTTCAACTCTGCGCCACGTCTATGTGTAAGAAACTATTTGATTCTGTGTAATTTTTAATAGTATTTGAGGTTAGCATTGATAGTTTAGCCTAATGGTATTGATTGAATTATTCTAAGTCAAATATGGTACTTCGTATAATTCATAAGTTACGAAAAATGTGAGGGAAGGGTACATAAGGAGACATGCAGATCCAAGCGCCCTACCTTACCTGGTTCAGCAACAGGAGCCACTTCTTTTGTGGTGCTAGCATCGTCAAACCGAACACCAACCGAACTCTCAATTCAGCACACAATTTTTACAAAAATCTACACTTGAAATGTTTATTTCTTCACATCAAGGAAGAAAGAATCAAAATCTCAAGCTGCTTTAAACTGCCTTCACTTGTCTTTCTATGTCTCACTTTCTCATAAAGGAGAAAAGAAATCCAAAAATAAATAGGAACCAAACCAAACTGGCCACCATGATCTAAAAATAAAGAGATCTTGGCGTTTTGGTCCTCTCGCCCTCCACATAACAAAAAAAAAACCATTAAGCTGGAACAAAAAAAAAACCAAAGGAGTTCCTCTTGGTGACTATTTGTATATATATATACTGTAGTAAATATCCCATCAACAAAAAAATCACCTCAAAAAAAAAGAAAAAAACTCGTCTTTCATCCAACAGAGAAGAAAACCCCATAAATAAAAAAAAAAGTCATGATTATTATCGTATGGTCGATCTACTTTGGAAGAGCTGCCACAAAAGCATCAACCAATCGCTTGCCAGCCGCCTCTGCGTCATCCCCGGCATCAATCTTCTTCCCCATCTCCTTCACTTCTTCTTTTGCGAACCCAGCGGCAGCCAGCAACTTACCACAATAGTTATAAGCCGCCGGCGCACTGAAGCAAACAATAACAAACTCAATACCATGTTCCATGTCTCTTAGGCTCAGAAACAAAATTGAAAAAGAAAACTCACTCGACCGCTGTGTCGTCCAATAACTCAATCACCGGCTCAAACGCCTTCCTGAACCCGTCTTTCGATACGACTGAGCCTTCCTTGAGCTTTTCAAACACCTCGGCCGTCATCGAAACCTCAGCAGACTTCATTTCCATAGCCTTTGCCACCAACGCACGAATGAGCATGAAGTGCCTAGGCCGGGGTAGGCCTTCGAACGACCCCAGACATTCCGGAACAGATTTGACGTGGAAAAACTCATCGACCCTGTTCTTGACCAATCTTTCTGCAGTCTCATCGTCTACGTCCTTCTCTGCGGGTTCCTTCTCAGTTTTCTCAACTGCACTCGCGCTCTCATTCGGTAACGGTAACGGTAATGTCCGCGGAGCAAGGTTCAATCGAGGCCGGCCGCCACCGCTCATCTCCGGTACGCTTGGCTTCTTCGCCAAGGTTCCTCCGACCGCGCCCGACTCGCCTACATCGGCGTTGAGTGCCGCAAAAGGGTTCGAGGCTACTGCCGCCCCGAGCGGTTCGGCCACCAACGCTTTGCCGTCCTTCATCTTCCCCTTGTTCGCGAATACTGCTGACGGCCCAAACGACGGCCGCCCAGATGATGAAGTATCACGTAGCTTACCGAAGTGAGTCACTTTCCAACAACCGAAGCCAATCAGTCACTTGCCAATCGCTATGGGCACAGGAAAAATGTTCTTCAACTCACAATCACCGGCTTTGGCCGGGCGCGGAGGTGGAGCAGAACCACCAACAGAAGACCATCCATCGGCCGAAGGCCCAGCGTTCCCAAATTGATCGCCGCTTCCTCCACCACGGTTCCGACCGCCCCTGCTCCCACCTCGTGCCAAATCGTTGCTGTTCTTTGACATGTTCTGCTTGGCCTGGGCCTGTCGAGACTGTTCTGCTGCAGCTTGAGCGGCCTGCAGTTGAATGTAAAAGGTCAGCTTGAAGTCCTCATTCCATCATCACCATCCTCGGCCCTGACGTACCTCTTGGTGAATCTGCGAGATCAATTTCGGGCCCGCAGCCACGTTTCTTCCAACCCAATGATTATCGCGTGTGTCGACAACATCCTATTGTGAAACGCCCAAATCCAAAACTTGGTAAGAAACAGAACCAATATCCAATATATATATATATGTAGGCATAAAAGAGATGAGAAACCGAAGAAGAGACATACCTGAATCATGAAACGAGCTCTTGAGCTCAGATTCTTGCTCTGGGCCATTGTTGTCATCCTTGAGAAGTAAACGTTCATATGACTGATTGCCTTTTCGTGGTCCAGCATCTTGCCTACAGTCATCATTAACCGACAGAGCGACTCGATATCCTCCTCCTCTGGGTTCTCGATGTTCGACAACAGCTTCTTAATACACTCGTGCATGATTCGCTCTGTCAACATGTTCAACTTGAAAAGTTCTCCAATGAACCGCACTAAACCCAAACCTTGACGCTTAGCCTTCTGGGCTGCGTAGTACTCGTCCGATAAGATTTCAGCTTCCTTTGTGGATTCCTCTTTGCCCGCCGCTTCTGCCTCGGCCCGTGATTTCTCATTGGCTGCTTGTTTTACTGCATCATCCGCAGCTTTGCCTGCCGCTGCTGCTGCCAACTCGTCCCGTTTGCTCCATCCGCGCTCGTAGTCTTCCTGACAGCGGTTGAGGAGATACTTCCGGAACAGATGTCCACCGTGCACCTTGTTACCGTTGGTATCCCGCACGCCCTCATCCATCACTTGCTGTGAAAGCTTCTCCATAAGTTTTCGGCACAACTTGGCATACATCTCCGACCAATGAGCTTCGTCAGTAGCTTTCTCGAATATGAGCGCGATAACTTGTCGGAGGATACGCCCATCAGATTCCTTCTCAGACTTGTTCGCCCACTCGATCACCTGGTCCGAGATCGACTCAAATTTATCGAGCGTGAGCTTGTTGAGGAGCGCGCGTACTTTCCTGTTCACCATTTCTGGCGAATCCTCCTCGAGTGTGTTCGAGCGCGCCGTTGCCCAACTGTTTGCAGAGGACTGTAGGGGCTGTATCACCTCGCCCGTCGTCGCTGAGAACATCGGTTGCATTCCACCAGGGCCCATCCCACCTCGGCTCATTCCACCACCTGGACCAGTCGAGAGAGGCGGCCCACCGTCTCGCCGTGAACCACGTCCGCTCCGTCGGTTCGTGTCCCGGGCTCCATTGCTCATCATACCCGGTAACGCATTTGTACTCGGTGAGCGCGACATCTGGCCTGTTGGTCGACCTGGCAGCATCAAACCTGACCCGATTGGCATGGCGCCAAGAATGGCCCGGTTAGACTGACTGAATCGCTCCTCGCTCGTTCGGTTGGCGCCAGCTGCAAACATCGGCATCCCTACACCTGCTCGGCCTGGCATCCCACCAGCCCCGCCCATCATGCCCGACATTGAGCCGGGACCCGAAGGCGTCAATGGACCGCGACCGCTCGGGGGAAGTTGACCCGGATTTCGGCGCTGACCGCTAGCAGATTGCGTACGAGACATTGAGCTCATCATCGAGCCAGGCTGAGATTCAACTAGGCCAATAGAGTCCAAGTCTGGTAGTTGGGTCGGCTTGCCCTTACAGACCTCCATAAACTGAAGTAGAAAGGCCCGATCGTAACGGAATTTGCCTGGGGCCGCTTCCGCATTTAGGTCTGGACGCGGGGACTGGATATTCTCAGGGTAGGACACCTGGCCGAGATCCTCGATCTTCCTCGCTGAGGAGAGAGCTGAGGGTAGGGCGGGACTCATTGTGGAGTCACCGCGCTTCGACGCCGGTATCGCATTCACATCGATCGGAGTCGGGCGGACCTTGTTGTTTGTGCTTGACGGCGCCGCAGTGCCATTGATCGGTCTCGATGGTAAATTGGTCTCGACTGACTTAATCAAAGGCTCATCAACAGCCTTGGGCTTTGCTGCTTCCGATTCCGACTTCTCGGCTGCTGATGACTGCGTTTGAGCAGCTGCTTTCTCGGCTTCGGCTTTTGCTGCTTTCTCCTTCTCTAGTTCGGCCGCCTTCACCTTCGCCAGCTCCTCAGCTTCAGCCTTGGCTTTCGCTGCTGCTGCGGCTGCCTCCTTCTCCACCCGCTCCTTCTCGGCTTTCTCTTTCGCCTCGCGGGCCAACCGTTCGTCTTCTTTAGCTTTGCGCTTCTCCTCTTCCTCGGCCTTAGCCTTGGCCTCGGCTTCAGCTCGCGCTTTTCGCTCTTTCTCTTGCTTCTCCTCCTCGGCGCGTTTCCTGTGTAGTCAAAAAAGAAACCTACCATCAGTCATTTCTCTCTTTCGTTAGAAACTTCGAGTGTTGATCATAAACTTACTTCTCAGCTGCCAGTTCATCCGCAGCCTTCTTCTCCAGCTCCTTCTTCTCAGCCTCAGCCTTGTCCTTCGCTGTAGCCTCCTCCTCTGTCTTCATTTTCTTCGTTACCACTGCTCCGTCCTTCTTGATTAGTTCCTCCTCAGCCTCACCTTCAACACTAGTCCCAACTGGCTTCATTGATGGTTTTTTGATTTCTAACGCGGCGCTCTTTCTTGGCTGGAATACAGCTGCGCCCGCGTTCGGTGTCCGAGGCTTGAATTCGGGCGAGACAACCGATGGATTGAATGGGGGAGCGTTGTAGGAGAGCGATGGACCGCGCGAGTGGCTGCCTCCACCAGGCGAGTATGAATACCCGGGGCCCTGGAAGCTTGTGTTGGTAGGCGCGGGCGAAGTTGGGACGGGCAGGTTGGGTTGCGTGCGTGGCAGACCAGTGGGTAGCTGTGGTGGTGGTGGGCCAGGCTGTTGTTGTGGTTGTTGTTGTTGTTGTTGTGGCGCATGTGAAGGCGGTGGTGGTGGTGGCGGCGGAAAGCTAGCTGAATGAGGGTATGTGGGCATGCTGTTCGGATTATAGCCGTAAGGAGAGTACGGGGCCGGGGCACCGGGTGGGTAGGGACCCTGAGGCCAGTACGCGGGCCCATTAGAGCCGGGCGGGTATGGAGCGTTCTGTGCACCATTGTTGGGCGCGCCAGCGGATGGGAGTCGAGGAGAGGGTGGCGCAGGCCCGCCAGTTCCGGCTCGCTGTTGGTGGTGCATGTTCGGACGACCGTTGGGAGGGAAAGATGGCGCGTTGGACTGAGCTACACCCGGTCCATTGCGATGCCCAAACGCCTGCGGCTTCTGCAGGTATTGATTCTGATTATTCGGTCCGGCACCGTTTGCGTGGGGGTAGTTTGGCATATTGTTGTGAGGTGGACCTCCGGGCACGAAGTGAGGACTATTGGGTGCTTGGCCGCCGCCTTGCCAATGTGGCTGGTTGGGTCCGTACTGGTGCGAAGGTGGTTGAGATTGTGGCGGGGGTGGCTGGGTGTGGACCGGTTGACCTTGGCCGCCAGGGGTAAAGGTCCGAGATGCCCCGGAGAGAGGCGAATGGAATGAGTTAGGCCCTGCTCCATTCGGGACAGCGAGATGGCCGGGACGAGGGGAGACAGGATGAGGATGGGGCGCATTGGAGCTATCAAAGGTGTTGGTCCGTCGGTTTTGAGTAGGATCCGGCCTATAGGACATGGAGGGAGAGGGGGAAGAGCCAGTGGAGGCGGGCGGAGGAGGTTGAGAGGCTGTCTCACCGCCAGCCCTGAAGAACGACTGAAAGTCATATTTTTTCTTTTCGGTCTTTGCTGGTGGTTGCACTGCAGGGGCAGTTGCTGTAGTCGTAGGTTTGACAGTTGCGCTGGCGGCAGTAGTACCAGTAGTAGTGGCTGAAGGTGCGACCGAGGTCACAGCAACAGGCGACTTGTCAAGTTTCCTTGCAGGATCTGTGGGCACAGAGCCAAACACAGGGGGTCCATCCCTCCGAGAAAGTGTTGGAGGATTGGCCGGGGAGGAAGACAAGATGGCGGCTGCGGTATCTGATTTAGCTGGCAAGTCAGCCAGCGAGCCAAACGCAATGTGGCTTGCAGCTGCTACAAGTATAGATTAGATAAGAGGGAGAGGCTCGATTAGGATGAACAATAATAAAGAGTGTGAAAAAGATCAGATAAAAGCAAGTGACTGACAAGGCTTGACGTTGTGGGCTTTGATTCCAACTACGCTGGTTCGTCGGGAATCAGACACGGGAGCCGGTGCTTTGGCAGCTGTTGAAGCGGCCGTGGACCCATTGATTGGACGCGGCACGGATGGAGAGACATCGATCGGGCCAGGCTGAGGCTTAATAGATGAGACAGGTAGATTTGAAGGCGGAGGAGGAACAGAACCAACAGCAGATGCAAACGACGTGGAAGAAGGAGTGGAAGGAGGGGCAGCAGCGTTGGTGATGAGAGGGCCGGAGCCTGGTCGATTAGAAGAGGCTGACCGAGCAGCTGCTGCTGCGTAGTTGAAGGCGGGTTTGGAAGAAGCTGCCGAGGCAGGAACGTCGTTGGAGGCCGATGCGGACTGGTTTGCTGGTGTTGGTGTTGCGTTGGTTTTGCTCATTGGAGAAGAAGGGTTGGTGAGCGTGATGGACGAGAGAGGATGTGATGTGAGGAGGGCCGTGGATGAAGAAACGTGGAGAAACGTCTTCTCTGTTGGACCCGGGCAAATTTGGTCAACAAACACAAAGCTTTGTTCACAGAGAGGAGGGCAAGATAGGAAGACGGACCCAACAAGATGATATGTCACTCGACCGCAATCAAACCACTTTCAAGCGAAAATGTAAGATTGATGTGAGTGGACGGCGAGAAGCCGATGGGGATAAGATAAATAGTGAAGTGAACCACAGGAGTGAGGAAGGTTCACTCGGGCTGTAGACTTCTGATTGAAGTCGTTAGATTAAAGGAAGCTAGTCTCAAGGTCGATGACCAATGGAGAAAGCCTCGAAAAGTTTCTTGGATTGATATGAGCCTGCAAAGGGGTGTGGATCAGTTTATGTAGTATGGAACGAAGTGAGATCAGGAAGAGGTTATCGATCGAAGAAAACGTACCCAAAACAATCACTCGAATGGTGACAGCTACGGAAGAGATGGAGAGAGGGAGAGGGAGAGAATAAGTGAGCGAGTGAGCATGATTACTGGTGGTACTGTAGGATCATTTATCTATTAATTAAATGATTGACTGACTGAATGACTCTGAGTCAAATTTCTCAACTGAAGTCGATACGACTCAGTCTTGGGATGGAGGGGAGAGGAAAGGGCGAAAGAGGCAAGATACCGATTCAGGCCGGGGGTGAGAGAGAAAAAATGAACTTCGAGGCAAGAGGGCGAAACTGAGCACCCGGGAGTGATTACTTCTTCAACCAATCAGCGACCAATCCTCGACCTTCAACCGGCTCCTCGCTTGATGAGATTCCCGTTGTAAACCGACCATACACTCGGACCGGGCGAGTATTAGGTTTGTACTTATGCATAAGCTTCTGTATCATCATAGTACAATGTATACACCCCGGGGCTAGGCAAGCCCTTGCCCCGGTTAAGGCATCAGCCCTGAAGCCCTGGCCCCTAGGGGCGCCCCAAGCAGCTCCAGAGGGCCTCCACCTTAATGCAAGCTGGAGGTGAACAACAACAATTTTGATTTGTGTTTTTGAAATGATTCTCAGGGTTTTTTCTTTGTGAAACTCAGCCTCAAAAGAGTTCAAACTGAGACTGTGAGAAAGCCTGAGTTGAAGCAGTGTGACCAGTTTTATCACGCACAAACTCATAGACTTCCGCTTGTTTCTACACAACCTTCAGTTTTCAAAAGAGCACCAAGGAAGGAAAATTTCTGCCTCATGTGACAGCATACATATATAGGCTTGGCCCAAGATACCAAAAGGGGCACATTGTTTTGATGATGACCATTGCAATCAGACATTTTTTTAATAACAGCAATCTTACAATAACAGATAACAACAAACATGAAAGACATGTATAAGGCAGGATTTGAAATGTGCTTGAGAGATCAAATACCAGATCAATCAAAAAATTTGAGCCAGGATTTAAGACACACCTGCATTGCAATGGTGCCAGCTTTGAGCGACCCTCAGAGATTGTTGCAAAATATGACCACCAGCTGAGAAAGCACACTCACTGGGAACACTAGTTCCAGGAACAGAAAGGATTTCCCAAGAAACAATGGAAAGATTAGGGAATTGAGTGGCATTAACTTGCCACCAGTCAAGTATATTGGTATTTTCATATGCAATTGGGGCAGTAAGGTATGAATTAACTCATCCTGAATGTCAAAAGGGTCCATGGCAGCGCCAGTCAATGCCCAGGGATTGCTTTTGGAGGTGCCTTCATTTGCTGGTTGGTCTGGATGGTGAAGCTGAAAATGGTTGTCCCCACAGAGCCAATCACAATTTTGATTGCTGGATGTGTATCAAGCTGTGCATATGCCTAAACCAAATGCTAAAGATCTCTTATCAGCAGATGAACACTTGAATTCTCTCCATAAGAAAAATAAATAAATGGAAACTTAACTTGGTCAATCCTGCAGTCATCATTTCATATTCTGGAGTGGCACTGTGAAAGCTGTTGGTGGATCCAGATAGTTTTGAGGTGAAGACTGCAAAAGGTTTGAGGAAGTTGGGGAAGTGAGTGTCAGCCCTGAGGACTGCACAGCAGTCCCACAGACTGTATCCATGTGTTACATACAGTGTAACAATTACAGTAGAAGACATAAGTGTAAACATAGGTAAGTCCAATTAAAGCTACAACTCAGGGCTCAGTGTCAAGAGCCCATATGTAAATTACATAAGTAATATAAATAGACATAGGTTAAGATACATGAAGACAGATGTAGTCATAGATACCATAAAAGGAGATAGTGACCAGTGAGACTGTGCTAACATAAACACTATAAAAGGAAATAGTAAACAATGAGGCTGTGTTAGCATGAACACTATAAAAGGAAATAGTAAATAATGAGGCTGTGCCAGCATAAATACTATAAAAGGAAATAGTAAACAAAGAGGCTGTATTAGCACAGTATAGAGATAGTAAAAAGGGCAATCTTTCTACTGAGGATCTGAAAGGTATATAAACCCCCTTCTCAGATCCCTCCCCCACATTCAAAAACTCAACCACAAACTAGATTAGATATTCTCAAATTGGGATTCTTAGCACTGACTACTAAATAGTCTGGTGCACTATTCTTCTGAGAAAATCTGTCTGTTTCCTCCTTCTCTCTGTCTTGAATTTGTACAAGGCTTTGGTCCTTCCTCTGATATTGCACTCACTCACTATCTTGACAGGCTCTGGGTAGAGTTCTTCAAGATAAAGTGACAAGAGGTGAAACCAACCTGAGCTGGGGTGACTACTGTGTTCACAAGGCTCATAGGATCTAGGGTGACTACTGTGGCACAAAGATCCTGGAACTGGGGTGACTGTTGTGTTCACAAGGTTCCACAAATTGACCAAGAAAGCTGAAGCAAGCCTTCACCTGACCAGGAGGATCAAAGAAGATCCTCATTTCCCAACCTATACCCCAAACCCTCTGTTAAGAGGTCATCTAACTGTAGTCTGTGTGGGTTTCTTCCCTAACAGACTAACTTCTCAACTACTCTTCACCAATCATAGTGTTGAGGTAGACCTAAAAGAAGTCTACCCCTCACAGTGAGCCAGACCTTCCCACTCTTGGGATGTAGACTTGAGATGGTGGAGGTCTGGATCTGTAGAACACTGTTAGTATGTTTGCTCTGGAAGATATCTTCATTTGTATTTCCCTTTTTGGCTTCATTTCACATCTCCATGTTGTCCATGCCAATCTTCTTTTTTCATTGTTTTCTTGGAGCTCACACCCCATCTGGCATTTAATTCTCACTGTCTGTAGCTGTTTAGTATATATAGCCCTCCAGTTGGCTGCTTGTTAGTAATCATCAGGGTTCTCCAGATTCTCAGTTCCCTGAAATCTGACAAACAAATCATATTAAGGATAGGTTTCATTTCCAGGTCCCACTGTCAAACACCAATGTCAAAGTGGCATTGGTGGAGCTGGAAGAGGGTAAATCCACCATCAAGCTGAAAAGAGTTTCAATGGCAAGAAGGTTACTTGAAGAAGCTGCCCTTGTCTGGGCAAACCACAGAAATAAAGACTAGCTGTAGTGCCTTTGGGAAATCCCAAAAGAATCCTAAAGAGAGAAAGAGAAAGGATAACAAAACTTTGGGACTCAACAATCACACCCACCTCTTCTAACCAAACTTCTTCAAGTCCATGTCCTCATCAACCATATTATTGCCAGAATTCCCTGATCAAGACCATCACACCACTAGAGTGCCAATTTCATCCAAATGATTTGATACAAGGATCCCTGTTACACCTGAGTCAACCACCAGAGGCCAGACTTTGCACTACCACACACCACACACACACCTATACAGCTGCCAAGCTTTATATTCTTCTACACTTCCAAACCTCTGGACACTAATAGAACCCTCATGTCCTAGACACAGAGTTGTAGCTAACTTGTGTACACCTGATTTAACCTTAAACTTGTAAATACTTCCTCCAAACCCTTTTTATTGGCTTCCTGAGACTTCTCAGAGTTTAACAGTGTCTTGTAGTTCTTGTTATGACACCTACAGCCTGATATCCCACCTATGCACTGAAAATACCACACTGCCAAGATATTTGTATCGGATGGGCCTATCCGATGTTCTATCACCCCAAGATATGCGATGCAGTGTCAGTAGGATTAGGTGCGATGGAATTACTATTGGTATCTAATGCTCCGACACCATATCACAGTGTAATTCCATCGCACCTAATCCTACTGACACTGCATCGCATATCTCAGGGTGATAGAACATCGGATAGGCCCATCCGATACAAATATCTTGGCAGTGTTGGTGTTTCATATATAGGCTGAAAACTGGGGTGCAGTATTGTACTTCTTGCCAAGTCCACATACTTTTCCTAAAGCACCACCCATGTCTTCCAGTAGAGTCCAAACTTCCAGTTCTGGATTGTCTGTGAGAAAATCATCATCAGTTGGTTTGAGCTTGGCAGTGAATACTCTTAATCTGTCTTTCACTGCTAAGCTAACTACATGAGCCATACATCATAATAAATTATCCTTCCATGTAAATTAATGGCAGTGAGCTTCAATCAACCTGGCCATTGTGCCATTTACTGGTTCCTTATCTGCTGGGATACAGTAAATTCTACCTGTACTTTCAAAAGTCTTGAGGATGTGTAAAATACTATCTGCAATGTTTTTTCCCATATGAGCACCATCAATTTCCATTAAATCTAACATGTTACTAAACAGCAAGAAGTTTTCATCAAGGAAAGGCACTGTCACCCCAAATATTGAAAGGTGATTTGGTGAAGTCCACCCATTGCAGGTGAAATTGATGTGAGGACTGTTCTCCAAAGTCAATATGATTTGGTGGCAGTAGTCACCCTGTCCATATGAAGGTGACTTGTCAACAAGAGCACATGGTGTCATGTTTAAAATCACCTCAAAATCCCTCTCAAATCCAGTGCCTTAGTGTCTGGGGGGTGGTGGCCCAAGGGCTCAAGCCCACCCTTGTTACTTATGTCCATTCAATACAAGTCACTGATCCATGTTCATCATGATGTCAGCTCATGAACATCAGTATGATTGTGAACTCTGTAGTGATACACAGGCATACAGTACACACCTTTCAGCACATGGTGCATTGAGCAAAAAGAAAAGGAAGTTACTTTGCATAAAGGGAAGGCTCATGTGCTGGCTCTGGGTGAAAAATGAGAACAATCAGAGAACTAAAAAAGTTCTTTGTCTGCTCTCATTGACAAGTCACCTTGATATGGACAGGGTGAGTGATGGTTCATATCACCAACTGCTTGTGTGATTGTTGTTGAACCAACTAGCATAGTTTGTGGCCAAAGGGTTGAAAAGCCAGATGTTATCATGGTAAGCTGATGAGTCAGCCAAACAAACTGGAAGCTCTTCAAGTACAATAAAGCAAGCCTGAGATTTTTTGACTGCAAGAGGAGTCAAGATTTGATTCTTATTGAGGGATTTGAAGCAATTTCTGCAGAAGTGATGCATGCAGAGTACCATTTAGGAAAATACATTACATGCAAAGACTCACCTTGGCAGTGATCTGAGCATCTTGAACCCAGTCAGCCTTGGGATCATGCAGGCCATGCAAGTGGTTGAGATGACAACTGAGTGAGTGAGTTCCTTGGCACCATGACAGTGTGGCTAGACAAAGATGGTCTGTTTCCTTCCTTTTGAGTTGGAACTGGTGTTGGACCTGAAGTTTGTGGGTCATATTTCCATTGCATGTCTTGACTGGAACCCTGACTACAATAGGCATGTAATATTCCCAAATCCAAGATGACTTGCGGCTTGCAAGTTCATGAGTCAAGATGTTGTAAAATTATAAGTTTGTCTGATACAAGAGACAGTCAATACTGGGTGAGCAACTCTCTAACCCAGGGACCAATCCACACACATGCTGACCTAAGGTAGGGTGTGTGAGATAATCAGCCTGCGGCTCTTTCAGATAGAACAAAAGCAAAAGAATTTCTTCTTTCTCTATGAATTTTTACATAGGACAAAACAAAGTAAATCACACCTGATACAAGAAACAGCTGATACTAGGTGATCAACTCTCTAACCCAGGGACTGATCCACACACATGCTGACCTAACATTAATAGACAAGAAGTTAAGAAGATAGTGAGTGAGATAGTGTGAGAAATGATCAACTTGACTTGTCTAACCTAAGGTAGGGTGTGTGAGATAATTAGCCTGTGGCTCTTTCAGATAGAACAAAAGCAAAAGAATTTCTCTGAAGAGTAGTCACAGTCATAGTTAGATCAGGTGTCTTATGAACAGAAACACATATTGATGAGATAGGAAAGAATGAAAAGCAAAGTAGAGAAAACTGGGTGCTGACTTACTCTTTCCCTATGAATTTTTATGTAGGGAAAGAGCAGACTGGTTGTTTGGCATGCTAAAGGGAAGTAAGGAAGTCTGTCCCTGTATTAGCATATCCTAATAGAATACCAGGAACTTTTGTGTTTCACTGTAAATCGACACACCCCCTCAGTGAGCACATCAGTCTGGGATAAACATGCCTGCTAGTTCTTGAAATCTCCCAAGAGGTCCTGGGTGCAGTGCTTTAGTGAGAAAGTCCGCGACCATATTTTCTGTTGGCACCTGTTGGAGAGTAATGATGTTTTTCTCTACTTGTTCTCTTATCCAGTGATACTGTACTTCAATGTGCTTTGTTCTGCCATGGAAAACTGTCTTCTTTGTCAGGTCTACTGCCCCTTTGTTGTCACAGCATAAGACAGTTGGAGTCAGGTGTTTGATATTAATAAACTTTAAGAGTCCCCCGAGCCATACCACCTCTTGGCCAGCCTTGGTAGTGGCTTTGTATTCAGCTTCAGTCGATGACAACAAGACTGTGGGTTGGAGTCTGCTCTTCCAACTAACTGCTCCTCCATTTAACTTGAACAGGTATCCAGTGGTCAATTGTCTAGTGTTAGGATCCCCTGCCCAATCTGAATTGACATGTATTTCCAGATAGAACCAACTCTGTAGGCCCTCTATTGTTGATCTAGATTTAGTATATCTAATTGCCATGGTTGAGGTCCCTTTCAGATAACAAAGTACATGCATGGCTAGGTTCCAATGTGTGACTGAGGGCAATTCAAGATGTTGAGATAGTACTCCCACAGCATAAGTTATATCTGGTCGGGTACAGATTGATATGTACATCAGACTCCCTATGACACTCCTGTAAGGTAAATTTCTCAATATCATATCCCCTTTTTCTTTTCCAGTAGCTTTGAGGACCTTGACTCCACCTGGAAAAGGAGTGGATACTGTCTTACTTTCCTTCATCCCAAATTTCTCTACCACTGATGAAATCATTGACAACTGACTAATTTCATAACTGCTGTCTCTCTGCTTATATAACTCTATGCTGACTACCTTCTGTGCTATACCTAGATCTTCCATTCTCCACCTAAGTTTAACTTCTTCCTTGAATCTATCTATGTTCTCACCTGTTATCACCATGTCATCAACATGGAGATAAACCATGATTTCTCCTTCATCATTCTTTCAGTACCACAAACAGTGGTCTAATGGGTTTTGACACATTCCCATAGCTTTGAATTTTTCTTTTATGTTGTCATTCCAGCATCTTGCCAACTGTTTTAATCTGTAAAGTGCTTTCCTTAGTCTAGCCACTTGTGAGCACCTTGCTTCAGTCTGGCAAGATAGCTTACTAGAGAATGGTGGAAACCATTAGGGTGCAAAGGCAAAAAAGGAAAATGGGTTCATAGACTATCCCAAATGCCCAGGACTAATACCTGCAAGCCAGATGGGCACTGGACTTATCTAGAACTAAACTAGATGTCTGGCAGTCCAGTGATGGCCAATGCAAATCCTTTCCTTGCACTGTCAGTGGCCAATCCCAGCCTCAGGATTTATCCTCTACTTACTATTT
>MU167265.1:346904-358291 GCA_015951145.1 Cronartium quercuum f. sp. fusiforme G11 | reverse complement strand
CTATTATTTAGGTCTGACACAGAAAAAAGGGGAAAAAAGGGAACAATCACTTGGCTGGCTTATATACATAAGGGCCAACAACCAGAGAGCATCCTGGTGCCTAGGACACGAACAAATACAGTCAATGACATCACTTACACAGCATGACATCATACAATTAACATTAGTAATACAATTAGCAGAAACACCTCAGAAAAAAAAACTTGATATTCAATCCAACCTCCCACCTTGCACAGCTCCTAAACCACTTGCATCCATCATGATGTCAAATTTTTCCTAGATAGTACACCTTCCAATGAACAACTTTCCTCTTTGGACCAAAGGGATATCTCCAATATCAAAGAAACTGGCCCAATGCTCACTTTTCATACTCATTTTCAACAAAATCCCTTATAATAATGACACCCCCTTTACTAATCCACCCAATGCTGTCCCAATGTCGTGCTGCTGAAAGTTTGTTCCTCAGATCCACGGCTTTCATCCACTATAACCTTGGCCATCTGGCACAATTCCCTCACCCTTATTCCCTAGATGTAATACACCCTTCTTATTAATCCCTCACCCCTAGGCTTTAAGCCTCTTATTTCCTATGTAACTCCTAGACTAAGCCCCCCTGCCACTATTCCTTTCACCACAAATCTCTACCATGCCATAACTTCACCTAGGAACCCTTAAGTCCACCAACAAACTTGGGATTGGGAACTTTAAACTTGATTTCCTCCCAAACTAGTAATCCCATGGAGTTAAAAAATCTACTAGGGGATGATGTCACTGGTCCCCAGCGCTGGTCCAAATTATGATGTCATAGCTTTAAAACTCTGCCCATAAGAATTGTTTTAAGTTTTAAGACCCTTAAGCCTTCTATTATGTATACTTAAGTCTTTAAGCCTGCCATTACCCCTAAACATTTGTGAAAAATATTATAAAATAAAATAAGGTAGTTATAAAAATTCTGAATAGGCCAAAAGACTCGAAATTCAGTGAAGAATGCGAATCTGCAAAGTAATTTGATGTGCTGTGAATATTTAATGTAGATAATGGGTCTAGAAGTGTCAAAAATCACAAAAAAATAGGTAGTACTATTGTAATTAAAAGGTTCCATGATAAAAATTACTAATGTATTGGGTTGTACTATAATGTAATAATAATGTAATATCCCCCAAACTTGTGTTGGATCCTCAGTAAGTCCACTACTATACTCTTTGACCATTTTGGCACACCACACCATGCAGTGATACATAGGCATACAGTACACACCTTTCAGCACATGGTGCATTGAGTGAAAAGAAAAGGAAGTTATACTTTGCATAAAGGGAAGGCTCATGTGCTGGCTCTGGGTGAAAAACAAGAACAATCAGAGAACTAAAAAAGTTCTTCATCTGCTCTTGTCAACAAGTCACCTTGATACAGACATAGTGCTATGTGTAGAAGTAGCAAGTGTGATAACAATGTATGTGTGACAATGTAGTCTGTGCGGGTTTTTTCCCTCACAGACTATTTCCTTACTACTCACACTCAATCCAAGTGTTGAAGTCTAGAGATATATGGCTAAAGCCTGTCTTTTATACACACTTTGATCTATTCCTAAAGCTGGTCTCAAACATTTTATTAAAAAGCCCCCTTTTCTCTCATAGGTTTTTAGGTGTTTTTAAAGTTTTCCTGTCCCACATCCTATCATTTTGATCAATGTTTGGTTTTTATCTTAGAGTGACCCTACAGATTCATTTTTTCTCCTTCAATCTACTCTGATTAATGGTTTTGAAATCTATTCAGTTTCCAGTTATTTTAATTTTAAAGAAAATTTCAATTGATTCACAAAACAAATCATCAAAGTGACCCAGTATTTGCTTTTGTTGATATTCAATTGACTAAAGCATAGTATTTCCCCATTAACCTCAAACAGTTAGAAGGATCGGAAGAATACAAGTAGTACAGTTAGTGAAAAAAGTAATGAGGAGATGTACCAAAATAGAAAGAATGGTTTAGCAAGACCATTCAACCATTTCAAATGTTTTTGACTAATCTTAACAAAACATATTATAAATAGCCAAGCATATGGACACACATCTCTTTCCCCCATCTTTGGAAAGAGAAGTGAGTACCTACATATTTCTTTCTCTCTCACTCTTCCTCTATCACATGTGAGATAGAAGAATCTAAAAGATGTTTCCTATCTGACTCAACCAGAAAAATTCCTAAGATCACAACCTTATACTTGTCTCTGTTATTCTCTCACTAAAACTTGCTGAACCCATGTACCAGGTCAGTACCTCACTGCAGAGAGCAGAAAGGACTTATTTGTGTTGCTCACTAGTTGTCTCCATCTCATCAGGTGTTAGTGATCCAATCCAGTTAGAATTTTTCAGCTTTACTTTTCATGACACTTTCTGAGTTCCAAATATTCAAGTGTTTTGCATCATCACTAATAACCAGTTATAATTTTCCTTGTTTTATTTGTTTTATGGCTGAGGTATCAAATTCATATATATGCTATGAAACTTTAGGAAGATCAAGCATCATGATCTTGTTCATCTACCCATTTTGATTTTTTCACCATTTCTGTGAAGGTCACTCCCAACAGGGGTGGGTATTGTCTCCTTGACTGGGTTTCATTTTTTTATGCACACCAAATTTAAAGGCCCAAGCTCTTGGAAGGTGTATGCCACCTGTGTTGGGTCATGACTCAGTGGTTTTGTGCCTGGGTGCTGTCAACCAGAATGAGACACAAAATTCAAAAAACAATCAAAGAAGTTAGTCTCCCCTATCAGGAGTGACCTTCACAGACATGGTTTTTGTAAGACACTTATCAATTCTGTATGATGGATCATCCTCTTGCCTACTTTTTATACTCAAATTCATCAACAGACAACCTTTTGTTGCTTTATCATACAACTCTAGAATGACTAGGCTGTCACCACACTTCTTCAGTAATTCTACACTGCAATGTGTTAGGTGTGTCACAGAACTGCATTTGGATTGAAAAACTCATTGAGTGGCATCCAGCTTTTTCCATAACAAAAACAACAACAGAGTGATTGTCAGGGGCTGCTTCTGTCAGGCTACCACATGGCTAGGATGTCAGTGTGGGAGGGAGTCTGGAACCCAAATGGCAATCTAGCAAGCAATACTAGGGACACCCAAGTAATGACTTCAGTTAGTTGACCTCTTAACAGAGGGTTTGAATTCTTACTAAATCTTCTTAGGAAACTAATGGAGGAGCTTCTCAAGGATAGGCTTATGTCTATCCTTCTGATGGCTAAACTCTCTCAAGGATGCAAGCCAAAGGCACTTGAATTCATCCCAGAATAGCTTCACAGAATCAGAAAATGGTTCAGGGGGTCCTGATCAGACTTGAGGCTATTAAAAAGCACAATCACTTTGTGTGTGAGCTCCTGGAGTACCATAGAACCTTGAGGGATCACCAGCTAACAACTTATTGGACACCTTTGGACCATGAACTGGTATGCATACAGACCCCAAGAAATCTAGAACCAGCAATTTCATGCCTTTAAATGTTATTCTTTAGATAGCTTGTGATTAGATAAAGCACCATGAAATTTTATCTTCAAAGCTATATAGACACTCCTTCATGAACTCCACTTACTTGATCCAGGCTATGAAGGTTGTGCTTCTTGGACTTGATGAGATTAGTGACTGTTTTTTTCTTTCCCTATAGAATTTTTGCCATGTAATTTATAAATTTCAGGGACTTGTAATAAAACTCTCCTCCCGCAAAAAAAAAAAAAAAGAAAGAAAGAAAGAGAAAAAAGTCATGAAGTTGTAAGAAAGGTATGACTACAAGAACAGTAAAAATCTCTAGTACAAGTCATTTTTTATTTTTATTTTTTTGAAAAAGTTGAGTAAAATTTAGATTCCTTTATCAATAATCACAAGCAAAAACTTATGCTTTCTTATTTTCTCTCTCTACCTCTCTGTTTGATATGTATACTCTTTTATATACTTGGTGTGAAGGCTCTTGACTGGAATTCTTTCCAAAATTCAACCTACTATCATTATTTTTTTTTACTAAAAAAACACTTGAATGATGTAACTTTTTTCTTTTTCAACAAACCCTCTATCCATTCTCATTACACTCTTCAAAAGCGAAAAAAAATACTCAGGTGATATATCTATATCATGATGGTAACCATTTCAAAGGAGCTTATAGAAAATGTAAATGATCCGAGCTTTTAATGACAATAATCATATTTTTTTTGTCTTATCTTTGAAAGGTTCCAAATTGTTTTGGTTCATGAAATTTGTCAGTGTAAGGAAGAAGACCATAAGAGAAAAATCACGAAAATGGTGATTCCTTGCACACCAGGTTCAAGGAGCAAAACGATGATGGAACCACCTAATAAACCTTTTTTTTTTTTACTTTTCAAAAAAAAAAGACGAGAGAAAAAGTGATTTATTCACGATGAAATAGAATCGTTAAAGCTAATGTACCTAAGAGCGCGTATTTCAATTTAGGATAATCGTTCTATAATCCAAAAAAAAAACAAAAAAAACAGCCATAAGTCAAATGAATATGGATAAGAAGAATCAAAAAGAACAGACCATCACAATGGTAACATAACCAAGATAAGGTACAAAACCATTAACTTTACCAATCAGATTAGATCTTTGTAAATACTTTAAACCATTATAAAGTCCTACATCATTTTCACCATTATTATCACCTTTAGTTAACATCCATCTAGTACTTTGACTTTCATTTGATTTGATAGGTTCATCATGATTTTCAATTAATCTATGTACAATGGGAATTTTACCTTCTGGTACATTGAAGACTGGAATTTCACCAATATTTAATTGTTTTGATTTAGGTAAAGATAAAAATAATAAATCACCCCTATAAAATGCTGGTTCCATTGAACCTGATAAAACGACTACTACAGGTGATTCTGTATTAAATATGACAGCTAAACCTTTCCAGATCATTAATGCTGTTGAAATTACTGTTGCAAAGTTTAATGCTTGTAATAATATCTTTAAGAAAGCAAATGATAAAGAATTAGTTTTAGTTTTAATGATTAGTGATAATGATTCATTAATTACATGTCTGACTCCAAGTCGTTTGATGGTCGTAAGTTCTTGTTCAAACATTTTTTGGTATGATTTAGGCTGAGGATTGATAGGTGTTTGTTTCGATCGGTAATTTGTTTGATATGAAGGGTGATAAGATTGATTTTATTTTGAGATTGTTGGATGGATTGAGTGATTGGTTGGTGTGATGGAGAGAGAGAAAGAGTGAGATTTGGTGGTGACCGTGTCAAGTTGAAATGTGCTGCATCGTGGAATGGACTGGAGTGGATATAAAGCTATGTGTGATACAAGATATGCTTATAGGCAAAGTGCGCCACTGAAATGTCTGTGATTACTCAATGACATGGCTTGAGACAAGCGCATTTGATGAGAATTATCACTTCAAAAAAAAAAAAAAAAAAATCAATCCATCAATAAAATGCATCAACCATTTCATTTAAATAATCCTAATCAAATCCAACTAACATCCAATTCAAATCCAACGGCTTTATACTTGCATTTAAATCAACTTTACGTTGGTACTTCAGATGGATCACTTTACATTTATCAAATCCAAATCCAAAATCAAAATCAAAATCAAATATCCATTCAACTTTTAAATTCATTCATTCACTTTACATCTAAACATAATAATAATAATCAATTTAAATCATCAACACCAACACCTATTGAATCTATCAATTTAATCAAACAAACTAACTCACTAGTCACTCTATCAGCTGGTGATATACTAATACATGATTTAAATAATTTTCAACTTCAATCTAGTTCTCAACAATGGACTAAATCTCAAGCATCAATAATGGTACTTGAAAATTCAATCTTGAGACAAAATCAAGAAGGCAAAATAGATTTAAATTCAAATCAAAAAATCCCATCATCAAATCAAAATAATAATAATAATAAATCAACTCTCAAGGTTGAAACTGTACAAGCTCAAACCAATAATACATCTGAACTACCATCATCATCATCATCATCATCATCATTCGATATTCCTATCATTTTCACCATTCTAGCTGTACCATGTAAACGTCGTTTAGTATTATTCAGTTGGAAAGATAGTCAATGGATCAATCCCAAAGAAATTGGACTACCACATCAAGCTAGATCCATAGTGTTCGCTACTCCATTAAAACTCTTTATAGGTTATTCAACGGGAACTTATGCGACTCTCAAACTTAATATCTCATCTGACCCTATTATTACACCCTTTGATCATGAATTATCAGAACCATTTACATTACCAAGCATAACATCTAGTTTAGAAACTGGTTCAACAAGTTCATCTACCAATACTACAGGTCTTGTTAGTGGTCTTTCAGGTCTAGCATTTAAGACAACAACAGGTTTAGTAAATCTTGGCCTAACAGGTACCACTAAATTGGCTCGTAACCCAGTGATTCGAATTGGATTACCAACTCAAGAAGTAATTGGAATGAGAGATCATTTAGCCACTGTTATGAACTCTGATGGTAAACTTGGTAGATCAAATAAATCATCAACTATTATATATGAATCAACACCGATCGAAACCATTGTAAAAGGTCCATACATCATCTCATTATTTTCACCAAATATAAATCAACCTGCATGTCTTATCATTCACTCTTTACCTACACTTTCATATATACAAACGATTCAATTCTCAATTAATCAAGTCATTAAAACTGATGAAAATTCATCACCACGTAAAATTAAAACTAATAATCAAATCGATCAACTCGGTCTCAGACGTTTACTTACTACATCTTCAAATCATAATAGTCCAATCTTTTGTGTTTCATCTGAATTAGACTCAAAAGAACAAGGTTTAAATACATATTACATTGAAATTTTAAACATGAAAAATTGGAATGAACAATTTGAAGAATTAATTGAATTAGGTGAATATAGTGAAGCTTTAGACCTTTTAAAGTCTTTAGATCAATCAATTATGCCAGATCATGTCAGTCCCTTCTTCGTTTATTTCCTTGAGAAAACAAAAAAAGGTCATTAAACTTGAACTGATTCATTCATGAACAAAAAAATCAATAATAATAGGCAGAATTATTAAAACGACTTGAATCACTTTGTGCTTTAATCAAGTTCTCTAAATTTAAAATAGATGAAGCAATAGATGAATTTATAAAACTAAATATAAATCCGATCAAAGTGATATCATTATATCCTATAAAAATTTCAGGAAAATTTCACCAAAAAAGAGAATCATGGGAATTCATTTTTGGTGGTAGAAGCATTGAAAGTTATTTAAATTCTAAAAATAATGACCCTCTCATCAAACTCAATCCTAATAATCATTTGAAAGTTGATAATAATTTGATAATTAGTGGGAATTCAAATGTTGAAGATGAAAGTAGTTCTATTACATCTCTTAAATCTAATTTAAAATCATTCAACGCAAAACCATCAGATGTAAGTATACAAAAACCAACAATTGAGAGTAAGTATTTTTTTTTTTGAGAAACAAAAAACTGAAACAAGAACTTAATACTAATGCATTTTTTGTTTTCAAAAAAAAAAAAAAAAAAACCATTTATCTTATAACAGATAAAGACGAAGACAAGAATTTTCAAAATTCAGTAGAAGAATTAATAAGATATTTAACAGATCGTAGACAACAAGTTAACAAAGCATTAATAAGCCATACAATCAATTTAGATTCATTAAAATCAATACCATTAAAAACCACAGAAGAACTTTTTTTAATCAATTTTCAGGAACCATTAAGTGAATTGAAAAATTTAAACGATTTAGTTCAAATAGCTAAAATTATTGATACAAGTTTATTTAAATCTTATTTATCTATTAAACCTAATATGTTAGGACCACTTTGTAGGTTACCTAATTGGTGTGAAATTGATGAAGTTGAAAGTTTACTTCTGGAATCTAAGGTTTGTTTCTTTTTGAAATAAAGTTTCTTCTTCTCAAAAAATGCCTTGCTAATGTTTATTTTTCTGACATTGTTTTATTGATTTTGTTTAGCGCTTTCATGAACTTTTAGATTTGTATCGTGGTAAAAACCAACATGATAGAGCATTAAAACTCTTGAAACAGTAAGTTCATCATTAATATTGACTCCTTGAACCAACCGTTATAAAAGCTTATGAGATTGATTTCTTATAAATATTTTAAAAGGATGGGTGAAGAAGAATTAGAATTAGAAAGAAGAATAAGTCCAACCATAACATACTTACAAAAATTAGATGAAAAACATTTGGATTTAATCTTAGAAACTTCTAAATGGTTATTAAATCAAACTAAGAATAATGCTGATCCCATAGATAATGATGAAACTAATAATCATCAAAATCAAGCTTTAATCAAAAGAGTTTTAGAAATCTTTACTGCAGATTTAAGTACAGTAGAAAGTTTGCCAAGGAAAAGTGTGATGAATTTTCTAGAAAAAGAACATTTATTAGGCTGTAGAATTTATATTGAACATCTAATTCACAATTTAAATGAAAAAGGTATAGAATTTCATGAAAAACTTATACATCTTTATATAATTGAATTCAAGAGATTAAAAAGTTTAAATGATCAAGGTATAAAAAAAACCCGCACCAAAATGTACATTTCTTGTCCCTTTTGTGTTCTTGACTGATATTTTTTTTTGTTGTTGTTGTTGCTCCTCGGGTTCTAGAAGCAGCAGAAAAAATTTATGAATGTTTATTAAATCATTTAATTAACTCTGATTCATATTCACCAAATTGGTGTTTAGGTAGATTACCATTAGAAGATATGGATCATGCTAGAGCTTTAGCTTTAGGTAAATTAGGTCAACATGATTCTGCTTTAGGAATTTATGTACATAAACTTGGTAATATAAAATTAGCTGAAGAGTTGAGTGTTTTTTTTCCCTTCTTCTTTCATTTTTATATTGACTTTTTTTTTAAGCTAATCAGGTTTTTTTGTTTATCTTATAAATAGTTATTGTAAACGAATTTATAATTCTGCAATAAAAACAGAAGAAAATATATATATAATTTTATTACGTATCTATTTAAGACCGAATCCCAATATAATATCCAAATTAAATAATGAAAAAAGATTAGAATCAGCAATCAATTTAATCAATTTCGAAAATTTTAAAATCTCAAATGATTATCAAAATTCAATTGAATTAATTTTAAATTTATTACCTGATTTGATTTCATTAAATAATTTAAATTTATATTTAAAGAATTCAATTAAAAATTTAGTAAAACTACAAAGATTACAATTAATCAACCAATTTTTATGTAAATCTAGATTAAATTCTTTAAATCAATTTATTATTGAATTAGAAGAAAGGAATGTAAAAGTTGATGATAAAAAATTGTATGTTTTTTCTTTCCAAAAAAAAAAGAAAGACAAGGTATCTAATAACATATAAAATAAACTGTTTTGTTTTTTAGGTGTTTCAAATGTGGTAAAAGACTTGGAAATAGTGTTATAGCTGTACATACACCATTGTGAGTTTTTTTGTTCTTTGGAGGGGGTCAAGAGCACTTCAAAGTTAACCATTCTCTCCTTTTTTTTTGATTAAAACACCAATAGTGGAGAAGTAACACATTATCAATGTCGATGGCATGGACATGGTACTACTAAAGAAGATAAGAACAGATTTCAAGTTTTAAGTAAGATTGATTAATTCGATTTATTTATTCAAAACATAACTTTTGAACGACAAAAGAAAAAAAAATGTAATCTTATATATATGATATGATCATCATAATAATGTAAAATTTTATGAATAAGTTGAGCTTTTTTTTTGTGGTTTGTTGTATAAATAATCATTATCAAGTTTATTGAAAAAGTTTGTATTATTGGGGACTCTATAATATAAATAAAATAAATTTGAGGAATAGTGTTATTGTTTGTAATAAATTAAAATATTAAAAAATTCTATAAAAATTTTCAAATACAATGAGTTTTTTTTTCTTCTCAATGGTTACTCTAGTATTAGTATGTAAGGGCCAAGACAGGGCCCTACGCTGAGATAGGGACTCTAATACTCTCAGTGCTGAAGAAGCACGCTATTTCTAGAACCCAACAATAAATATGAAATTTCAACTAGCTAGCTCAGTAGAAGAAGATGATCATAGAGAGATCAGTCAAGGATCTCTACTGAGCCAGGGGAATGGAAAAGGGGGGTGATGATATATATGTTGTGGATACTGCATATGCTTGTAATAATCCTTATAGGGTGTGAAGTCCCTGTAGGGCTTCACATAGTACTACTTAGTATATGAACCAAGATATCACACATTACCAGAAATCGTATAATTTGGAACTGTCAAACATTGCTAGTATGAATATAATTCTAACTTTTAAAAAACTGAAAACAAGTTTAAAAAGCTCATAAAAAAAAAAAAAAATCTTTTATGGCCTCCTCTAAAGGTGGGGATTGTCAGCCCTGAGTATACAAAATGTCATGGACTAAGCCAGAATTTACAACTGATACTCCATTTCAAGGGTAAAGTAATGAACTCAACTACTGGATTTGCATAAAACAATGTACGGAAAAAAAAAAGCGTGTGAGGTTTAAACCCACTTTTGAGCCAAAACCTACACCACGGGGGCAATTGGACCGGCCCAAGACGGTCGATTGCCAGCGACCTCAGGTCGTCGACCGACTATGGCGGGTGGACCGTCCCCAAAAGGACACAAGGATGGACCATATGAGGATGGTTGACCCCATTCATCCTCATATCAACCTCAAGTCAATATAAAATCGAAATGCGGTCGACCTCATTGACATCTGAGCTCACCAGCCAGATCGATTGGGGCCCGATTTGGCTTGCTCGTGGCCATTCAGGCTTGTATCGAGGGCAGCTCGGGAGGGCCAGTAAAGCCTAAAAGGCTGCTAGCTTCTGATCGTTTTTGATAGCACAAAAAATAAGTGTATATAGTTTGATTGCGTTGGATGCATACAAACAAATGATACAAGTATCAATCTACAGTACAATAAGAGTTAAAGAGCTTGCGCTCGTGAGGGATGTGAAAAAAATCGGGAGTGCTGGTACAAGTTCAGTCCACCTGAACAACAAAGAGAGTCTCATTGGGAGTCAGAACAGGTTCATGGGGAAGACTTACCTCAAATGCTGCATATGACAAATGTTTCACTAATTCTTTAACTTGACCAACTACTTCCTCAATGCCCATCTCACCCACTCTCCAAATCATATTTCGAGTATCTCCTATCCCATTTCCTCCTTGATGTTGATGAGATAAAATGCAAGTCCTTCTTCCATCTGAAAAGAGTTCTTCACACCTCCATTTTTCAACCCTACAAGGTGAGGAAAAAAAGAAAAGAGAAGAACGCGTGAATAATCAATCAAGATATTCAAAAAAAA
>MU167265.1:234229-257196 GCA_015951145.1 Cronartium quercuum f. sp. fusiforme G11 | reverse complement strand
AGTAAGAGACGATGGTGATTGGTTGTCGAATGGATCTGGGATGTGGATTGGCAAAAGTGAGTGGCCGACGTCAAGGTTGTCTTCAGCGAACCAGTGGCTGGCGTCAGGCCCGGGGTTGACAACCCCGCGAAATTTGGCTTACGTCACACCGGGGCCAACCCGTGGCTTTCGTCACGGTGGCGCGAGCCGGGCTCACGCCACCATTTTTCCCGCAGTGTGTCTCAATAGCTCAGTTGGGAGAGCGTCAGACTGAAGTCAAGAGTTAATCTGAAGGTCCAGTGTTCAAGCCACTGTTGGGACATTCTTTTTCCCCTCCTTTCAACATCATCCTACTTGATATCTCTTTTTGAAAATGTGGTTTATTTGATATGTTAAACTTTCATTTGCTTTCTATGTAGTACACTCATTTTTCTGTGCATCAACAAGGTAGACTATTTTTTGTATATACTGTGTATGGTGGGTCAAGCAAAAGTTCTAAAAAGTCCAAATTCCAAGACATGAAGGATCTTTTAAAGTACACACAATATGATAAGGAAGAAGAAGAGTGCTTGTGTGATTGATTCATTCCAGGGTTTTGGAAGATCATACTTTAGCTGGGTTTTCAACATTATACACCACACAGTGTACCTGAGAGTACTCTCCGGAAAAGCACATTTACAATAAATCAATGAAACTTACAAAAAGCTTCATTAATGCAGCTTAGCACCAACATCTTTCAAAGAAAATTTAATCTGACCATCAGAAACAATGAATATAGAAAAAATTGGGCATAAAAATAACTTTGTAAAAAAAAAAAAAGTTTATATTAAACCTGTATTCACTTTAAAATGACAACCCTGTGAATGAGAGTCTCTCACAGCTTTTCCTTCAGCACAGGATCAGTGAAGCCCTCTTTAATGCTTGGATGATCTGTTGTGCTGTCGTACATTGAAAACATCATCAATAAATACACTATCTTTCCATGTTTTTTTATTTTTTATTTTTATTTTTGTTTTGAGAAAGCTAAATCACCATTTACCTCTTTCCAGGGTCATGTCAAGCAATTATCAAACTTCTTACGTAAAACCCCAGTTTCCAACGTATCTTCAGTGCGGAGGTTTACCCATCAAAAGCAAACACACCACATGAGAGTTTTACTAAGAAAAAAAAAAAAATTATAGACATCTCCAAGTATATCAAAAAGGGCACCAGAATTGATACTGAGCCTTTTGGGCCCTGATCAATCAGGAGCCATTCTCTAGGCCCATCATCTACGATCTTGAACAGTCCCTCTCGCATTCGGAACCCCGGAACCTGTCGGCGCATCCAGCAGTTTTCCTTGGGGTTCGGCCCCTCACCTAGGCAACATTGAGACCTGATCAGGGGCCCTGAGACCTTTCCAGGTTCTTTCACGCACCTAAAAATTAAGATGTACTTCTCTAGATGATTGATTGTGACGTGATAGGTCTTATGTTAGGAAGAAGAGAAGAAGTTTGTATGAGAGTAGAAGTAGTAGATAATCTTTTTAGAGAAATGGAGGTGATGTTCTTTTGAGAGTGAGAGTTGTATGACGCCAGGCTATGGCTGAAAAGTAGGAAAACGTATGTATAAGAAAGAGTGTACATGTATTATTTCTCTTTCTTTTTTTTCCTCCCAGTTTTCCTACCTTACATCTCGAGCAGGTCGGCTATTCACTTCGGTCATCCATACCTGAAGTTGTATTTCCCTCAGCTCATTAACGAGACCTTTTCTCTCTTCAGCTCGAACAGCATTTGTTTTATTCTAAACGCATTGAAAACTTTGTCCACAAGACCTCAATCTTACGTAATGCAAGGCAACGTTCAGGCGGGAATAGGGTCACAGATCTATACACTCAGAACCTCTCAGGAACCAACAGAAGACTATCAAGATGAACAAAATGGTAAAATTGAAGGCTTCATTCTGATCATTGCTTCTTGATAAATGATTTTCGATCTTCTGGGCCCAACAAGACTTCACCCACGCTATGGAGCAAGATTGTCCAAACGAGCAAAAGACTAGCTATAGCAAAATGACTGATACTTTGACCAATCTCCAACCACGAACCTTGATCGGTGACAAGAAAGAAGAAGTTGAGTGTTAAGACGTCCGAGACCACAAATGTTGAAACGAAGAGTGACATGGACGGAAGTCCAAGTTGACGATTAAGGGCGGTGAATGCGCAGGAGACGATCAAGAATGGGATCAAGATCTTCATCACTAGTAAACTAGTCATCAGGAACGGGTTGAAGACGGGCACGAGGCGGTAGACAGGTTCGAGGTAGAATGAGGAGATCGATGCGACGTTTCCGGTTCCGAAGAAACCAACGTGAATGAAGAAGAGGAAAAAGAGGGCGAGGCGAATGTGACGGAGTTCGTACTTTGCTGGTTCACTGGCGGATGAGTTCCTGTCTGAGGTTCCATAGTTTAGCGCCTGAGGCCCATTATTCGCCAAACGGGTTTCCAACTCGATCCAAACTAAAAGAGATAATGAAAAACAGAAATAGAACAACACTTCGTAGGATAACGACAAGATGATAAAAGCCGGCACGAAAGTATAAATGAGCTTGAGCAATTGGGTTTGATGACGGAATGATTGGTTGGTGGGCAAGGCTCGGCGACGGGTGGGAGACAGAAGGGGTCCCAGAATCGACCCAGAGAGGATGAGCCAACCCAGAACTTGATTAATTTTGGGTAGACCTTGCTTAGAGCTCAGCTTATGAGCCGAGTAGAGCGTGTTTATCGAAGCTGCCAAAATGGAGCCAATTTGCAAACTTGAAGGCTGCGAATAGTGCAGGGTGCCAGCAATATAAGCCCCACCTAGAAACAACGCAGAACCAAGAGCACTAGAGACAAGAATATCAGTCTCTGAGCCTGTCCATTACCGAGGAAGAGCTTGAAACTTACAGGGCAGGTAGACTTTCACCCTTTTCCACGGGCAGTAACGTGAATACACCGCTGACAAGTGTAATCGCGGTCCATGTGCGCAAAAGCTGTCGATTGTGGGACCGAAATGACTGAGATGTGCCCCAAGATGGCCAGATAACACCGATCACGACCCAACCTATTGACCAATAGAATCGCTGAAAGTATCCCAGTACCATACATTGTAGACTGATCAGAGACCATAACAAGATCTTTAACGGACTCGCGCGTTGTGTGAATTTCGCTGCTTGAGCCCAGTCGTACGCGTCTTGAAAGGTGTCTGTGTTATCCAAGATCTGAGCCCAGAAGTAGGCTGGAAAGGCAGCATAAAGGTAGTAGGTGGGCGGCGCGTCCTCGAGGAAGAACCTGATGGCAAAAGTGATAAATATGACGGATCCCAAGACGCTGCCAAAGCCTATAGACGTCGCCTGATCGGAAACTAGCGGCAATGCATAGGTTCGTAAAACATGAATTGCGCTTAAAATCATCCAACCAACATATCCACTCGTGACCAGGGTGCGGAGGAGGAACCAGTCGTATCTGAGGTGAAAGGGGAGTAAATCAGAGGGGCTCGGATATGCCAATGTACGAGAATGTCACACCTTTGAAGATATCTAAGACCCCTCAGCGCAACAGCTTGTAGTTCGGCAGAAGCGTTCATCGCTTCCTGGTGACGACCATTTAATATAAGACGATGAATATGGAAAAGTCGTTGGAGGGCAGTTAGTTGTTTGACTGATTCTTGGTCGGGTAACTCGGAGAAAGGGCGAAATGCAAAAGTAGTCGAAGCTTTCAAAGCTGGTATTCACAGAAACCACAGGGTACATAAGTCGTTCTCAGTTTGCATGAGGTGATAGCAGTTGGGGGGTATTACCATGCTTTGTCTCGTATTGTTGCAAAATCTCGCGCATGTTGGCATAGGCAGCTCTTGCCAATTCACCCGAGGAAGCATTCAAGTAGCTCATCGGTAAACGTCCGACAGAGTTGGCTGGGATAGGGATGCCCGCTAATGTAGCCTAGGTCACTAGCTAGTAAGTTATTCAAGCAAACTCGTTTACCAGTGTTAAGGTATGATTTGCGCACCATCAAAGGCGCTATATCAGCTTGCTCAACGTCAACCCTACCCCTGTTCTCAAGGTACCAATTATCAAAATATGGATCTGTCGAGGGTTCGAAAGCCTGAGTCGGTTGAGCACTTCGGTTTGCACGTTTGATTCCACTTCCCCAAGCGACGATTGGAGTACGCGTATTGTCCGGGTCGCCATCGCCGTGGTTGCCAATGTTACTCATACCGTGATCGGCAGTGAAAATGAACGCTGTCCGATCATCACCATAGAACTCTTCGAGGACTTTTTGAGCGCCACGAACGACTTGATCAACTACTTGGACGTTCCGCAAGTACTCGGGGGAATGTGGGCGGTAAGAGTGTCCAGTGGTGTCCAAGCCTAAGAGATGGAGAAAAAAGAAGACTTGGTTGGAGCGCAGTTGGGTGTCTAGTTTGCTTCCAGGGCCAGCCTCCTTAGCATCGAGCAAGAGTTTTCTGAGCCTGTCTAGAACCCAGATATCGAGTTCGGCGGCATCCTTAGTGAAGTCTTCGGCATCCTCGTCATAACTCCATGCATCGACGCGAGACGGATCTGATGCACCGTGCTTGAACATGGGTAAAATATCTGGAGATCCAAATGTGAAGCTATGAGAGGATTGATTAAAGACGGAATCAAAGTTTACCGGATTCATCTTCCAACCTATGTGATCGAGCAAGATACGGGTAAGAAGACCGATCGTAAGTTCTTTCAAGCAGAACAAAACGCATCTAAACTGACCTCGCGTGACAGCACTTACGTCCTCATACATGCCCGCGATGATTGCCACGTGACCAGGCCGACTCTCCGTGGGTACTCGAGTATGACTGAGACCCCAGCTAGCCTGGCCTGTTTCTATCAGCGAGCGCAGGTAAGGGGCGGGGGTCATCAAGTGGGGTTGGGAGCGCTCGTAGATCGGTATGGGTTTAAGGTCGGGCAGATTGGGCACTGAGAACGGTGGATCGAAAGGTGGATCGGGAAACAATGAGAATAGCTTGTCGGCCCGTAATCCGTCACCTAAAAAGTTTTAAGGCCAGTAAGTCGGGTTAGATGTGTTCAGTCTCCAGGGTCTCTTAGAAGGAGGAGTGGCTCAGATTGGAGAATAAGATCATTTGATTTGGTGTTTGATATTCAATACCCTCATACCGAAATACCGAATAGTTTGTTTGCTCATCGACACCAGAAAGCACGTAGGAACAACAGATGTACGGTGAACACTGACCCACAATTAAGACCACTCGACTTGCCAAAGGCTGAACATTGGCACGGGAAGAGGCAGGTTCGCCCTCGATAGAGTCCAGTACGCTGAACCGAGTACTAATTTTCAAGACGGGGCTCACAAAGTAGATATCGAAAACTAGATGGAGGGTTGTCAGTTTCAGGCCAAGAATATATATTATCTAATGGAATTGCACTCAACTGGAGGCGAGGAAGGCAGCATGGAAGATGAACCCAAGTAGTAGATGGCTCGTTGGCCGGTTCCGAGTCTGACCCATCGATTTCTTTTGGTCCATATCGTGCGTGGTGGCCGACCTGCCGCCAGTCTGAAGTCCAAGCTCTAGAACTCGTCGGTGCCATTGACGAGACCGGATACTCCGAGAGCTGGATGCGGGTCGGACTCCCATGCAGACTTTTCCTCGACGGCCACCGGTGTGGACGCTGGCGCTCGATGGCCCGACCTGGGCATTTCCTAAATACACGCCGCCGCGATCACCACTCCATCCCGCCCGCCCGTTTCTGGGAGAGAGAGGGACTTGGTCAGGTTTACCCCGGGCGCCTCGTTGGGATTCGGACTAGGACTCGCCTCGACTCCCTCCGAGCTCCTGCCGCGTGCCACGCCGAATAACCGACACACACCGGGAAGGCACGATGGGATCATGTCCCCTGTTCTTCGCGAGACTGGCCAGTCTCGCCAACTTGGACACATATCCAGACTACAGGTGCCAGACAACGCTTTTTCCTGATGTGATCTGCCTCTTATCCCGATGCGCCAAGTCAACTTGACCCAGATGGGTAAAGTAGGCGTAGCAGCAGTAGGGATCAGCCAGGCTCGACGAAATACGCCGTCATCTGTCGCAGTGTGATTCATCGTCTACATTAGTACACTGCCACAAAAGGTCTCACACGGCCGAAATGGGTGTTTCCAATTCTTATGTCTTGCGCTCAGATCCCAAGGGCCGATGAAGACCAACCGGTGACAGTGAGATGGACATTGCGAACAGCCAGATTTGGTTGGCTTTGTGGATCCGTCATCGATACCTGTGGTGGTGAGTTTGTTCTGGTTCACTTCACATTGCCTCTGGTTCGCTTCATCTGTTCTGGTTTTGAATCTCGACCAGTTTGACTCGACCAGTTGGACGATTTCAAAAGCAGACTCATCTTAAACTTCTTTGCTGGCTACCCTCTAAAACCTCTTGCTTCACCCAAGAATTTCAGCTGACTTTTCAAGGTACTCGCCCGCCTGACAAGATGCTTCAACGTCGTGATGATAATGAGACACAACCTAGCGATGTTCTCCTGTATGTTCGTGGACCTGAGTTGATTGGGTTTTCACTTTCCATGATGTGTATGTTCAGCAAATTTTACACTATATGTCTAAGGAGAAACTTACCGATAGCGTTTGCGTTCATGATAACTGATGATCTTGAATCTGTGAACATCAGTGTTCGGCATCTTTTTGATTCTGTCCATTAACTATCTCTCGGCCACCTACAAAGTTTTTGTCCAGCTAAAAGCAGCACCAATTGTCACCACTTCATATAATATGTTTCAACCCTCCAAAGTCCAGACGAACTCGCTGATATCTTTGGTAAGACGTTTGTCTAACCCATTTTTTACCGTAAGTTAGTTTGCGTTTTAGGCATAAGATGGCCAAATATGTAATCCTCTCGGGGTTCGCGGAGCGCCGGAGCTATAGTACTGATCTTATTTGTTCGTGTGCATGTAGGTGTTGGGGTTGCAAATTATAGCCTTGACGCAAATAGTGATACATTTTTTACTTTTCTGGAAACCCGTCGTCGTCC
Source organism: Cronartium quercuum f. sp. fusiforme G11 (assembly GCA_015951145.1). NCBI lineage: Eukaryota > Fungi > Basidiomycota > Pucciniomycetes > Pucciniales > Coleosporiaceae > Cronartium > Cronartium quercuum. Next base: position 250,169 of record MU167265.1, on the reverse strand, counting down.
ATGGTCCCATGATGGATCCACCGGATCCTTCACTTTTCGAAACACGTGGTAAGAGTTCTGCTTGTATTATTCCTTTCCTTATTTTGATATTTTTTCCGACATGTTTTTTTTTTTTTGGCAGGCCTCATCCTTGCTTCCAGTTTGATCACGGTCGTCATACAGGCGGTGGTTCAGATTGCCTTACTAGCCCGAGCTAAGAAGTTAAACCACATTGCGACGTATTCAGTTTTTCTTTGGAAGGTCGTACCACGGCCAGGTTTGGACAAACTTCGTCAGACTGAAAGTATCACGAATATGAGCGTAGCAGCTGATGGGGATTCACAAGATGATGATGCGAGAGGATTCGAAAATGTCCCTACACTCTTTCAGCGCCGCCGAATCATGAACATTCGAAATAAAATCCGGTCGGTAGCTGCGCGCTCCAATTGGCTGTGGATGGTTATGGCGATCCTTGAAGGCTTGGGCACTGCGGCTGGCCTTGTCTCAGCCTGTATAGAATATGTTCGTAAACACCTCCCTTGAAATATTATTTTCTTTTCGCGTGAAATCTGAGTACACTTTGTTTATATGTACTGCTCTGATAGAAAGCTCAAGGGCAGCTTATTGTAAGCGATGATCTTAAATCCGCCGCATCAATATCTACTCCCATTTGGTATTGTCATTCAATCTTTCTGGATTTACTGATTGGCGCCAGCACGGCTCGGGACCTGCTGAGCATTATAAAACACATGTTAGGTACTGATAGGTAAGCCTTTATAAAAACTGCCACTCATATTCCATTGATTCACGAATTTCCCCAAATTGAAAGTCTGTTTTGAAGTTGTGTTTCGTCTCTGCGCTCACTGGCTCGAGCGACGTGCATAGCTGCAGTCTGCCTCAGTATAGTCCAGATAACTTTGACTGTCCTCCACTTCACTTTTCAAGTCTCGACTTGGAAGCAAATTCCTCTGTGCATTCTGCCACGAGTGTACGAGGTGAGCCTGCCACCATGCCACTAAAACCGCTTTCAAGTACATAGGATGCTCATTTGAAAATATCGGGCTTCTTCTGAATAATCAGATCATTCTGATAGCCGTATTAACAACCTCTCACAAAAGCCAAGAAACTCAAGACATCTACAAGTCTTCTCAAAGCACTCTGTACGATCGAGCGTCTCGTGTTTTTAGCCTGCAAGTCGTGCTTTCGGACAATGACTGGAATCTTGCTCGACCAATGCCGACACGTGGGAGCCCTCGATTGAAACAATAAACCTCGTAGCTCACTGACTATCGTTTAGCGTTAGAAGCGAGGATCTACTTTGCACACATTACAGTTCGCCCATCTTATCTTCACGACCACTCTTTTCATCTCCTTAACCCGTAGATCCTCCCTTGGTCGTTCAACTCAACGGAAATTTCAAGCCAAAACAGCCTGGCCACCTTTCACCAACCAATCGCTTTGGGAGCCTTTTCAAAACCCCTCCTCAATTTGACTTCATATCCAACAGCCTCGAACCATTTTCTTAAATGACACTAAATGGCAACAATCAAGAGTCTGATTTGCTCCCCAAAATGAGATTTTCCAATCTCTTCTCCTTATCAATCACCCTTCAAGAAGCTGGAATGCATCCAAAATAGTTTCAAAAAATTAACAAAACTCCGTCTTCTCTATTGGTGCTCGTACGCATCAGCCGACTCGACAAAGATAGCACGGGATTTCATTCCAACGGACTGTATATATCTATGTTAATATTCAAAAGCCTCAACACCATTTAACCCTTGTAATGAGTTCACCATGTTTCAATACTTATTTCATATATTTCTTGTGATTTTAATCTATGATGATAAAAGCCTCAACATCATCCAACCTCATTCAACTCTTGTATTAATTCCATCATGTTGCACCACACCCCGAGTCAAGATGTTCATAAACCTACATACCACAATTCTCTGCTTCTACGGGGCTGTTTCAATTTATTGTAAAGAAAACTTACTCCTTTTATTATGATGATCTACAGTATCTTTACGCCTTTTCACTCTTCTTTGTTTCGCACTGGAAAATGTTTCAAAGCAACCTGTATTCGAATTATCCTGTAAATACAAAAAAATTGACCAACTTCGAAGATGAAAAGATAATATTTGCAGACTGTATTTGGTTTAAGGTGTAGTTTTTTGGACGTAGAACCAAGCATGCAGTTAATGAGAGAATCAAACATAAAGAAAGAAAGCCGAGCTAAAAACATGTGGGTGGTGAATTAGAGATATGTGGTTTTAGAGAACAAATTATAGGTGATAGATACTCCTTGACGTTGACTGATATACAAACTCCTCAATTTTATCAGCTCCAAGTGACCCATCCCCTTCCTCACTGGAGGGGGGATCCATCGTCAAATGGACAAACTAAAAAGATTAGCAGGGAGAATTTGACCCGTGCCAAGGCTGGCTTCCCGGTACCAATCTGCTCCGGGCTGGCCTCGGTACCGGGTCCCCTAAATATGAGCTCTCTCGGGTTTGTTCCATTCAAAAAAAAAAAAAAAAAAAAAAAAAAAAAAACCAGCTCCGCACGCCACACATCCTGCTTCGTTTTCCAAACCTTGAAGACCGTCCTCTACCCATACATACCCTATCGTAAACGAACATGAATCAACAAGGTCGAGAATTCGCTAAGCTGTTTGCTCAGCAGGTCAAAACTCTCGGTCAAACGAGCGGACGACCTGGTGGATCCGGCGGAGGAGGTTTCGGTGGACCATCTGGAATTGGTAAAGCCTTAGGTGGTGCCGGAGGATTAATGCTATTGGGTGGTGCCGCTTTGACATTGAATTCGGCTTTGTTCAATGGTACGGATATCTTCTTCTCATTTGACTCGTTGGAGATTCCAGCAGGTTGACGAAGAACAAATTAATTCAACCTCACATCAGTCGATGGTGGTCACCGAGCTATCAAATACACTCGACTTCATGGAGTCAGGCCGGATGTATATAACGAGGGAACACATTTTGTGGTAAGTGATTAGCTTTGTCTGAAGATATCTATATGTTTCACCGACTTGGTTATTCAAATCTTTGACCGTGTCAACTGTTCCTCCTCAGATCCCTTGGTTTGAGACCCCGATTGTGTATGACGTCCGAGCCAAGCCTAGGACTATTGCTTCTCTCACTGGTACCAAAGGTAAGTGAGCCTATATCTCACTTCATTCCGTACTTGGGATCATGAATTAAGGATTTAATTTCTTTGAAAATGATCCCCTCTAGATCTTCAGATGGTAAATATCACTTGCCGTGTCTTATCCCGCCCAAACATCGAATCACTTTCGACAATATACCGTGAGTTGGGCACTGACTATGACGAGCGAGTCCTACCAAGCATTGTGTAAGTCAACATCCCCCCGATCGCCATTCTAGTCACATGCCATAAGCTGACTTCTGGCGTACCTTTTTATGTGGATGACACGAACGCAGGAACGAGGTTTTGAAATCAGTTGTTGCTCAATTCAATGCATCACAGTTAATTGGTCAACGAGAGATGGTATCTCGACTAGTCCGAGAAAATCTCACTAGGAGGGCATCGAGGTTCAACTTGGTTTTAGACGATGTCTCAATCACTCATGTGACTTTCTCACCTGCTTTCAGTGAAGCTGTAGAAAGTAAACAGATTGCGCAACAGACTGCTCAAAGAGCTGCATTTTTAGTCGATCAAGCAATTCAGGAAAAACAGGCTACTAAGATTCGGGCTCAAGGTGAAGCTCGAAGTGCAGAATTGATTGGTGAGGCAGTAAAACAAAACCGAGGTAAGCCTGATGCTGGGATTTTTTATTACATATGGTATCGATTGTTAGCTGACTTGACTGTCCACTTGCGCCACGTCTTTTTTTTTTTTTTTTTTTTTTTTTTTTTTTTTTTTTTTTTTGTAGGTTTCCTACAGCTAAGACGCCTGGAAGCCGCGCGAGACATCGCAACTGTAGTTGCAGCCAGTGGAAACAAAGTCATGTTGGATTCTGACACTCTCATGTTAAATGGTAGGTCTGATCTAATCATTTGAAAGGCCTTCATAATGGATAGATCCTCATCATCTTGCCTACTCTTTTGATAGTGAACGATGAATCTCTCAGCCGTCAAAAAAAGTGATTGGGAACGCCAAAGTCATTCCGGATCTTCTATGAAAAAATAAAAAAAAATTAGAGACTATCCCCTTCCCCCCCATTTAGTGCCTGAACCAAAGTGGCTTGCATGTATTTCCTCCTACCCCCAAATCACTTTGACCTGATTGACCTGACTTGGAAGTGATCAACACGATGGCCAAAAAGTAGGATTAGTTGAACAATACTTGAAAAAAAAAAAAAGTTGTTTCATTGAACAAATTCTCAAATTTCCTGTACCTCTTGATTTGACTATGAATGTCCTTTTAATCTGGTGTTTAGTGACTATGGCAAGCCATTGTATTGGCTATACAAAGGATGACGTCATCTGCCTTAGTAGCTCAGTGGTAGAGCGTTTGCCTAGTATACGATTAGGTGAGCAAAAGGTCCAGTGTTCGACTCACTGTTGAGGCAAATCTTTTTGGGGTTCGTTTTGCGTGGTGTGTCTCGCTGACTGGACTTTTCTTGATCGTCGTGTAACAAACACCACCCAACCAACACCTGAGACTCCCCTGACTCACCGGACTTATCTATGAGTGCTTTTTTAGACCTCCAAGAGAGAATCCAAATTTGGTTTAATGTCAAGATATCAAAACACTTCACGCAGCCTCATCAACACTGACTAACAGGGACCTTAGCGGCCTTAGCATAGGGGGTGGTAAGACAAGATCAAGTCTTTGGAAAATGTTTAACAAGGCTTGATTGCAAACAAAACGACAGTAGTGTCTTTTTCGTTTTTTTTTTCTTTTCTGTAAAGGTTGGTTACGCAATCAAAATGAAAACGAAGATGATTATATCCAAAGGAAGAAAGAAGAATAGAATGGTTCAAGAGATCTGAATTTTACGAGTTTCTTTATCAACTTGAACTTTTGGTACTTTGACCTCCAACACTCCGTCTGTAAAACTGGCTTTAATTTGATCATGAGTCACATTCTCAGGTACAGCGATAGTACGACTAAAAGTCCCAAAGGATCTTTCAGAAACCTGGGTGTAAAATAACCACAATTTATAAAGGTCAATTAAAATAAAAATCTATCTGGACTATATAGAACTGAACTTACTCGGACATTGCCTTGTTGGTGTTCATTTGAAGACTTGGTTTGGCTACTAACAGTGAGTCGTCCGTTTTGGAGATCAATGGAAATATCCTCTGAGAAGAAAGTAAATCAAAAGGAAGGTAACCGAAAAGCTGATTAGAATAAAATGTAAAAGGGAAAACAAGAGTTGAGAAGGACAAAAGAGAGTTAAAAAAAAAAAAAAAAAAAAACTTACCTTTCTTAGCACCAGGTAATTCGGTTGTCATGATAAATTCATCGGTTGTCTCTACAATGTCAATCTTGGGTCTAAATACTCGACTAACGATACTCGAACCTTGCTTTTCATTCGAAGTAGAGTTCGATTGAGCTGATGAATTGATTGCTTTGTTAGATGCGTTAGGAGGTGGTCCATATCGATCGGTGACTAGCTTGTCAAACATGGACTCAAAGTCGTCCCATTGGGAAGGGAAGAAGAGAGAGTAAGACATTGTGTGTTGGGATGATATGCGAGGTTGTTTTGGTTTGATAGCAAAACTGAATGCAAAGCAAGTGGTTTTGATACGCTGAAGGGTGATGAGGAGATGGCCATCCAACTGGAACACACACCTCGTTTTTATATTCCCATCGTCATCTCATCGAAACTTGCGAGAACATCCCAGGGCGTGAGGTTCAATTAGTCTGGGTTGGTTGACCGAAGGGAACCGTTGGCAATGGTGGTGGTAGTCTGGAACAGTACAGTAAATGCTAGAAGTGATGACGTAGTTTCAGGAATATTCTCGAGTTCGAGGATAGAGATCATGTAAAAGCATCCTAGCCGATGAGGAGAATGCTTGTACTGGGTGTTACCGGCTAGGGGGGACTTTAAAGTTCAAGTCTTGAAGTGAAGATTCATCGAGTTTTCCAGAAAATTTAAGAAATTTCCAATACCGTGTATTCACTCCGATCCTCATAAGAAACTAAAAGTTGTACAGTATTGTAAAACTCAGGGAGGAAGCTGAAATGACTATCATCCACTAAATCTGTCCGAGCACCTATAAAAACCCGTGCTTGGTTGGGAAAAGGTGTACTTGTGGGCGGCTTTCAGACTTTGTGCTACAAGATTATTTCCACTAATTGAAATTTTTTGAAATGAAGATTACAGATTTTTGAGGGGTGTGGTGAAGTAGAGTTAACTCAAGTATGAAAAGTTTATTTGATGCTTGGGTTAAGATGGTGGCTCTTAGTTTTCCGGCGTGGGTTCAATTCCCAACAACTCTGCAACCATTATGTTTCACTGGAAAAGTAAGCAATAGCCAGGACTTCCTTGGGATTGTAGAAGAGGGAGTTGTTAAAGGACAGTCTGAAAGTTTTGATAGCTCGGCGGAAAGTTAAATGAGGTTGCATGTGGCTTGAGCATTTAAAACAAAAACTGATCAACCGTTTCTGGGCTTGCATCACACATGAAGTCTGGGCTAGTTCCAAGAGATCCTGATTCAAGGTGATGTAGTAGGGTGATATTTTCACTATGTAACTAGACTAATGACACTATGGAGTCTTTGTGGGTTAATTTGATTAGACCCTTGGGAAAAAAAAGGGTTGAAGGTTGTGGCATAGTCTTTTGATGTCTTGATTTGAGAAAAAAGGAGCAGATCTGGTTCACTTCTTGATGGCTGTTTGGGATTCTCCTATTCAGGATTTTTCAGGCTAGCATGCAGAAGAGGTTATAAGAAAGCTTTGAACATGTCAGGATGGTTTTTTAAAAAAAAAGAATGACTCAACATTGATTTCTTTGAACACTTGCAATAAAGCAGTGGAGTTTAATTGGTAAAGTTGGTTTGTTGATGGTGTGGTATAAGGAATTGATTCGATATTTGTTGAGGGAAAAAGTGTTGAGAGATATATACGAGGTATAAGTTTACATATATGTATAAGGGAATCATGATCCGACATAACAACACTCATCACACTACAAATATTTTCACTTATTCCTAAGGGAATAATGCCCCCCTATGGAATAATTTTCCCAACCTATATTGCCCCCAGAACAATGCATGCTAAATCATTAGAAATTCAAAATGACTGCCCAGCTGGATAGTACATCTCATCCTGCTTTTCTTCCCCCTGAGCCCCAAACCATTCCACAGGGGGGCATTATTCCCTTAGGAATAAGTGAAAACATTTGTAGTGTCACAAGTGTCCTGGAATTTGGTCTCTACCAAGAGTGTGACCTACAGGGAATTTTGGTTAGGTCAACCAAAGCATTTATATCTCTTTTATTACATTCTATATACCCCAGATTGGTCCATCTTACCAAATGAGGATCTTGTTTTTCAAATTTACTCTTTTCTTATCTTGTCTATACTTTCTCAGGAGATTCCTACTCGAGACTGTCTGGATTCTATGTTTTGAGAGTTTTAAGTGTATGAACTGCTAGTGTCTTAGCTCTGAGATCCAGGTTTGTATCCCATAATCTTATGACAAGGAAAAGCTTGTGTCCGGCTTTGTAAGTACAGTGGTCAAATTAAGCCAAAATCTCAATTAAAAGTTTCCCTTCTAAAAATCTATAAAAAAGTTGGATTAGCTGATCTAAGACGCATGGGCCATCTACATTGTTTGATCAAAAAAAAAGAAAAAGCCTATAAGTTGGTTAAAAAGAATACACTTTTAGTCGAGTGATGTAAAATTTGACCTGCTTGGTTTTTTTTCTCTTGACATCCTATCAAGTCATAGTGGGGGGGGTAGTTATGAAATAAAAAGGTGCTTCTGTTCAATTTTGCCCTACATGGTCTTTCATGATGTACTTACAGTTCGGATGTAACTCACCGTCCGACCATGATATTTCTCACGAATCCCTTCTTATGATAGAAAATCCAAGAAAGAAGTAAGCTGTGTGAAAACAAATTAAAAATATGTATGGGGGCGGTGCGAGACCCGAAGAGGAGTGAGCTGACGGTCTAAGCGACTGATGTATAGAGGTGAGGGTTTGAAGATCCTAAACTACACTGCAATGTGCGAAAAATCATCTGACCCTGACTATTCTGTCCGCCTGCGCGATGTCAATACTTGTTATTGTTTCCGGTCAAATCAATAACATCTAATCTAACACATCTGTCATTGTACGACGGTGAGCTTCAATCTCGCGATTCCTAAGAAGTGCTTAAGAAGTGAGCTAATAAGATGAAGGTACGATAACGGCAATAATCGATAGCTAAAGGGCGTACTACAATGCTATTTTTTTTTTTGAAGTACTGAAAACAAGCGAGGATGGTTAATGGACTAGTGATATGAGAGAATGTGGTTTGTATGGTGGTTTAGGATGTCATTCGGTCGTTCCATTTGAACTTGAGCCGAGGAATTGATATACCATCATATGACCACACAATTCACCATTTCTTTTTCTGAGCAGGGTGTGAGTTAGACTCCGGTCGAGTGAAAATACCGGGGATGATTGGTCATGAGAGTGAGTACCACGATTGAGAATGGGAATCTGAATTTCGTGAAGGTTACAAATAGGTACTACTACTACTACTACTACTACTATTCTGCTCAGTCGATGGCGTAAGACATGCTCTTGTGTGTGTGTGTGTGTGTGTGTGTGTGTTATTTTTTTTGATAGAGTCTCTCTCATTCAGCTCGCTTCATCAAGAGACTGAGAGAGTCTGTGTACAGCAGTGGATTGGTTATTGCAGAGTTTTTCAAGTCTGACTTTGATTTCGATTGACAACGTTCTTGTTGATACTATTCCACTTTTCACCCTCCTTCGCCTTTTCCTCGATTTCCTGTTGTTCCACTAAAAATCAGTTGGGGTCTCAGTTATTTCCAATCAAGTATTTCTTGTGTTTTTTATTTTTTTTGAGGGAGTGATTAAAGAAGCTATCCTTGACTGTCACAGACCTTTACCACCTCTTCCCATGCCTACAACCATTTCCTCAACCTCTCCAACTCCATCTTTTATCTTCCTTCACCTTGTTCCTTATGTTGCTCCTCCGCCCAAGTGGTCCCAACCGTCCATAGTGAGTCCGTGCCGGATCCCGCTCGCTGAACACCGACCCGTGCGGCGCAGTAAGACTGCTGCGCACACACCCTCTCACACCACCATCACCCCGACGCCCTCACTGTCCCCGAACCCCTCGGACTCGAGTCTTACTCTAATTTCAAGTCCATCCCAGTCTCAGTTTGTGGTGGATCCATCACCCTCTCACTCGGCCAAGTTCCATAGAAAACCTTTGGCCGAGATTCAGAATTACCTCGTCGGAAACCTCAGCCTACGTTGGTCTTGCCACAGGTCCTCCTCTTACTCAAGCTCGATTTCACCAAAAATGAGCACTTACGCTCATAGCCCGAGTACGAAGACTATCCCCAGCTCACCTAAACGATTGCGCGACAAGCAAGCCTTAGCGCAAGCCGAAGCAGAAGCTGCCGAGCGAGCGGTGATCGAAGACACCGATGCCTGGAATGACATCAGCGATGACGAGGACTTTGTTAAATCAGATAACAACACTGTCCTCTCCCGATCTACTTCGTCTGGTCATCCACCACCTACTACTACTACTACTTCTATGAACAAACCGGTTCAGAAGCCCAAACACAAGCCATCTTCAATCTTAAGCGGAAGCGGGCGTGGAATTTGGGACGTGCCTGCCACCACTGCCGTCGCCAGTCAACCCTCACCTGCGAGATCCCCGTCGATCCCACTCTCCAACAGCCCGAACATATATCCACCATCAACGTCCGCTGGCCGTTTCCCTTCTAGCAGCTCACTCCCCGTCTCCGCATCCTCCTCCCGTCTTCCTAGCTCCAGTCAGGCCATCGAAGATCCCGCTGTTGTCTCGCCTGTCCGACCGGACTTTGCCGACCTGGTCCGAGGTGAGTGCATCAGTTCCCAATCCTTGCACCCTGTCTCAAGTTCTCACCTTCTCATTTCCATGTTTCAGATCCGGCACATGTACTTAACCAGCTCAGGTTGGCTCACGAAGCCCAACAGGCAGAGCTAGTCGCCTCCGAGCGCCAACCAACAGGTCCAGGATCTCTCCCATGGGAAGCCGTCATCCCAGCTGAGCTCATGAGCTCCAGTAACGTCAGCTCGAGCACGGCACCCCAGGCTCTAACGGCCGAACCTGAGCGCAAGTCCTCACTACCATCTACACCGCTTCCACCCCCAGATTCCGAATGTAAGCAATCACGTCGAGCCAAAAAGTTTCTCGACTGTCTCTCCCAGCCCACTGTCGATGTCTCAGAGCTTCGAAAGTTAGCCTGGTCCGGCATTCCACCTACGCTTCGACCAATCGTCTGGCAGATCCTCCTTGGTTACCTCCCCGCACCAGCCGAACGCCGAGTGGGTGTACTAGGTCGTAAGCGACAGGAATATGCGGATGCGGTGAGACTCGCGTTCGGGGCTGGACTCGATATGTCAATTTGGCATCAAATCCATATCGACGTTCCACGGACTAACCCAGGCGTAGCGCTATGGCAGTTCCCAGCAACCCAGCGCGTGAGTGAAACCAGTCTCTACCTCACTTGATGACTCGATCTGACCCGTCTTTGTCTCTCTAAATGCTTTCCAACAGAGCCTTGAGCGTATCTTGTATGTCTGGGCAATTCGTCACCCTGCGTCCGGCTACGTTCAAGGCATTAACGACCTTGTTACACCCTTCTTCGAAGTCTTTCTATCCGCTTACGTCACCCTCGAGCCCGATGGCCTGGACGTGGGGACGCTTCCGTCAACGGTAATAGAAGCAGTAGAAGCCGATACATTCTGGTGTTTATCTAAACTTCTTGATGGAATTCAGGATAACTATATTTTCGCCCAACCTGGTATTCAACGTTTAGTAGCGCGAATGAAGGAACTGTGTAAACGGGTTGATTGTTTGTCTGCCCCTTTTCTGCCTTTTTTTTTTTTCGATGGAAACCAATTGATTTGAGTTTTAATTTTGTATTATGTTGTCAGCTCGCTTGCATCAGCATCTTGAAGACGAGAAAGTGGAGTTCATACAATTTGCATTTAGGTGGATCAATTGCTTACTCATGCGTGAGTTGAGTACAAAGACAATAATTAGGATGTGGGACACCTATCTTGTTTGTTCAATTCACCTCCTTCCATTCCATTCCTTCTCTCAGTCATTCATAACACTCACCAATATGTTGATGTCTTCTTGAAAGGCTGAGGGAACGACTGCCTTTTCAGATTTTCATCTTTATGTCTGTGTAGCTTTCCTGGTAAAGTACAGTGAAAAACTTTGTTCAATGGACTTCCAGGTTTGTTGTACCCTTTTGCATAGATTTTCCCCTTTATTTTGACTTATTGATTTGACTCACTATCTCACTTTTTTATGTTTATTTATAGGCTATCATTATTTTCCTTCAAGCACTTCCGACTCAAGATTGGACAGAGAAAGATACTGAATTGGTACTTTCACAAGCTTTTATGTGGTATTCACTCTTCCAAGGTGCTACTGGACATTTTGTGAGGAAATAAATATTTAACCAAAGCAACCAAGCATTAAAAAAAGAAAGCAGTGTATAAGTATGTAGTAGCTTTGTTCATGTTGTGCTGGTATCTTGTTTGTTTGAGGGACCTCTTAGAATTAGGCAGATGGATCATTTGGATGTATAATAGAGTGATAGATATTGTGCGTGGTTTGGAATGATTCTTGGGCCCGTGGTTTTCACCTCTTTTTGACTTTTGAAGGGATCAAGATGAGCTTATAAGTTGAGTGCGGAAGAACTGTAACATATTTTATGAGACCTCAAGAGTGAGAAGTCAAAAATGATTAAATTCTAGATTGAAAAAGAAAGAGGGACTGGATCAATAGATATAAAAAAAAAATTGACAATGAGTTTGGCCTTCTCCCTTAGGTCACTGGCCACCCTTCCACACCTTGAATGTTTTTTTTTTTTTCTTTTTTGTTTTTTTTCTTAATATGCAGTGCTAAAGATGTAATAGATAATTGTATTTCCTGAAAGCACAAAAAAAAAAGAAAAAAAAGAAAGAAAGAAAGAAAGCATAAAGGAACAGATTATAAAACCTTACCTTAAATAAATAATTTAAGGATATTTTTTCATTAGTTTTTTTTTTTTAAAAAAAAAAGAAAAAAGAAAAAAACAAAGAATGTCCCAAAAGTGACTTGAACACTGGACCTTCAGATGAACTTTTGACTTCAGTTTGACACTCTCCCAACTGACACTGGGGGAATTGTACTGTTGCATTTGGAGGTATGTCACCTGGATGTTCCACAGTGGTTGTCAAATACAGTATGTATGAAATCTTTGATACTGTACAGCTACACTGCCATTCTCACAGTGACAGCTCCAAATTGTGGGTAACACCTCATAACCATTGGCAACACCTCCATATACTGCTGTTTTGAAAATAAATGTCCCTCCTCTGAACATTTTTTTTTTTTTTTTTTTTTTTTTTTTCAGTCCCACAGGTTATTATCCAAACCCAATTTGGATCTAAGTGGAAGTGTCAAATCAACAGTAGCCATCCCATCCTCCTTTTCTGGAATCTCACATTCACATCCACTATTGCATTTATCATGAACATCTAAAAAATTTAATGTGTTTTTATTTTTTTTGATTTGATTCAAGCTTGCACAAGAAAATTTAACAATTTTTTTTTTTTTTTTTTGATTTAATTCAAGCTTGCATGAGAAAAAACTAGAAGTCTTTGTTTCTTTTTTTTTTTTATCTGATTCAAGCTTGCACAAGAAAAAGTTAATTTCTTTTTATAAATCATTGGCCAGTTTATCAGGCACCTCAGACACCCCTCCAATTACTCCAACTCTGGCCATTGTGGAGGCTCCCAATTTTTGCAAAGATGCCATGGTCATTTTCAATGCCAAAGGCCCAATACAATTTGGTGGTGATATTGACAAGTTAGTGAAGGCTGTTCAGGTGTTTGAAGATGAAAAAAAAATGCAGAATTCTTTTTTGTCATTATTGGAAGCATTTTGATGGCATTGGGTGCAATCTAAAATGTCTCTAAACAACAGCTGAAGGGGTCTTGGAGCTGGGTACTTGTAAATTTTTTTTTTTTTGTATTAATTGGTGCAACAAATATTCTTTGTCTTCCACATTAAAGATGTTCATGATAAACACATACATGGCAAACAATTTTTTTTTTTTTTTTAAAAAAAAAAAAAAGGAAAACAGCTAAGACTAATTTTGTAATTTATCTGATTTAAAAGACAAGCTTGTGCAAACTTGAATCAAAACAAAAAAATTCAAAAGACTCTTAATTATTTAGACATTCATGACACTGCAAAAATAATGTATCTTTCCAATGTGAAAAATGATTAACAAAAGTAATTGTTTTGCACTGTGAAGAACTCCCAAGGTGGGTATGTGATACACATACCTTGAACAGTCTGACCATGAGGGAGAAGATCTTCACAGTGCAAAATGATTACTTTTTTTTATATCATTTTTGTGTAAAAGTTAATCATTTTTCACATAGGAAAGATACATTATTTTTGCAGTGCGATAAATACAATGGTATTTTTTTTTTCTTAAAGCTTACACTAATCAAGCTTGGATCAAAACAAAGAAAAGAACTTTTAATTTTTCTCATGCAAGCTTGAATCACAACCAAAGAAAAGAATCTTTAATTTTTCTTGTGCAAGCTTGAATCAAATCAAAAAAAAATAAAAAGACATTAAATGTTTTAGACATTCATGATAAACACATTGGCAGATGTGAATGTGAGGTGCCAGAAAAGGAGGATGGGATGGCTACTGTTGATTTGATGCTTCCACTTAGGTCCAAAGTGTGTTTGGATAATAACCCACAGAACTGAAAAAAATAAAAAAAGTTCAGAGGAGGGACCACTGCCAGCATTATATACTGTCTACTAGGGGACAATGATTGTCTGGGGGGACAATCCATGAACTTTTTCCTCCAAGTGGGTGAATATAATCATTGATTGTCCCCTAGTGGACAGTATATAATTCTGGCAGTGGACATTCATTTTCAAAACAGCAGTATATGGAGGTGTTGCCAATGGTTACAAGGTGTCACCCACAATTTGGAGCTGTCACTGTGAGAATGGCAGTGTAGCTGTGCAGTATCACAGATGTTGTACATACTGTATTTGACAACCACTGCAGAACATCCAGGTGACATAACTCCAAATGCAACAGTACAATTCCCCTGGTGTGAGCTATTAAGACATAAATTTTAAACTTGTGTTTTTTTTGGGATATATATATATAAAACAGTAGCTACAACATGTTAAAAAATTTAAAAATTTGATGGGCAAAAACCTTTTTTTTTTTTTTTTTTTTTTGTATGTCAGCCCTGAGGAATGCACAGCAGTCCCACAGACTGTACACATAGTAATCAAGTGTAAGGGCATCTGCAGTTGCACTAATTTTGCACCAAATTTACACTACATGGTGCTACACTAAGGTGTCACCAGCTGGTGAACCTGAGTTTTCCACACTCATGATCACTAAACTCCCACTAGTGTAACTTTAGTGAAATTTTCCACACTTGTGGCACACTAAAGTACCACTAGTTCCACCACACCAAGTTTGGGCATCTGTACCAGATGCCCCCTTTAAATACACTTCAACAACACCTTCAATGCTCATGGTATTTTTTTGAGGATGATGATGATGATGAGTGGGAGCATCTGTGGAATGTAATGCTTGGGAACTGGGAAGAACAATCTCACCAATGCAAAAGAAGGTATATAAACCAACCTCAAAAGCAATCAGATCACCAACTTTATGTAGATTATTTCACACCAAATGCAATCTATCCCAATGAGAAGTTTCAACAACATTTTCAGATCAGAAAATCTCTGTTTGTGAAGATAGAGGCAGACTTGCAGTGGCATGATGACAGAAACAGGAAAAAGATATAGGTTCAATGTTGAATCTATTTTCCACACAGAATCTCCATGAGAGTCCTTACCTTCATCAATCATAAAAACAAATAATTGATGAAGAGAGGAAATCCGGAGATTCTGTTTCTGTCAGGTATTTCAATCCTCCAGTTTGATGGATTAGGTTTGAAAGGGTGAGAGATTTGTGTTAAAGTGACAGCCCTGTGACATGTCAGAAGAAATTCTCAGTGACACTACAAAATCTAAAACATTCCCAATTTAAAATGTTGCATAGGGAAAAACTTGGAATAAAAAGAAAAAAAATATAAAAACGAATTTAGAAAATAGAGAAATTTCAACACATGATGTGTATTGGGTTCAAAGGAAGGTGAGTCTGTCATCATGCACCTTGTGACAGAAAAACAAACTTTATGACTTGATTTTCATGGTACTGCTTGTATTGAAACAGGACTGCTGTGGAAATTTAGGTCTTTCAACACATCAAAAGATGACTGCAGCTTTGCATCAGTTTGCATACAGAATCCCTAATGATGCTATTGATGAATATGTCAAGATTGGGGAGTCAACTGCTATTCTAGTTTTGAAGAAATTTATTTCAAGCATCATCCAGTTATATGGGAAAGAATTCCTTCGGCCCCCAAATGAAGAAGAGCTACATACTATCACAAAGGAATATGAAGTTCATGGCTTTCCTGGTTGTAAAGGGTCTCTTGATGGTATGCATTGGAAGTGGAAGAATTGCCCAGGTGGATGGGCAGGTCAATATGAGGGGAAGTAATAGTCTCCAACTGTGATCCTAGAAGCTGTAGCCTCAAATAATCTAAGATTATGGCATGATTTTTGTGGTGCACCTAGGTCACTCAATGATATCAATGTTTTGAACATGAGTCCCTTGTTTGACAATTTCCTCAATGGTAAACTGTTTTTTTTATTTTGTTTACTCACCTATGCCTAAAAATGT
>MU167265.1:213335-233700 GCA_015951145.1 Cronartium quercuum f. sp. fusiforme G11 | reverse complement strand
TGAAGATAACTATTACAACTTGAAAACTAGAAGTCATTAGTCAAGCCTGATGAAAAAGCAGATGTCAGCATATGGTTCAAGCATAATGTAAGCTACCTTGAAATCTGACTAACAAGATTCCTAGAAGATCTTCAGACACAGAGGTGTTCTGACTTGAACCCTCCTGCATATCATCAGAGCTGGTGGTTGAAGGAATGTCTCTGGAGACATCAGATTCATATTTTTCCTTGATCTTCTGCTTCATAGCATGAAGTGCTTGTTTGGAAAGCTCATCAGGTAATGTTGACTCATTTGTAGCAGGAATGGTAAGCTCACACTGTAAATTTCCTGAGTCCTTCTCCAAAAGCTGTTGACTGAGGCAATTGTTCTCCTCCATTGCTGCCACTCATTGCTCCAACAAAATTGCAGAATGCCTTCAGTTCTTGTCCTCAACTTTGGAAGCAGTATTCATCTTTGTAGAATCTTTGAGTCTTCTCTTACTCTTCTTGATATTAACTGGGTGTTGATTCTGATGAGGAGTTGCTTGGTTGTTGTTATCATTTGAGTTAGAGCTGTTTGAGAATTCAGATGCATGAGGGACCTTCATGTCCAAGGTGGCTGCCACTGTTTGAGATGAAGATGGTACCATCCACTTCTCATGGTATCAAAGCTTTTCCCAGGCAAGGTCATGTTTGAATTCCTGACCATTCTTTTCACTAGCATATAGAGCCTTTGCTTGACAAAGCCAGTCAATTGGACTTGTTCCAGACCCCAGGTTGCAAGAAATCTTGGCATAGCAACTTGAGAATTTGAGAGTTGCTGGACAAATCTTGTTTGCCCAGCTGCAAAGGGCATGCAACAGATAAGAGACAGAAGGTACAAGGAACCAAACCTGAGAAGAGCAAGAAAAAGGGACTTACTGGTTTTTCAGCTGCTCCAAATCACACTGCACAATCTTTGAACTTGTATTGAAATCTTCTGTGACCTTTTTCCAGAACTCTAAACCATTCTGCTTGTTGGCCCACTTTGGTTCCTTGCCAACTGTGATATAGGAAACTACAAGGTGTTCCTCCTCAATACTAGTCCAATTTGCACTTCAGGATTTCTTTTCACTGTCTCTATTAAATGTCTTTGTTGGCATTCTTCAAGCTTGGTGGTCAAAAAAAGTTGATCAAAGGTTGAACTGAATGGGCAAAGCAGGTTGGAGGTGTGGGCTGAGGTGTTGTGTATGGGTATGGGTTTCAAGAGGATCACTAGAGGATCACAAGTTGGTGAATCACTAGGGTCTCATCAAATTTGATGAATCACTAGCTAGTGATGCCCTAATATAAGTTTTACATATAGTAATCAAGTGTAATATAGGTGTTACATGTAAATAGAAGAGTGTAAAATAAGATTTAGACATGTAACACTGGTAACTATAACTCAGGCTCAGTTTCAAGAGTCATAAGCATAGTAGACTTATGACAGGAGCCTATATGAAGTCTGGTTACAAGTGTAACCAACCACAAGGCCCCCCAGTAATCCAGTACTAACATAGGGAGTACCACAGGTCAGCCCCAAGACCAAAGGTGAGGGAATAGACAGACCTCAAGGTATATAAAGCCTCCCTCCTAGCTCAGCAAGAGGACTTTCACCCCAACTTTTAACACAACCACCCAACCTGAGCAATTACACAAAACATTGAGAATATCTTTTATAAGAAACATATCTGCTCAATAGTGTAAAGCTCAATAGGTGTTAGTAACAAAAGTCCAAACCCCATAGGAGATTAGCTATCTCATTCCAGGATCCCTGGGTGTAATAGAAGTCTCACCAAGGATTAGAACAATTAAAAGCTAGAATATAGACCAAGGAGCCAGTGGAGGATTAACAATTCTTACTACTATATTCATTATAGAAACTCTGCAGGTAAGTTGTTGGCCCAACTACAATTCAGGTTGTCCTCCAGGGAATATTACCCTGAGGTATTAAGAAGACTTCTTTTCACTGCCAAGATATTTGTATCGGATGGGCTTATCCGATGTTCTATCACCCCAAGATATGCGATGCAGTGTCAGTAGGATTAGGTGCAATGGAATTACACTGCAATATGGTGTCAGAGCATTAGATACCAATAGTAATTCCATTGCACCTAATCCTACTGACACTGCATCGCATATCTCGGGGTGATAGAACATCGGATAGGCCCATCCGATACAAATATCACCCCAAGATATGCGATGCAGTGTCAGTAGGATTAGGTGCGATGGAATTACTATTGGCATCTAATGCTCTGACACCATATTGCAGTGTAATTCCATCGCACCTAATCCTACTGACACTGCATCGCATATCTCGGGGTGATAGAACATCGGATAGGCCCATCCGATACAAATATCTTGGCAGTGTGTACTCCAAATACTGCCTTCAGAAAATCTACCTATCTAGTTCAACCTCTAAGAATTCACTTGTGTACCCCTGGTAAAAATCCCACACTTCCTTTGTTCTAAATTTCTTGTTGAAAATCCACTTCATATCTCTAAGACCTTTTGCATACCACAATTGTTCAGAGAATGAACCAAGAAAAATTGTAATTGAATTCATAAGAGCAAAGGAGTTATTCTTTGACCCTTTATTCTCTGGCTTTATGTTGTAGATATGTGTAATCCACAGTTGTCCCTTGAAACCACTGGTAGCCTTGTTTCCCTCAATGGCTTGATTGAGAAAGTGATTGGAGAGAAAAACTTGACATACTCCTTGCTAACTAGTTGAAGAATCTGATAAGTCTCAAAAAGTGACTTTCAACTCAAACCTAATTTTGAGTGAGAGAGGTAGAAAAAAAAATGGCTTGGAAGATCCTACAATCCAATTTCCACATCCTTCTGACCATGTCAATTCCCCAACTGAGTCTAGAATTTCATTCTGGGGCTCAGTCTACATATGCAGGGTCTGGTCAAAGGCAGCTGGCCACCCAAACTTGACATGAAAACACTTCAAAGAACTCTGAAAACCAATTTTAGTAGCACATTGTTGGCTGCCATTAGCATCTAGGACTATGACTTGTAATAATGTAGCACAGTACAGTAGTACAACCATATATATGAGCATACTGCATCATATCATATACTACATCATATGTTTATACTGTATTGTCTTCTTCATAAGGTCTTGTGTGGATGTAGATCAGTCTTCTCTCTCCCTCTTTTCCCTCTGATCTACTCCTAAACCCAAGATCTGATACCAGAGCAGCTAGTACTGGTGGCTGACTCCATTGTATCAGTCCTTGGTTTTTGGTTTTGGAGTTTTTCATTGCATTCTTGTCAGCCCTGAGGACTGCATGACAGTCCCACAGACTGAAAGAAGATATGTACATACATAGTAACTAGGAGGAATAGGTGTAATACATAGTTTAACATATGTATTACATGTGTAATAAGTGATGTACACATGTAACAACTAGTGTAACATATGTACTACATATGTAATGAGTAGTGTAACAATCAAACACACCTCAGGCTCAGTTTCAAGAGCTGTAAATAAATATATAAAGCCACCTGATGGTATTACACAAGTATCATCCACCAGATGAAGAAGTGTAAGTGTAAATTAAGTAACTCATAATAAATAGAAGATATCATTTATTACAGGATAAACCAGTAAGGGCTAGGTTAGTGTCAGCCCTGAGGACTGGTGAGAAGTCCCACAGGCTTTGACAAGACATATACATGTATATGTAATACATAGTGTAACATATGTACTACATAAGTAATAAGTAGTGTAACAGTTAAGCCACACCTCAGGCTCAGTATCAAGAGTCACAGGTGTAAATAAAGTGATGATACAGGACATGAAACAGGATTCATGCATAAGCATGTCACCTGTCAGCCCCCAAAAGTCCCACAGACTTTCACAGGACAAAAGACTCTCAGTACAAGAATGAGAGTAACACTGTAACAAATTATAGTACACCACAGGGAACTATGTTGAGATGTGATCCTCATATCTCCTTCATCACCAGACTGTGCAGGGGTGAAGTGGTAGGGGTGTAAAAGGCTAATCTGCATATGCATGTGTGTATTGACTATACATGTGCACTAGTGTGGACATGTTGAGTCAGGTGATCCCTGTGTCTAGTATTTCATCTTGAAAATCTGTTACTTCTAAACCTTTTTCTTCCTCAATGGAATAAATTGGCTCAGAAGTAAGATTTTCATTTCTCTTTATGGTCTCTTTCTAATTCTTCCTGTCTCTCTGTTTGTGTGTTGATGCTTAATGTGTTTGGTGGGATCTATCAGATATTTCCCTTCTGTCCTACCCTGCTGTTTTACACAGGTTTGTTTTTCCCCCAAGCATTGACCTCCTCCACTCATGTCTCTTTAGCTCACATAGAGCATGTCTGCCTGCTGTCCCAGGTAGATTTACATTTTGTTTGTTGTTAATTGTGCTCAATGGAATAAATTGGCTCAGAAATATTTCCCTTCTGTCCCACCCTGCTGTTTTACACAGGTTTTTTTTTCCCTCAAGCATTGACCTCCTCCACTCATGTCTCTCTAGCTCACATAGAGTGTGTCTGCCTGCTGTCCCAGGCTACTTTATATATAACTTTACAAACTAATATTAACATTCCAGAATCAGTATCAAGAGTTACATGTGTAAACAGAGTAATGATACAGGACATGAAACAGGATTCATGCACAAGCATATCACCCCTGTTGCAAATGCAACTCCTCTAGAGAGGGAAGGATCTGGGTCCAGACTACATAGAGTCCCCTCCCAGCTCCTGGACCCATTTCCCCTTCCTCACCTTTGACCACCAACACCTAAACTGAACACCAGCATAATTTGAGGGTTATCCATAAGGAAATCTACTCAAAGAGTGCATTGTTCATAAGGCAAAAGTGTTAAAGGGTCAACCTTGAAAGACTGGTAGGCCTTCATCCTTGCTTACCTCAGGTAGCCTCTTGGATATATTGAGATCCCCAAGAATCATAGGAAAACTACCCAGAGCCCGCTCTAAGAGATAAGCCAAGTAGCTATCCCTTGCCTGTTTAGGCTATAGATTCTTCTATAGTCTGGAGTGACTCTTCCTAGATAAAAGGGATCCTTCTTGATCTCCTGAGTAGATCCATCATACACCATCTGCTTAGGCACATAGATTGGTAGGTGTCTAACTCTCCAAAACCTGTCCTTACAGGTTAACCAACTGCAGTCTACACCTGGGAGTACCAGTAGTGTAGACTCAGTGTGTAGTTATGAGTTGAAGGCGTTGACAAGTCCTTCTACCACTCACTCTAGTCAGGAGCTCAGCCTCACTGTATCTCAGCCCTGAAAGTTAGCCCCTTGACATGAGAAATGCCTATAGTGAAGGAAGATTGAAGACTAAGGGTAGAAAAGGAGGTCCCAAATTCTTCCCTCCAGGAGGAGATCCTTAACCATCAATTACAAATTTTATACCTCAACAGCTTGAGACACTATTAAAGTGCTCCCTGAGCTTTCTTCTTCTCAGATAGTCATAGAATCATTCACCCTACTCTGGGTGTGGTGATTATTCTATTAAATAGAAATAGCTTGGACTCTTAGTCTCTTCTTTTGACTCTTTCTTGGCTGTCAAGGTTCACACTACCTTGTCTTCACTGCCCCTCAGACTAGGAAGCTCCTTCCTCTTGTCTTTAGGGTTTATGAGAGGGAGATAGTTGAGGAAGAAGACCAAAGTGTCCTAGTGCCTGCTGAGTGAAGCCCTAAATTGGGCTTCAGCCCCTCACTGTTTTTCAGACAGGCTGGTTCTCCTGCTCACCCAGTGGTTTCACAGTGCCCATCTGCCTCCTAGGCTCTGCATCACTAGGAGGATTTGGCAAAGAAACCCCTGATTGCACCAAGTATTCAACTCAAACCACCTTCCATTATTGCACTTTTAAATGAGAGTCCAGCCTATTGAAGCTAGGACCTCACAATTCTATACATTGCAAAAATAATGTATTTTTCCTATGTGAAAAATGATTAAACTTTACACAAAAATTATTAAAAAAAGTAATCGTTTTGCACTGTGAAGAACTCCCAAGGTGGGTATGTGATTACTGCACCTTGAACAGTCTGACCATGAGGGAGTGGATCTTCACAGTGCAAAACAATTACTTTTTTTTAATCATTTTTGTGTAAAGTTTAATCATTTTTCACATAGGAAAAATACATTATTTTTGCAGTGATACCATGTGTTTTACTCAAAGTTCATGCTGTTTACAGATTTTCAACTTCTGCATTGCAACAGGATTGGGATGATTTAGGTCTAGAATTCAGGGACCATGTGTAGATTGAGCCCAAAAATATGATTTTGGGCTCAGTTGGGGTATTTTGATGGTTGGAAGGGGGTGATAATTGGCTTGTAGGGTCTTCGGAGCCTTGTTTTGCGCTCTCTCATTCAAACTTGAGCATGGGTTGTAATTCCCTTGCTGACACCTATCAGGTTCCCTACCTAGTCAATAAGGTCTCAGTTAAGTTTGGGTGAGAGAACTCTTAGGAAGAGGTCCACTAAGACCAGTTTTTTAAAAAGTACCATAAGTTGCATTATGGTGGCTTGAGAAATCAAATCTCTCTCTATTAGATTTCAAAAGTTCCCCAGCCAGAATATCAACATACCACATCAGCCCCTTGTACCTTGGCAAGGACTAGTCCTTGAAAAATGCCCAAGTACGACCCGACTTGTTTAATTTAGCCAAGTTCCATAGTGGATACACTCCTGTTCACATGTCATCAAGCTGTTGGTATAGTTCACATTGTGTGTATAGGCCGGAGTAAAGTACCGGGCCCCGGGTTTATCAGTTACCGACGGCGAGGCCATCTTCTCAAGTTTTGGCTGCAATGGTCTTGCAGATCGCTCTAACCGCGCCCTCGAATTTTCACCGACCCTGGCACGTTAAATAAAGCCTCCTCACGCAATAACGTACCAAAATGGCTTTCCAAACAATGGTCAACGGGGCCGATTGTGGGCCGTCTAACCCACTCCAGAATCTACTCAAACATGTCGATCGCGACTCTCAGTCGGCTAGGCTTGACAGCTTCTCTCAAGCTGGACCTAGCCGATTTCGTACCACTGGTCCTGCTGCCAGCCACCATCGGCCTGAGCTTGACGAAGCCCGCAGGTTCATAGATCCAGCCCAACGCTCGGCGTATGACGTAGGCCCATCTATGCACGAACATGACGTCAGACGACTCCCAGCAACTGCAGGACGAGGTCTTTCCCACACCTTTTCTCTTGGTCTGTCTCCGTGTCCATCAAAGTCCCTGACAATTCCATATAGTTCCTCTTCTATCAGGTTGGAGCCATCAGTTTTCGGCTGGTGGCCTTGGAGCTTCAGCCGCGCCTACGCTGGCCCCCGAGGAACTGGCTCGAATGGAGAAGTTGTTCCAACGACAGCAACATCTCACACCTGCTACCCAAGATGAAAGAGCCCATTGGGCCCACGAGTTTACGCATATCCATTCTGAAAAACTGATGAGCCGATCAAACGAGCCTTCCTCAACAACACTTTATAACCGGCCTCCCAGCTTTGGGGTTGGTCTTGACTCGTTTCTGAGCTCTACTCGGCTCGGCAGTTTTGGGTTCGGATATGGCGCCGAGTCTCACTTCCCGCCGATGTTCAACAGCTCTACTGCCCAGGTCGAACAAAATCAGCAAGGAAAGCTCGTAGAACTTTCGGACGAGAATTGGGAAGCCGAATTTGCCAGAGTCGGTCTAGAGCCTTCGACTAAGCCCGATGCTCAATCCGAGATCATTAGCGCTTCAATCATGAACGATCCGGAGACAGTTGAAAATTTCGAAAGTTCAGAGTTGGCGGCGACTGATGTCGAAGATAACGAGGCGGATGCAGAATTCCTCAAGTCACTCGAGAACACCTGGAAAAATCTCGCATCGAACCTCAATACTGCAAGTCTATTGGATAGTGACTTAGCCGGATGGGAGCGTGAGTTTGGGACTCTTAATGATTCAGATCAGTTCCCCAATATGGCCTTTACACCGGAAAATGTGGGAGATTTTTTGAAAGAGCCTAGGCCGTACCCGTACCAACCCGATAACGTGTTCATGGATCACCCCGATCCATTCGAGGAAGGTCGGAGATTGATCGCCTCTGGTGCACCGCTCAGTCAAGCCGCCTTGGCCTTTGAGGCTGCTTGCCAGCTCGACGAGAGCCGAGGTGAGGCCTGGCGGATATTGGGCGAGACGCATGCGGCGGATGAGAAGGAGCATTTAGCGATTAAGGCATTTGAGAAGGCAGTCGGTTGTGGAGGTGTAGATGGACAGGCATCATGGATGTCGTTGGCGATTGCGTGGGTAAATGAAGGACACGAGCTTAGGGCGCTTGCGACGCTTGAAAGATGGCTCGGCGATACCTACCCCGACGTGGCCGCAACTGTGCATGCTGCCCAACGCGAACCGACCCATAACCCTTGGGATCGACACTCAAGAGTGGTCGATATGTTCCTGGCCGCTGCTCGAGCGGGCCCGAATGCACGTGAGGGTCCCGGGAAGGATGTGGTTAGGAGTCAAATAGTAGATGCGGACGTGCAAGTCGGTCTGGGGGTACTCTTTTATAGTAACAGTGACTACGATCGCGCTCGAGATTGTTTCGAGGCTGCCTTAGGAGTCAATCCGGGAGATTTTTTGCTTTGGAATCGGTTGGGCGCCACTTTGGCCAACGGTGGCCAACCCGAAGATGCCATCGATGCTTATCGACGAGCGTTGGAGCTTCGACCGACCTTCACGCGGGCCATCTACAATCTTGGGGTGTCATGTCTGAATATCAGGTGCTTTAAGGAGGCTGCTGAACATCTCCTAGCGGCACTCTCGCTGCATCGAAAGTCGGGTGAGACCAACGTTCCTGGAATTTCAGACGTACATCCTCTTTTACCTGATGGAGACGGGAGTGATAACCTCTGGCATACCTTGCGACGCGCGTTTTTGTGTTTGGTTCGTTTCCTGGCTCTATGTGTTGTTTATGCGACTTTTGCATCAATGTTTGACCATGTACCTATTTTTTTTTTTTTTTTTTTTTTTTTTTCAGGAACGACAAGATTTGGCTGATAGAGCCATACCGGGCGCCGATGTTGACAGTTTTCGGCTGGAAGGATTTGATTTTTGAGATCCGGCTGTTGCTTCCTAGAGGATAATTGTTCTGAGTTGCCAGCTCTAGTTCATCGCCAACGTCGTTCTTTTTTGCTTTCCCTCCCCCCTCTTTCGTCCCAATCTTCTTTGTCCAGAATTCGTTCGCTGCTTGCTCTCTGCTGTAGTTGTAAACTTTTAGAAATGATGCAGGTGAATTGGTTTTTCAAAGTTTGTCCAAAGTTATTATTTCTGAACAGGCTATCCAAACGTATCAAAATGTTGCGAAGAGCAAACCCCTTTCTACCTCGGCCAATGGCTACAGTTGGATTGACTATGTCGAGCGCCATCTCATATTTGTATTAGATTTAGGTTACTTGCTTAATATCCTCTATATCTATTTCCTGATGAGTGATCCATCGACCATGACTCCGACTCACATGTTGATCTTTGAAAGACAGGTATTTGCTTCCCGTTGCTCCATAAACGTGCAGCCCTGCGCAGATCCGTTGGCTTGCAGCTTGATTGTCTAATAATGATACTCACCTTCTACTTCCTCAATTCCTTTTCAAAACTCATCGTTGTTTTGAGAGTCGGGTATGATGAGATCAATGTATGGCTTGACTCCTCAACCTGATTTGCGCGATCCTCGTTGCCTTGAGAGTCGAGTGCGATGTGTGATGGCTTGAGTTCATGTACTGATGAGGTGTACCTACAGCAACTGTAGATGAAGGGATTACATAACCCGACGACGTGTTTCCGAGTTACAGTAACATTTGAACAAGGTTCCAAAAGCTTAAGAAAACGCTGAGGGCTCTCTGCTTCCTTTTTTGTTTTGTCACCTTCCTTTACCTCCATCAACGAAACCAGTTTAACGTAAAAATTGGAGTTGATTCCACATCATACACACGATAGGAACGCTGGAACGTTTCTCAGAGCCCACGCCTCAATCTGAACCCCATCATAGAATCATGCAACCATCAGAAGAAGGACACGAAGAAATAGATCTAGAAGATGATGGGTCAAAGACGATGAAGGGTACTGGTGACGAGGTGAAAATTTCCTTGCTTGCTATTAGTGATCATCATCATCAGGAGGATTTTGAGAACTCATAAAAAGTCTGAAATTGGTCATTAAATCTTTATTGGACACAGGTTGGGATCTTGGTGGACGAAGATCCGAATTATGTGGACTTGTGTCCGTGGACTTCGAGGAAGCATTGTAGACAGCAACAGATCAATTGTACAAAGGTACGTGATCGAAAGCGAGTTTCCGATGAATTAACTAAAACTCGGTGGTCTGAGTGAACATTATCGAGATTTTATTTTTATTTATTTATTTTTTAGGTACATTATCGGCCTGACATCCGACCTCATACCGATCTAGGCTTGGGAGATTGTAGTTATCTCAACAGTCTTGAGTTCATTTTCCTTATTTTTTTTTTTCCGATATCACAAAAATGGGCTAGAGGAAGGACTGACGATGGAGATGATAAATTTTGATTTATTCAGCTTGTCATCGGATGGAGACTTGTCGGTATCTACATTGGATGCTCGAAGACCCGGTGTCAATCGATAAAACTTCTAGCCCACCTCCACCTCCACCTCGACCCAAAACTGAAACGGTCAGCTTATCTTTTTTTTTTTTTTTTTTTTTTTTCTCCTACACCTTTGTAAATTACCTAATTACTTCGATTGAAGTACAACGGAAAGAAAATACAAACAAGATGGTTCACAAATCTGATCTCGCTCGTTTCTTAGGATCTCTTGCCGGCACAATGGGTAAATTGTGATCTGAGAGCCTTAGACGTCGGGATCTTGGGCCAGTTTGATGTGGTCATGATGGATCCTCCATGGGGTACGCATATACTCTTTCACACAGAGTTTTTATCAACAATTTCAAGACATCAAAGCTCATCTCCCAGCGTGATCTTCTTCGGTTAAATGGAATTCAGATATTCATATGAGCTTACCATATGGTTCGTAAAAGTGATCCTATCTTGATATCAGTGAGTTTGGGCTGATTTGGGAGGACGGAGATAGGTACAATGACCGATGACGAAATGTTAAAGATGCCGATAGCACAACTGCAGCGAGACGGTGGATTAGTTTTTGTCTGGGTCACTGGACGTGCTTTAGAGCTAGGGAGAGATTGTATGAGAACATGGGGGTGAGTGTTGAAATCTTTTGATTCCTTTAGCGGCTGAGTCAGAGCGTTGTAGACAAAGAACAGGCAGATCAATGAACTGATGATGTTCTCAAATTTTTTTCTGCGATATAATTGGTGTGTCGGTGGGGGTTAGGTACGAGCGGATCGAAGAGATTGTATGGGTGAAGACCAACCAATTGCAGCGATTGATTAGGACGGGGAGGACGGGTCATTATCTCAGTCAGTCTCAATTTGTTTTGCATTATTTTGGGCTCGCTCTAACTTTCGAGCGTGGCGTAGCTGAATGTGATTCCGGTCTACAGATCACAGTAAAGAACATTGTTTGGTGGGCTTCAAGCGACCATCGAATCGCGCTGAAGGCACTATGAACGCCGAAGAGGTCGAAAAGGCATTGAGTTGGGTCCGACGTGGAATTGATACAGATGTGATCGTTGCAGAGGCGTGTTTTTTTTGCTTTTGCTTTTGAGCCTCAGGCATTGAGGAAGAATTTGCTTCTCCGCTTGCTCACGTTTCTGATAATGTGGTGTATCTATCCAGGTTCGAGAGACGTCGAGGAAACCTGATGAGGTTAGGATCCTAAAAGCTTAGGGAAGAGACTTTACACTTTACATATCTCTAATCAAAAAGTTTTCCTGGTTGATAGATCTATCAGATGATCGAACGCGCTTGTCCGGGGGGTAGGAAGCTAGAGTTGTTTGGAAGACAGCATAATTTCAGACCTGGATGGTACTTACGCTTTCTATGGTTTTTATCTTTTTATTCTTTTCATGACCGAGACAAGATCCCCGGTTGAGTGCGCCAAGTTGTGTCAACAGATGACTTTTTAAACCTCCTCAAGTACTCAAAGGATTCTGTGCTTGTCTGATCAACATGTCATGTTGTGTTGAGAAGATATTGATGCGTTGGTTCTGGTTGCAACGATGATTAGGATTACTTTAGGGAATCAGCTTAGTAGTGACTGTTTATACGAACCCGAGACTGTGAAAAGGTTCAACGAGATAAGTACTCTTTGTTTTTATCTTTTGATTAGGCGTACAGCAAGCACAGGCTGACATGGGTGTTGTGAAAATGAATGATCGTTTACAGGTACCCCGAAAGAAATCTCAAATGTATGACCACCAAGAGTGCAATGACGAAAGACCAAAAGGAGACGGCGTGATGAACCGAATGTGGTTGACAATTATGATGTTGGCCATGTACAAGTTAATAGCAGGGCGGGAGATCGATGGCATTTTTTTTGTTTTTTTTTGTTTTTTTTTTTTTGGTTTTGTTTTTGTGGATGGATTTAGTCATAATTTGAGGAAAAATGTATTGTTGTGGATAGGTGTATGTAATTGTGTCTGTCATCAACTTGAGTTTGTATAATAATCACTTTGGATGGATCTTGTATCTATTTATATGGCCCTCTTTGATTGTCTGATTAGTGTGGTCAGTCAGGGCCGGGTCAGAGCCTCTCGGGGCACGACTGCGGTAATAATTAGACTGGGATCAAGTTGAAATTTTTCTTTAATTTTTTTTTTTTTCTTTCTTTTCGTTTGGTTCAGACCATGTCTCCTTAACACACCCACACACCGATCAACCAATCGATATTCAAATTACTTGTTACAAATTTATGCGCGTTCACCATTTTCTGGGGACTGTACTGTGACATTTAAGAGTGTCTTGGAACAGCAAAAGCATGAAGGGGTTGAGTGGAAGAGGGAAAAAAATGGTGACCTTTGATCCTTCAGGTTTATTCTGAAGGCGGTTCTGTGTATTTAGTGAAAGCAGTGCATGGCTACAGTTCAGTGGACATTTCTTCGTCCTGGACATGCAGCTTGTGTTGGTGGAGTATCAGTTGGTCAAGCCACGCTTATGCGTTGGTTCACAGCCAGAGAGTGGGTGTCAATCCCAGCAATGCTGTGCACTCTCAACACCAACCACGTTCAAGTGAGCTGACCATCGAGTTGACCGCCTTCTTCTTCTTCAAGTCATCACCCATCTCGCTCTTTACCACTCGACAGTCTTGACCTCGTTAGATACCCTGAGGTATCACTTTCGAAACTTTCCAACAAACGAACATGTCGACATCAGAAATAATTGAATATACCGAGTTTAATAACACACCTGCTCAGTCCCCACGTAAATTTGATTGAGACTCTTGACTAATGTGACCCAGCCTTGTGAGTGGAAAACTGATTAGGACAGATCGTATCTGTTTATCAAAGCAGTTTCTCAAGATGATGACAAAACCAAACCACAAAGTAATCGAACAGGATCCCACTCGAACTCGGGCCCAGAATTCTCTCCTCATCGGGGTGATGGACAGATGACATTGAAGCAAGATGAAGAAGAAGCAGAAGAAAATCAAAGACATTCAATGATTGCTGAGCTTTCTCGGCGTTCTCTTACCGATGATGCTCGTTTACTTCAAACCGCGCTTTCTAGAGCTATAGACAGTTTTAGGTCGACCATGGCCACAAACGATCAGACAGGTTTGAAGAGAGCTTCAAGTTTGCCAACTGGATACTTGTACAGCTCTGGTTATGTTCAAGCTAACGAAGTTCCAGAGGAGGTCACTGTCCGTTCGAAGCGGCTTCATAAGCGGATCATAGTTTGTTGTGATGGTATGTGTACTTTCTTATCTCTTCGACATGGCAAAGCGTCTAGTATGTAGAATTGTGCATGGATATATATATATATATATATATATACAGTTGACTCCATCGCGCCGGTTCGTTTTAGGAACGTGGCAGAATGGCCTTCAGGCCAATGATCCTCGACAGGCTACCAATGTCCTTAGACTCGGTACGCGCTCAGTGACTTGTATAATCATTTCTTTTTCAATCCATTCGCGTCCAGAATCTCATACAGAATATATATATTTTGGATGGTCATTCGATTCTCCTTGAATTTAAACCTATCAGCTCGATCAATCTTTCCGGAAGATCGTAAAACGTTTCCTCCCATACCTCAAATTGTACACTATCAAACTGGATTGGGTACGTGCCCATTGAACCTTTCTTTCTTTCTTTCTTTCTTTTCTTTTCTTTTTTTTTTTTTGCTGTTATTGATCATGTTTCTGAAACATACTTATGCTCAAACAAACCTTCATGTGGAAATTTTGGTCAATGGTTCAAGGTACGAGCGGCGATCGTGCTGTAAGTCTCACTGGATTTTTTTCTTCTTTCATATTTGAGTTTATTTTACATGTAAACTCTTCAGGCCCAATCATATCCTTGTGATACTTCTTCTTGAGGGTCAGAATGTAGTGAACTACAACCAACCTCATGCTGTCTCCTTGGTCTTGTCTCACATTTCAACCCCAGTTGGATGTGGCTGCTGGCGCAATAGGCATCGGGATCTCCGCAAAGATTAGAGAAGCTTATGCGTTCATCGCCCAGAATTACATCCCCGGAGATGAAGTATTGTGAGTAACGCGTGCAACCATTTTTTTTTCAGACTCCCATCAACTTGATCAATCAATCGCTTTCTGCTTTTTTTTTCTGTCTTTACCGTTGAATTTCATTGAACAATTTCATACATCTTCATTCCCCCCCCCCCAAAAAAAAACAACGATTTCACACCCAAAGCCTGTTCGGTTTCTCTCGCGGTGCTTTCACGGCACGAACAATTGCTTCCTTGATCTCAGATATCGGTATCCTCACAAATAAAGCCATGGGAAACTTTTTCAAGATCTTTGCGGCTTACCAGGCCCGTGGAAAGTCCGAGAATACGATGGATATTGAAAAGCTTGAAAGATTTCTTGATGAATACCGTTCTGGTGGAGAAAATCACGCCAGAGAAATGCCACCAGGAACGTTAAAGTGTGTAGGAGTTTGGGATACTGTGGGTAAGTCTGGCTGAGGTTGAAAATACTCCCTTCTTAAAAAAAATAAAAAAATAAAAATAAAACTGATTTCTTCCTGTCCCAATCACCTAAGGGGCATTGGGGATTCGTAAGTGATCGATTCATCATGGAATGTGATGGTTCATCGCGCGGAATTCATCGCATATTGAATTGAATTGGTGACGGACTGAACCTCGATTTGGTCACCATTGCAGCTGGTTTTTTCACCCAATCTCAGTCGCCAAAGCTTCTTGGATTCCAGGATAACAATCTAAGTCCTCACATACAATACGCTTTCCATGCGATGGGTCAGTCGGGAGTGATTTGTCTCTTTTTACCTCGCATCAATGTGAACGACAGTGACCCTGAGGGGTTGGATTTAAAGAGCTGTACTGATTGATTTTTTTTTTTTTTTTTTCGAATCTACGTAACTCAATTTCACTCCACATGGCTCTCGTGCATTATGACCTTACAAAAAAAAAAATTGATCCATCAGCTATTCATGAGACCCGAGAGGACTTTGTTCCTACAAAATGGATCCAAACTGACAAAGGAAGC
Source organism: Cronartium quercuum f. sp. fusiforme G11 (assembly GCA_015951145.1). Lineage (NCBI taxonomy): Eukaryota > Fungi > Basidiomycota > Pucciniomycetes > Pucciniales > Coleosporiaceae > Cronartium > Cronartium quercuum. Next base: position 218,089 of record MU167265.1, on the reverse strand, counting down.
ACCTATCTTGAGTCACATAGCCAGCAGAAGCAAGTTTTGAAGCAGGTTTGGTTCGCAGGGGCACATAGTGATGTCGGAGGCGGTACCCCCAAACACGACCTAGCTGACCTCTCTCTCATCTGGATGATTGTTTGTCAATTTCCCTCACTTATTTCACAGATCAGCTTACATATTCTGTTGAGGAGAGTATATGAATGTCTGGGGGAATGCGCATTGAACTAATAAACTCTTTTGGGTTGAGGCTATAGGCTCATTTGCTAGAATACAAACTTTTATCCATTGACCGGGACTATCTGGAGACCGTTTTAGCGCCTAACTCTGATTGGGGCGAGATGAGCCCAGTAGAGTGAGTTGAGATTGGTTTGAAAACGCTCTGTGCTCAAGTTGAAGGAAGTCAAAGTTTCGAAGAAAAAGACTAATGCTCACCACAACCGACGCATCAGCTCACGTACAGGTCTTATGATGCTGAGGCCAGTGACGGTACGCAAGATTCCGGACGGTTGGAACGCATCAACACGCGAGACCGTCCACGCCTCAGTGGAACGACAACACGTACTATCGAAAGACCTCCAAGAGATTTTCACAAATCCCAAGCAACGCGAAATCCTCGTTGATGATCTCTTACCCTTTGAGCTTGAGATGCAACGGCGTTGGTACTCGATAACGAACCGGAGAGAACAAGAGGATCTGGAGACTGTTGCGTATGGGAAGAGGTGGAGCCTGAGAAAGAGCGTGGTCGAGCTTCTTGGAGAGCTCTTTCATTTCAATCGAGACCGATTATTGATCCAATCCGGTAGGGATAGTGAGGAACTAGCCCAGCAAGCGCTCGAATCTATCGGTCCACAGATGCCTATACCTTGATCTTTTTTTGATCTTTTTTTTTTTGTTTGGTGGTCTATCGTGGAAGTGATGTGGGCTTAAACTTAACTTGAAAGACAATTAACAATTGCTTGAATATTTCACCCTCTCTACATCACGGGGCGATCGCCGTGTGATGCCCGGGTCGCCAAAAAGCTCCCTATGGGTTCACGTGGAATTCACAAGGGCATGGTGCTGTCGCTGCGCTGAGCCATGACCAGCATGGGTTTCACAGTACGCCCCACGCTCTCAGGCTGTGGCTCACACAGCGATGCTCTGCGTCACTACGCCCGACTTGGTGATGTGGCGAGTGACTGCATCACGCCCACCACCCAATGTGGTGACTGCCATGTCACACTGAGCAGAAATCAGTGTGAAACTGATCCGGCTACACTGCAGAAGCTCACCATGTGAGCATGCCACAGCAAGTGGTTATGTAGCCTCACCATGGGTGTCGTCTGACTGCGACGTCGCCTAGCTCACTATGAAAAACTAAAAAAAAAAAAAAAAAACCCATCCTGTACCGAACCGGTTCGGTACAGGATCTGGGGCCGGATTCCTTTGGGTGGCCAACCTTGCGCTTTCGGGAGACCATCTATGTAAGATCACCAACATTGCTCAGGCTCGTAAACGGTTGCCCTTTGATGATAAACAGGGGTGAATGGGTAGCCTCAAGTTCGGCTCGCTTAGCTCTCAGAAGCTTCTTTCTTTCCGTCCGCTCTTCCTCAATGGTGAAGAAGACCTTGACTTTGTGAGAGTAAGCACGGGGGACGAGACATGGGCGAAGATTCACACGCGCATCCCTCCGAGTCCAGCCATAGATGAGGGTGCAATCGTCATGTATTGAACGATGAAGGCTGTGGGCGAGTGGATCGTGGGACCCAAGGCGCTGATGTCCAATGTCACTGACTGGACTTTGGTCGTCAAGATTGATCCGCACACCAACTCACGCCTGGTCACCAATGGTACTCAATTTACTTTTGGACATACCAAACGTGTAAAAAGTAGGTCTTGCCTATTCACCACCCTCTTCTTATTCAAAACATGGAGCGTTGCTTCCACACACTCCTTAGCTGGCTTCCCCTACAACCCACTTTGTCCTCCACTCTGTCAGCCCTGAGGACTGCTGAGCAGTCCCACAGGCTTTCACAAGACAAATACATGTATATTGACCAAGAGGAATTGGTGTAATACATAGTATAACACATGTATTACAGGTGTAACAAGTATTGTACATATGTAGAAACATAGTGTAACATATGTACTACATAAGTACACCACGGAGGCGTATTTGGGTGAATGGACCTAAAACACAAGTGAAAATTATGTACGTCAACTGCATGCACCACTGTGGCGGGTGTTACGCAACCAGAAGTGTGGTTGGTGACCCATCAGGTGGCAGTGAACCTTCTGTCATATACACCACCACCTGACCAGTGCCTGTTCAATGGCCGGCTGACCTGGCCTACACCACTGCCAAGATATTTGTATCGGATGGGCCTATCCGATGTTCTATCACCCCGAGATATGCGATGCAGTGTCAGTAGGATTAGGTGCGATGGAATTACACTGCAATATGGTGTCAGAGCATTAGATACCGATAGTAATTCCATCGCACCTAATCCTACTGACACTGCATCGCATATCTTGGGGTGATAGAACATCGGATAGGCCCATCCGATACAAATATCTTGGCAGTGCAAGCAAGTTCTAAGAGGTCAGCACATTAGCTCATCCCTTGCTTTGTTGAGGGTGGGAGTACTGCTTCCATCCCTGAGGGTTTCCCTACAAAGGAAATGACCTCAGTAATCTCTCAGCTAGAGCAACTTAGTTAATCCACCTCTGGTTAAAGGATTAGTTGGCTCTAGCATTAAACCCTCTTCTCAGAGGTCAACTAACTGCAGTCTACACTTGGGGTAACCAGTGTAGACTAGTAGAGTTTAGTTGTTCAAAGGAGAACCCTTTATTTGGCCTTTCTCTTTTGATTGTAGTCTGGAGGTTAGCCTCAAAGAAGCTAACCCCTGACACACTCCACAACAATGGAGCAGAACAGCTGGCAAAAGTAGCACATGACCACAACCTCAACTTTATCCTCTTCCTAGGTGATTTTAATGCCTCATCATGCTAGAAGTTGGGTGGAGGACTTTTGGAGGAAGTACAGACAGTTGTATGCATCAGTAGGTTGGAAAAAGGTCCGTGGCTTTCTTTCTATTTTGCAAAACGTTGAAATATCCATGTTGACCAATTTATTATCTGGTCCACATCTTGAAATCTTTGACCTGTGATACAGTTCATGCAGTCCTTTCGGACGATCCACATTTATGATGATCACGAGGTACTTGATTCATCTAACCATTCACCCATCCCAAGCAATCATCCCGTCACCCACCTCACTCCGTTTGTGATTGCCTTTCGAACATAGATCTTCAACGACTGGGCCGGACAGAATAATGACCATCACCTGTTTTATTGTTTGCTAATCTTGATCGACTCATTCACAGCTCAATAGCACTGTCACGTTCAAGTTCGTAATATCTTGAACACCTTTTATGACGCCTTGGTCCGGGCACGACGGCGCGATCGATACTTGGGCTGGTTTCATGACCGAGCGATCAGAGCTGATGGATGTGATGCAGTACATTCCCAACTTGATTGTTCTATCCGGCGTAAGCTTTCTGCCTCTCCTCCTACACCCCCTATCACAGACTTCTCTCTAAACTGATAATGGTAACTAGGACCGTCACGAGTTTGCAGCCGCAACAATATGGGAGACCATAATGTGATTTTCGACCTCACCGTCAAACTTACATATTAATAAAAAATTTATATATGTTATAGAAATTACAAGCAATGGATAACTCTCATGTCGCTCCAGTAGCTCTCTTACTACGAACAAACGGTTTCTCTCAATTTAGGTACATTTATCTTTTAAAATTTGATTCTAATCATTATGGGGTCTTTATATATATATAGATGTGATTATAATATGTCTTTAGGTATTAATGTTGTATCATTTCAAAAGATAGTTAAATCTGCTGCGAATGAAGATTTGTTCTTAGAGCTCAAGATGAAGCGGATGTATTAAATATGGTATTCAAAACCATTAGTTAAGTCATGATCGAAAAAGGATAACAAACCAAAAGAACTAACGTTGTTTTTGGTTTTTAGATACGGATACGGTTGCTGAATATGATATAAAAATGATGGACATCGATATCGGTACGAGTCTTTTTCTCTCTCTCTCATTCTCCTTATGCTAACTCACTTATTAATGCCTTTCTTTTTGTTTTACAATATATATATATAGCACAGTGCACGTTTACCAGTGCTACTGGTACCACTGAGGATCCGTTACAGTTCCAGAAGATAGAAGGCAGATTGAGAGTCAAGCAGAAAACGATTGTGATGCACGCTTATACTGCCTATGCATTGACAATAACCTTTGTTCCTGTGATGGCATGGCAAGACACACATATCCTAAACCCAGGTACATTATTTAGTAGTGATTGCTCTATTGGAAGTGTTTTACATATACTGTAGCGTTTCATTCACAATTACCATTATCATTAGGAGAAGTCAGTGTGGTGCGCCAAAATGGTCTAAGAACATGATTTACATATAAGGACATTATTAGGATATAATTACAGAACATCCTATTAGAAAATTGGCAATAACAATATTTTAATCACTTTTTTTAGGTCTACAAGAAAATATAACTTTGCAAATATTAGAGATAGACTAGTAGTTGATTAATAGAAAATGCACGAAATTATAATACAAACAACTTTTGTTAAAGTGCTGAAAGGGATTTATAAGTAGAATAAAAAGAAACCCTTATACAGTAGCACAAAAGGTACTTATTTACTCAAACTTTTGGTGTATAAGACTTTCTCAGT
>MU167265.1:201439-212954 GCA_015951145.1 Cronartium quercuum f. sp. fusiforme G11 | reverse complement strand
ATTGTGTTTTCCTCCCTTCCAAGCTCTGCCAATAGCAAGGCACTGTTGGAGTTCCACATCAGAAGTTATATCAACATATTTAACAAAAAAACATGCATGCATGTCTTGGTGATATGAGGATAAGCATCTTAATTCTTTTCCTACTTTGATTGAGAGGTGGCCTGAATGGTTTTCTTCTTTGGTTCTGACTGCCACACCCGCAAACCTTGGGCAATCCTCTCCTTCCATTCTGCTGGAGATACCTCACTGAACACAATCCCAGCTAACTGTCAATGAGCCTCTGAGGAATAAAATGCACCAGAATGAAGTATATGCCTGTTATCTAATTTATGGGTTGTAATTGGAAGTCTGGTTGCCATAATAGTCCTTTCAATGATTCTGGGCTTTGATTGTGTAACTTCATATCTAGCTTTGGCACAAGCATGTTGGACATTGATGACACATTTGATAGCCTTTTTTTGATGAATTAGTTCAACTTGTGACCTGGCTTTGAATTTACCAAAAAAAAAAAAAACTCACTGTTCCCTTCACCCATTGTTTCCTACTTCCTTTGACTAATCTTTGCATGCCATAGAATGGTATCAGTCCATGGGTCAAGTCACACAGCTCCAGTTTGACATAAGATACATTCACTGCCAAGATATTTGTATCAGATGGGCCTATCCAATGTTCTATCACCCTGAGATATGCGATGCAGTGTCAGTAGGATTAGGTGTGATGGAATTACACTGCAATATGGTGTCAGAGCATTAGATACCAATAGTAATTCCATCGCACCTAATCCTACTGACACTGCATCGCATATCTTGGGGTGATAGAACATTGGATAGGCCCATCCAATACAAATATCTTGGCAGTGATTAGGATTAGCTTTTGGATTACCCAACATTTGGGTGACAAAATGAATTTTATGGCTCTCTAACTACATTCAACACCAGATGACAGGACTTGAATAATCTTAACTGACCCATCAAAATATTCTGGGACCTGGACTGACCATAACAAAGCAACCAATGTGGACTTTCTGTTTATTTGGAAATGTGATTTTATCCACAACTTGCCATGTGAGTGTATTTTCTAGCTATTTTGATGCATTGGGTGCAGTTACCAAAACTGCATTTTTGGCCACTTTCTTATCTGTTTCTGGGTAGAATCATTGTCAGCCCAAGAAGTTATCTCAACTGAGTGAAAACATATAAGTGTGAGCACTTACAATCAACAGTGAAGCCCAACACCTGGTCCCAATCTTTATTCCAACCCACCATCTGCTGAATGCCAGGATTTTGATTAAAAAACATTCAGTACCTTAGAACCAGTGGGTAGTCTTTGTGATTGTTGACTATCCTTAAAAGTTGAACCTGAGAGTATCATCTGCAATAACCTGATGTTTTTAAAATTTTATGGCTATGTCCCTTCCTGGACTCTGGAAATTGAAATGAACTGAGGCAGTTCAGACTGCACCCTTGAAACTCTCAAGTTTTTTTTTTTTTTTTTTGGTTGCACATAAACTTGAAGGCCCAAATTGGTAATCAATTGCTTGAACAAAGTGAAGCAACATGTGAAATTTTGGTTTGTTTGACCATCAACCATTGTTTGAGATCAGTAGATGTAAAAATCAATTCACAATCTTTTGTAGCTCATCCTTATACTTTTCCAGAGCTGTGATTTCATTCTGGAGGGCATAAGAGTATAGGTGACACATCAAAGTCCAAAGCTGTCTCTTCTTTGGCATAATGAATTCAAATAACACAAAGGGTGCTGCTTGAAGGATGGTGCATAATTCCTTACCAACTAAACTTTTATAATGTTGAATCTGATTTTTTTTTTTTTTTTTTTTTTTTTTTGGCTGAATAGGTGATCTGCTAAGTCCATTATAATTGAATGATACCCATCTTGCATGTATCATTTCATGATTAGACTTTGGTATTTCATCCATAGCTTCACAATTGAAGTATCTTAAGAGAGCCAAGAGGATGACATGAAGAGTTTCAACTGGAGTATCTTTATGACCATCAAATCCTGTTTGTTCAAATGATTAGTTATCTAAATGTCAATCACCCATTTCCTCCCTCAATTTCAACCAACACTCATGTATTTCTTGGAGAGATGATGCCCCTGAATGCATCTTGCAAGAAGTCAAGGGCCTGTTGAAGATGACCTATACAGATGTGGGTTAATCACCACAGTTATCCTATGAGAGGATTTTTGAGGTTTGGGGAGACAAACCTGTACAACATAAATAAGGAAAAAGAAATCTAAGAGGTCAGAGAAAAGTTTGATAAATGATAAAATGGTGTGAAGGTGTCTATAGTACCTAAAGTGATGGGACAATTATATATAAGGGATTAGTCAACAATGTTTTGTAGCTTTTAGCTTGATTAGATAAGGTACAGAGCTATGAACTTGTTCATTGAGGATAATGTGTTAAGAGAAGTGGATAAATGTGTAAGAAAAATAAACATATAAATAGGGAAATAAATATGTGAGAAAAATAAAGTGCTCACAGTTCTTTGATCACAAGTAATGAAGAACCATGTCAGATATCAAAACTTTTAGAGTTTATAAAGGGAGGATTTAGGTTAGGAATACAGGGATACATGTGATGGTAGGATGCAGAGAAGTGTTTGACAGGGTATAGACATAGTCTGACACATCTTACCAATTCTTTTGATAAATTCAGCATTTAGACTATGCCAGATTCCCTATTCTTTTGCATGTTTGTTGATTTGATCTTTTTGACCAAACTTATACACCAAAGCCCACAATGCCTTTGTCCTTTGCACTGTTTCCACCCAATTGTGAGTAGGCAATTCTGACTGGCACCCAAAGTGACAACAGGTATTATATTCAACTCTTGTCCCTCCTAATTTTACCAGGAATTTGAGACACTTACATGTTGCCCTTGATGATCAACCCCAACAAAACCTCAGTATTCTTTTTGTCCATATTGTTGACATTCAGATGGCATGCTCAGCAAGGATTCAATGTCATTGTTGGGTTTACTGTGTTACATATTTCTGTGTGCATTGGCAAAATCACCTAGATGGCACAAGGCTAACATCATTACCAGGACTTTGGAATCTGATCTTGCATCATACACTTCAAAGCCATCTGTATTTCCCTGACTAAATTTTCAAAAAGGATTATTAGTTTTTTGGTGGATAAGTTGACAAATCTATTCCCAGAGAAACTCACTTGATTCTGTCAACCAGATACTCACCCAGCTCTAATGCTGAAGCTGAGTTTGATGTTGAAATGAAATGCATATTGAATTCTTAATTTGTAAGTTTTGGTGGTAGACCACACAGTGTATAGTAAAAATGACTTATGTTTATCCCATTTATTTAGAAACATTCCCAGAGGGATCATCTGAATATAATGTGATAGGAACAGGCCTTAATATCCTTTCATTAGCACTTCTTTTCCATGGATTTGGCAGTTCAACTAATTGGTACACATCACCTAAAGTGCCTCCTACAGACATTACAAATAAGATTTTTCAGTGCATGATTTCCTTTGTTTCAACTATATCTGAATGCAAACTTACCACCTCTTCCCATTTTACAAGAAATCATGCAGTATTCTACAATCCACCAAAGTTATTTCTTTGAAACACTTTGAAAAATTTCTAACTTCAATAGTAGCATATTCATTGGATTCAAAAGCAGGCTCACATCCTTCATTCTCATTGTGATCATTCCTGTGTCTTTGTCTTTTGAACTAGATTATGAAAGACATTTAGCCATAAGTCCCCTCTTGTTTTGAAAGAAAAAAAATTGGTGCTACTAGATGTCCATCTGAAAGTTGAGTCAGCTCATAAATGTAGTAATGACTTTTGTTGAATTCAATCATTTGAACTCTCAGCTCTTTTGACAAACCTGGTTGCCATTTCCATGACTGTGACAGCAAATTTGCCACACCTGTATCAGATGACTCAGGTACACATATCAAGTGTGGCCAAACCAATAGATTGGCTAACTCCTGTTCTAGATGATAGAGGGGTCAAATTGTGGGCCATTTTATATATATACCAAAATCATTATGTAAATATGGGGCAACTACCTCTTGAATATCCAAGCTAAAGCATGGATTTCCTAGGGGACTTGTGGTGTTGACCAACTTGAGCCACAAACATTTGCAAAGGTCTGCTTGTATCTTCTGGATAGATGCCCAGTTAGGTATCATGAGTCCACTGAATTTGAAGAGTAATTTGAACACATTCATAGTCTATGCCTGACAAGGTTCTTCTTGTTGTAGTAGTCAATCAACAAGCTCAACTAGTTAAGTTTCACAGACATCAGTTCCTCTTTTTCTCTTTTTATCTAAGTCTTTTTTTTCCTCTCTAATTTCCTCATTTTCTCCCTCCATTTTTTCCCATTTTAAAATTTTTCTTTGGGAATGAGTTATGAAACATTTGAGTATGCTTTTGGAATAGGTAAAGATGTATTTTCCGCTTTGGGAATGAGCTGTTTCCATAGCTTCAGTTTTAATATTTGTAAATGCTGCATTGGGAATAAGCTGTTTCTGTAGCTTGAGTTCAAAAACTGCTTCACTGTTCAACCCAGACACTGCCAAGATATTTGTATTGGATGGGCCTATCCGATGTTCTATCACCCCGAGATATGCGATGCAGTGTTTGAAGATTTCCTGATACAACAGTGATCCAAATGGGGTTGAGCAACTCTTCAACCCTGATCACAAGCTCACACTGACCTAACTTGTCAAGTGTGAGATAAATAAACTCAGGCTGTCAGTGAAAAGAATCAAAACAATATATTTCTGTGGACAGCCAAATACAACATAGAGTCAGGTACTTGTCAGAAAATTATGCACAGATGGACAGAGAAATATGAGTGATATTAAGTGAAATGTAGGTGACTTACTCTTTCCCTGCTATAATTGAGCTTAGGGAAAGAGTATATCTTGGGTTTGCAGGAAGGATGAAAGATAGCGCTGGAGGCTATTTGGTATTAGCATACTATACTTTTAACCTGATTATATGTGCGTTACTGACTTTTCTCATATGTAATACCAACCCTGAGGAATGCTCAGCAACCCCACAGAGTGTCAAACACATTTTACAGAAAGTACTGTAACAGTAAAGAGGTGCAAATACCAATGTAACATAAGATTACATATAGTACTACTGAAAGTACATATGTAATCATAAGAGTAAAACATCATTAGACATATGTACACATATGTGATAATGAATAATCACAGTGCAGGATCAGCATCAAGAGCCTTAAGTATGTACTTACAACAGGAATGGATACACAACACTGTAATAAGTACTGAACCACAAGTTGACCATGGTTGTCCCAGTAACCACAAGTTAGCCAAGAGTTACCCTAGCAACCCTAGCAACCACAAGGTGGAAATTAGCCTAATAGTGAGGGACAGTCCTGAGAACAGGATATATAAACTCTCCCCTCAGGCCAGGAGTTGATTCAGTCCCCCAACCTTTTACCACACACCTAAACAGCACAATAAGCACACCTTTGAGGATACTTTTGAATAAGATATCTGCTCAATAGTGCATGGTGCTATAGGTGTAATATAAGGGGTTCACTCATAGGCTGGTAGATCTTGCTCTTTGACACCCTTGTCTGTGAGAACTCTCACAAGGGTTAGAGCTAAACAATCACCCAAGCAGGTAAAGAGCTTCCTGGCTTGTAAAAGTTGGATCAGAGTGGAGTTTTACTAGAGCTTAACTGTAACTCTGAATCCCTGCACCCTGTCCATATGAAGGTGACTCATCAATGAGAACACACAGTGTCATGTTTGAAATCACCTCAGAATCCCTCTCAAATCCAGTGCCTTAGTGTCTGGGGGGTGGTGGCTCAAGGGATCAAGCCCACCCTTGTTACTCATGTCCATTCAATACAAGTCACTGATCCATGTTCATCATGATGTCAGCTCATGAATGTCAGTATGATTGTGAACTGTGCAGTGATACACAGGCATACAGTACATACCTTTTAGCACATGGTGCATTGAGAAAAAAGAAAGGGAAGTTACTTTGCATAAAGGGAAGGCTCATGTGCTGGCTCTGGGTGAAAAACAAGAACAATCAGAGAACTAAAAAATTTCCATCTGCTCTTGTCAACAAGTCACCTTGACATGGACAGGGTGCTGAACATTAATATCAATTCCCAGACCCAGTCCTCCCAAAATCCTCATCTTTGAGGTCAACTAGCTGTAGTCAGTACTTGGGGGATCCCCAGTACTACCAGCCCTAGTTGTTTGAAAGGGGTCTCCAGTCCCCTTTCCCTCTCAACCTTGCTTTTTTAAGTAGATTTATAGGATCTACCCCTAACATCAAGGTAGCCAAGTAAAGGCTTTACCTGGAAGGACTAAGTCCTTGACTCTTCCTTCCCAGATTTTCCAGCCAGGAGGTAGCCTTACAGTAGCCACCTCCTGACAGTGAGTCTCCCCTTACCTTTCTACTCTATTTCATCTCTGACTGTTTCTCTCTACTCCAGTACTTGGTTTTTCATCAATCTCTCTCTGACCCTTTTCCTATTGCCTTGTGTGCACAGGTGTATCTCTGACTTCCTAGCTTTTAGTAGCATCTTTCTGGCTTGTACACCATCAGGAGACTTTTGCTGACCCTGATACCCCAGGTATGCACTGTTTTTTGTTGTGGTTGGAATAAAGAATCTTACTTGGTTTTTCATCAATCTCTCTCTGACTTTTTTCCTGTTGCCTTATGTGCACAGTTGTGTCTCTGACTCCTTAGCTCATAGTAGCATTGTTCAGGCTTGTATGCCATCAGGAGACCTGTGCTGACCCTGATACCCCAGGTGTCAACCTCTCCTTTTCTTACACTTCTGACCAAACTCATCAATAATAAACCTATAAGATGCTACAATAGTAACAGAACCACCATTGTCAGGCCAATCATTTCAAAGGAAGAGTTGCATCAAATTGGATTGCAACACTTACCTCTTTCTTTTCAAAAGGGTACCACTTGTCCACCTCTTCATCATTCAAAACCTGCAGTATCTCCTCTATTTCTTCTGTTTCATCTTCACTATTCATTTCAGTGTCCTCTTCATCCTCTGAATACAGAAGGAAGTGCTCCCAGTTGAATTGTTGAACAGCCTCCTCTTCAGGTTCACTCTGTACTGGACTGTGCCCCTCTTCTTGTAAATGCTTGAGCCAGGCTGCCATATTGACTCTATTGTCATTGGTGACTATTTCTAGTTCTGCATCACCCATTTGCACATCCTTGGCCAGTTCATTCCATCCCTCAATGTCTCCCACCATTCTTCTATTTTCAGGAATCAATCCATGTACCAGTACATTCCTTTGGATCTTGGTTCCATTTGCAGCTCCCACCTTACTTTTATGGACTTTGCCCTGGGCATGGGAAACATAGTCTTTGAATGCTTGGTTTTTACAAAGTCAACAACAAAATTTGGTTGTTCCAGGTATATGATCAAAATCTGCAAATGAATCAGTGGTCAGTTTCCTCCAAATAACCATCCATATAGATTGCTTGCATTTTTTTTTGGGTACACCTCTGATTGCTGCCTTTTTTCTAGGTTGGTTGAGTTGGGCTTGTTTGGTAGTGTAGTATTGGGAAACAATTGAGTGCTTGATGAGAAAAAGAGAAAAAACAGAGAAGGTCAAAAGAAGAGACATACACTCAAGAGACAGAGCTTACCCGAGATCAAAATGAGACATCATAAGAGGGGGTAGCAAGCAACATGTATCCAATTTCCACCAACAAGACAAGCTAGTACTACTGTTTCCATGGGATTGCACCATCATTATTTCAGGTGCTCATCTGCTGTAACCAAGTATGTTCCTTATTGGAGCATTGGTCATACATCTTTCCCAATCCAATGACAGGCCTTGAATACAGACCTCTCAATGTTTCCACTTAGAAGTCTTCTTTGAAGGCAAAACAACCTTTGATTTGGCCTCTTGGTCATTGTATTTAGTTGAAGGCTTAGGGCTTAGACTTGTTGAAAGCTAAGCTGCCTTTGTTCTGGAAGCAGTATGTGACTGCTTAAAACATACTTTGCCTTGAATGATTGGACCGCAGCTGGCTGCTGGCCACCGGCTCAGTGCAACAACTCACAAGGTGATCACACTATGATCTCATGGGCATGACCAAGCTGCCAGGTAGTCTCTCTTGGACTGGTGCCGACGCCATGATACTCAGGATTCTACCTGATGAGCACACGGGCAGGTATTGGCAGCCCCGACCTGTTCGTAGTGTGGTTCTCACCCTGCCAGGTTCATGACAGCGCGGCGATGTGGCCAATCACTGTGGTCTTCAGACAGCTGCTCACCACGTGTAATTCACCTGAATTACCAGTGAAACCTAGGTGGCAACTGACGGCCTCCTGGCATGCGTCTGTCACTCAGAAATTGCCCCATGGTGTACTAGTTACATGTACGACACATAAGTAGTTCCGGTAAGTTTTCAGGATGGAAGGTGGGCGGGAATAATTCCTCCTTACTTCTGCCAGATACTTTAGACCCAAAATCGGACTAATTATCACTAGCTTTTATTGATGATATGGTTCATGTAGTAGCACACTGATTTTCGCAAAGCCTTATGTAGTCTTGAACAAATTGGGAAGGATTCCTTGGAATGGGGCAACTCACATGGTGCTATCTTTGATCAGAAGAAAGCCAAATTGATGCATTTCACAAGAAAGACGAACCGCACCTTCATTCCACTACCGATGCGCTTTGGATCTCAAGTCTTACAACCCCAAACAGAAGTCCGATGGTTGGGGTACTGGCTAGATCCTAAGTTATCTTTTAAAAATCATATCGCTCGAATACAGACCATAGGTAAACAAACCTTAGGCCAGCTAAAACATATCAATAAATGCTTCTCAGGACTTAATCCCAAGGAAGCGGTCACACTAGTCATGGCTTTATTAAGACCTATAATCCTGTTTGGGAGCATAGTATGGTTTACCCAAGAAACTTGGCATCGAGTCACGACAATCTTACAACTTTTACAAAATAAGGCTAACAGATTAATATTAGGTGTCTTTCACTCATCCCCAGTAGAATTGCTATCCCATGACTCTTATCAAACACCCTTCCCTTTACTAGCAGCGAAAGCACATTATAACTTCATTTTTAAACGTTTGACAGCCCCCCTGAATCATCCGACTAGGAAATTCATATTGCACAAATTAGCATCTAGCCATCAATCGCATAAAAGCTGCATTCAACTTAGAATTTTTCCGGAATTTCTCAACATGTATTATCCATCATGTTATGAAACGATTCAACCCTTTCCAACCCCTCCATGGACATCCCTTATAGAACAACACACAACTTGGAGATGAAATGAGAAGAGGCTAAAGAAAAGATACCAGAACAAATTACACAAGAGACCAGAGACAATACACTTATTACTTTCCCAGATGGGTCGATAATCCCAGATAAAGGCTGTGGAGCAGCAGCCTTATCCATGGAAAATACTCTACCAATACCACTTTATCCCTCATCTCTCATTTCAAGTGAAGAAATTGAATTAGTAGGAATAGCCTTAGCAGTTTGTATGTATGCTAAATCCAAGCAAATTAATCCTGTGATCACGCGTCTCGCAATTTTTAATGACAATCAAATGGTAATTAAGAAGATTCACGAATTACCCTACAATGAATCCAATCAATATCTGCTTTTATTTATTAGAGACCTTATAAAATCGTGCCAGCTCGCACCTTCAGAAATCAATTTCTATTGGTCTCCAGGACACGAAAAAATCGAGTTACAAGAGAATGTAGATAAAATAGCAAAGGAAATAACAGAAAGATCACCGGAAAACGGTATCAAATTAAACGACTGTCTGAGTAGTATCCTAGGGAAAATTAAAGAATATTTTAGTTTGAAAAGAGTACAGTTTCCTTTGAAGAAACGACAATATTTAACGACACCAGCAAGAGACATCTGGAAATCTCTACTAAAGTTAGAGAAAGGGAGAGCATCAATAATTTTTCAATTACGATCGGGACATATAGCTCTGAACTCATATTTATTTAGAATACACAGAAAAGGTTCTATTTTATCTGGGAATTGTGATCAGTGCAAGGTGCTGGAGATGCCTGAACATTTTCTTATTCATTGCAAAAAATTCAATCATCAGAGGAGAAACTTTCGTCAAGCTGTTAAGAAAGAAAAGATTAAAACAAACCTTTTCTCATTTACTTCCTTGATAAATAATCCGAAATTATTCTTCCTTATCTCCGAATTTGTTTTAAGTACTAAACGTTTCTTACGCTTCAATTGTTATGCTAAATCTGAAGATGCTGATACTACTACTGCTGCCCACAGCTCTGTTTAAGAACAAAATCTTGAACATCTGTATCTCTCTTCTAGTAAAAGTATGGAAACATCTGATACTAGTAAGAGCTGATCTATGGGATCAGCACCCTCTCGTGTTTCTGTGCCTCTAGCACCTAGAAGGTGATCTCTCTTCCCACCTTAGATTGGGGGTTAAGTTAGATTGCCCTGGGAAAAATGCTATGGCTTTTGAAACAAACCTCTGTTTCCACCCTTTCTCTTTCCTTAGATTGGGAGATGACTGAGACAGGTTACAAGTTAGCATGGGAAAAGGTTTTTTCTGATAATGACTAAAATGTTGATATCCTCCAAGAAAAACCTAGGGCAAATATACAAGCAATAGGAAGTGACTCATCAGAACAGGAAGCTTTCGTATTTGTATCTCTTTCTATAGGCTTTTTCTATAAGTGCTATATGTTTATAAACAGGTAATGCACTAAAAAAAATTAAAAAAAAAAAAAAGGTGGGCGGGAACACAAAGAGAAGATGTGGAACCTGCTCGCCGACCAGCCCCGTACACCATACACCAGGGTTGTGCCACAGTTGTGTGACACCCTGGCTGGTGACACCTGATGTGAACACCCCAGTCCGCAACACTACACCACAGAGGCATATTTGGGTGAATGGACCTAAAACACAAGTGAAAATTATGTATGTCAACTGCATGCACTACTGTGGTGGGTGTTACGCAACCAGAAGTGCGGTTGGCGACCCATCAGGTGGCAGTGAACCTTCTGTCATATACACTGCCACCTGACCAGTGCCTGTTCAATGGCCAGCCGACCTGGCCTACACCTGTTGATCACAAGGGCCTGGGGGACATTGTCAGACCCATTGGCTTTGCCCACAGGCCTGGTCATGTCCCGCAAACCCACATGTTGACCACTGTACAGTCAGCTTGTCCTTGGATGGATGTGCTGACTGATGTTGACCACAGAACAGTCGGCTTGTCCTTGGATGGATGTGCTGACTGCCAGTAACTCATCACTTTCAAATTGATCTCATCTCATCGCTTTCAAATCAATCGATTATTTCACATCAACTCATCACTTTCAAATCAATCTCATCTCATTGCTTTCAAATCAATCAATTACTTCACATCAACTCATCACTTTCAAATCAATCAATAACTCCAAATCATACCTTCACTTTCAACTTGATC
Source organism: Cronartium quercuum f. sp. fusiforme G11 (assembly GCA_015951145.1). NCBI lineage: Eukaryota > Fungi > Basidiomycota > Pucciniomycetes > Pucciniales > Coleosporiaceae > Cronartium > Cronartium quercuum. The sequence goes on along the minus strand of MU167265.1, from coordinate 201,469 downwards.
CAACCCAGCCGATTTTTCCAATTGTTTAGC
>MU167265.1:185603-198484 GCA_015951145.1 Cronartium quercuum f. sp. fusiforme G11 | reverse complement strand
ACCATCTTTTGGACTACAATAATTCCATCGCACCTAATCCTACTGACACTGCATCGCATATCTTGGGGTGATAGAACATCGGATAGGCCCATCCGATACAAATATCTTGGCAGTGCATGTGCTCCCCACCTAATTCTAAGCTAGAGGCGCACGCATTTGCCTCTGTAACGGCTGCGTGAGGCTTGGTTGCGCTGGGAGTGCCTGATTTTTATGTACGTCAACCCACCGTAAATCCTCCCCGCAATATTTTTCCGACGTGAACCTGACCTGGAAACGCTCCCGGGGTGTAGTCCCCACCAAAAAAATGGCGTTTATAGCCCAACTTGGAAGGTATGGAACCTGTACTAAGCCAGGTAGTTTTTTTTTTCCTTCCTTTTTTTGAAGGAAGGGGCACAGGCAATGGTTCAGCTTGATCACAAATGTCAACCAGCTGACAGTCAAAATAAACAAAAGTGTGAAGACAGTTACTGTAAATGTATAAAATATAGAATTCGTTCCTCTTGATTGTAAATGCAAGCCTAGATAGAGCATACATGATCAAGCATCATAAACTCCCTCCCTCTACGCTTCCATCTCCTAATTGCCTTACATTGTTTTCCACCTCCTCCCTGTGGAGCCAGAGGACGTGACTGCTAACCAACCCGAGCTTGGGGACGGCTGGGATCTGCCGTCTCACCCCCACCCCCACCGAGACCATAAGAGGCCTGACCAGCCCACCCAGGAATATCATCCTGCGCCTATGAAAGCCCGCCCAGCTTTGCCCTCTGGCGTGGCAGGACTGGCCGTACCCAAGCTCAGTGAGGAAATGCATGAATGCCCTTCTGCTTAGCACCCAGCGGATTTCATTATCAGTTTTTGGTTTATTCTCCTTTTCATGTCTCTCTCTGTCCTTTTATTCATCGCTCGATGTGTGCTACATTTAGCCCCAAAGCCATCAGACCTAAGTGTGTACTGTCTCAAGATTGCGCCTTCTCGGCAACCCTATTGTTCTTACTCAGTGTTGTTTTTGTCTCTTTATAAGAGTAGGTAACGCACTATAAACATTTTAATTTAAAAAAAAAAAGCATCATAAACCAGAAACAACAAAATGTAACCCATCTTGAGTGACTCAAGATAGTTGTAGTCTAAGAGAGATCAAAGGTCTCAATTTGACAGTCCTCGACGTATCCGTGAGAATCCTTTATAAAGATAGATTCATAGTCAATAATGTGATGCTGATGTGTTTCTTGCTATGATATCAAGTAGTAAAAAACTTACCGGGTTTTTTGGACAACAATATGAGTTGCCTCCATGCTCGCATTCGTAATAATAATCAGCTGTAGTCTCCGGCCCAGGATGACCACGGCCTTCGGATGTTGCAAGCGAGGCTATTTAATATTCCAAAGTGCGTTTTTTTTTCCCAATTTATATAACAGGAGTTGATGATTTTTTCAGTTTATAAGAAACAAAAATAAAAATAAAAATGGAAGGGGGACCTTACCATCGGATAGGTCGTACGTAGGTGCTATACCAGGGACTACATTGGTTTGTGCGATGGTGGTCGAACATACACCTACCGTGTGGTCTCCAGCTATGCAACCCCATAACTTCTTCTTAGCACAAACGACCTTGAGGGAGGCGAGTGAGACGACGGATAAAATCGCTAAAAGGTTCATTTTATTTTTTGAAAAAAAGATTTGTGTACGTAAGAAGAGTACTTAAAAAGAGACAACTACGATGAAGTTGAGATTGAGATTGAACTTGAGATTGAGGCTGGTTATGAGAAAAGGAAGAGGTCATTTATACGACCGAGATCGGGTCTCTTTTTATATATCCTTGATCTGATACGGCTTGAATCTGAAACTAGTGTCAGCCACTTCCTGGTATATTGAGTATTCCATTTTTATTATATATATATATATATTTGTTTTTTCTGGTCCACAAAACTCCCTCCTGCTACCTGGGAGACATCTGACCGCTCTGGGGCTTCTCGTGGTGGCTGTCAGCTGTACAATACGAATACTGTGGTATCAGCCCTCCGGGTACAGCGATGGAATTGGTTGAGTCTTTCCCACGCTGAACTACCATTCGGTGAGCGGGATCCGAAAGAGCTATGAGGCGTGTGTCTGGGTGGGTTCTGATGGTGAGGCTATGCATATGTACAGTAGTTTCGAAAAATGTTGTCACCGGCTCTTCACTGAGATTGGCTGGCCGCGCGCGGACCATCAGTGAAGAGGCGGCGACAACATTTATTGAAACTTTGAAGAGTGTCGAAGAGCGCACGGAGCTCGACTGGATGAATCGCGTAGTTCCGCTGCCATCTTCTGCGGTAAGATCAAACCCCCTTCCACATTTTCGTCAAGATCAATCATCACAGGTATAGTCTATACAGAAAGTAGGATGCTGGTGGTTGGGATTTCCTGGATTGAACATACATATTGCATGACAAGATATGTTTTGAGTAAGATGGAAAGACCAAAACCGACCCCATTATTAAGACAAAACTCCTTATGGAACTCATCTCTCAATCCGGGTTCAAAATCTAAACTGTAGGTTTCAAGTGATTATTTATCCGGGAAGCCGATGCTTCGTGCTTGACGGAGGACATAATCCTTGAGAGGAGCCAGAGCCTAGAGTCTCTACGTACGAAGGCAAAAGAAAGCTTATCTACCCTCGAAATATTTCACGAATCCACTCATTTTCGGAGGACTAAATCCCATACTGGATGAGATGCGCTTGATCCATTCCGGAACCTCGGACTCATCTGCATCCTCGCCCGAAGCTAAAAACAAAATAAATAAAAAAAAGGCGTGAGCACATGTTAATTCAGTCATAACTCTGTAAGTTCATACATTTGGGACAGGTCTAAACAATGGGTTACAGGAGGGCATGAAGAAATGAAAACCTTTTCACGTCTTCCAACCTGACTGTCTTCCCAAATTGGGAAACCATCCATAGATAAAGGGGCGGCATGGGGTTAAAATTGAATGAAGTAAGCCCGTATGGGCGCGTTCACGGGTTAGGATGGGATGAGAGGTTGACACGGATAGGCTGATGCCGAATCCTCCATCCCCTCCGCCCTCTCTCCTGACTACCCTGCTGTGCCGCAGTCGTGCACAGTGGATCCGGTCCCCTGGGCCATAACAAAAATGCTATGGAATTACGGAGTTATGACTGTAGGCCACCGCCCCAGAAGTTGCTAGAATAAAACACATTAACAAACCAAGACCACCACATTCTGCTCTTGAACTCTCGGGTTGATCGTGAGCTGTGCTGGACCCGGGGCTCGGAAGTCGGATGTCTTCTGGATCTGTGAAGAATGGCCGATCGATGTCGGGATCCGAAAATTCTATGATCTCCTCAGCTCTTCCAGAAGAAGTTGAAGAGCGTATGGAGCCGGGGTGAATGATCGTGGTGTTGTTGTCATCTTCCAAGAGCAAACTGCTTTTCTCATCTTCGTCAAGTTCTTCATATTTCGAGCGGTATGAAGTGGAATGATGTGATAAGCTCAAGCTCGTGTTTGAAGGAGAGCGTAATGTTTCAGAAGATCCAGAGTCAGAGCCTGTAGTGAAATCAAATATTTTCCCCTTCAAAGATTCCCCTTTCGACTTCGTTCCGATTTCCGGATCGTTGGAGGTGGTTGGAAAAAGGCGTTGAGATGTGATATTTGATTTTTGCTTTGGGTGACATGACACAGCGGCTAGTAGGTCGGAAAAAGCGTCGGCCGATGAAGTTTCTGAACTAAACCCTGGATGCTCGCATGCAATCTTTTGACGACTCATGGATCTACACCGTCGTATGAAAAGGTAAATTAGAACAGAAGAAGCACAACAAAGAGAATCAAATATGTAGGAGTGAAATTTAATAGCCAAACCGACCGAGATGCGACTCTACCTTCCTTCAAATCGTCCGAAGGAGCCCTAGCATGCTTTAGTCTACCTGAACAAACGGCTTGCGTAAGCGTAGGCAGAGTATGTAAATTGTACGTGGGAGAAGGCGAGAATCTTTCATGACCAGCTTCCGGTGAATCTGAGCGATCGAACAGACGAGCGTTTCGGGTTTTATTTTTATGAACCTTCGCCGGTGTAGTTGACACAAGCTGGCTTGTAGGTTCGGCTTCGTGAACGCGTTGGTACATAAACCCAGGTTTCCCGCGCTCCAAGCTCGTCTTTCGAATGGAATCATGATCTGCAGTATTGTGAGGCTGCTTGGCCAATTTGGTCATGGACGAGGCCCAATCCTTGTGGCATCGTGTTTGAGTCTGGGGCGGGCTAGGTAGGGGATGCAAACCTTTTCGTCCTGCACGATGACGATGATTTGTGTCCTGAGCAATGGCGAGAGAAGGCAACCGAAGAGGCTCAAAATCCGTCTTCGCTTGCCTGTGGTCAATCATGCCCGGAGGAACATTTCAATAAGCTGACCGGGTGATGATGATAAAAAGTTTGAGGATTGATTTACTCATTCGGCTTCGTGCTCAAACTCTCTGAAGAGGAAAGCTCTTGATAGTCGTCATCAGTTCGAGCTTGATCTGAGGATGGAAGCCAGGTCCAGTTGTCCATTTTGAGTAAGATAGCTTTCTTCTCTGCGCGAGTGGTAGTTCTTGCTGCTAGCAGAACACGTAATAGTTCCACCTTTAGCTGTTTTCATCCGGTGCCAGAGGCAGGTGGATGTAGGCGGTGTAAACTCTCGAGCCAGAACGCACCGATAGGCGTCCTTGGACGGACAACAAAAGCCGAGTGAGAGTCTACCTCCTCAATCGGCTGAGAGATGATCTCTTCCTCATAGTGAACCTCACCAGTCTTCGCAAACGGTCGCTTCGGGGAGACAGCAAAGGTAAAGTTGAAAAGCTTCTTGAGGCTTGCTGGCTCGTCCGTTTGCTTAAACGCACCTTGAGGCTTGGATGCCGAGTTGGTTTTCTTCGGTTTGACTCGGCTTGTACCGGAACTTGTGAACCATTTTGGGTCATGAACGTCAAAGGTAAGAACCCAAATCAACTCAAACTGTCTTCGTACATGCGGCGGGACTAGGAATCCCATTGAACGGTTCGCCATTCATGCATGATGACCCACCGATATTTTGTTTGCGCTGCGTGCCTTTGGTGAGAGTACATAAGCAGAAATGTGAACAAGAGGCTTTCATTAGTGAGATCCTAAGAGACAAGCTCTCGGTCGAGCATAAAGTTTTGAACAACAGACCTTTTACCGCTGGTCCAGTTGACTGGCATAATGACGAGACGTATGTTCTGTGTCTTTCTTAGCTGTTTACTCTACTTACTTTTGTCCCAGCGTTCACGATCAAAGGCCTACGTAGGAATTCGAACGAAGTCGGTCAGGTGGTAAAAGGGCAAGCTGTCTTCTTTGTGCTATCCAGCTTTGGGTGAGTTTGGGACATTCGAGTCTGATGAAGACCCAGCTGGGCAAAGGGTCAACAGCTACCTGAACGAACACCTTTATTTTATATCCCAGTGCACTTTTTGGGTGGGTGAGCGGACTAAGTCCACTTCCACTGAGCTCTGAAACTTAAGTTTCACTCACTCACTTAAATACCTGACATTGCCTGCCTCTCCCATCCTCTCCATCTCTCATACATCCTTTGATATCAATGGCCCCACCCAACACCAACCTCAATCCCAACTTTATCTTTTCTGCCGTCGACGCCAGGCCAAAGTCCTCCTCACGAGCCTCCTTTACTCGACGGACTAGCCTTCCAGCCGTCGCCCGTAGACTCAGTCTTTCTCTCGTTGCCACCCCTGCAAAGGCTTTCGACAAGGTTGAACGTAATGTTAGACAATTCAAAGAGATAGTCGATGCTAAACGGCAGTCCACAAGCGATCAGGCGGCCAAACTACGCAAACAATCATCTGCTTCGATACGCCAACCGCATTTACCAACGACCGAACAACCCCGGCGACAAGAGGTGAGGCGGGGTAGCGAGAACAGAGGCCGGGTTTCTGAACCGTATAGCGCTCGCCAGCCACGCATACTCTCACCGCCCCATTTCTTGGGGAAAGGACTTTACGCAAACCTGCCCACGAGGCCTACGGGAAAGTCCGGAAAGGATGTTGATGTATTCAAGTCACATACCGTCATGCGCGAAGCGTCGGGTCAATTTACCTACCCAGTACCTTGCGAACCGATCCGAACGAGTCTGAGTAGCAGTTCTTCGAGGCTTAGACCACGATCCAATGAAGCTCGCACCCGCCCCTCGTCCAGAAATAGATCACTCGAGTCTGTCCAGCCTCCGGTGATCCCACCATTCCGTTTCAGGCCACTGTTGTCGCCTTCCGAAGAATTCAAAACAAGAGAAGGTTATCGGCCTCTCTGTGTTCAGCCATCGAATGCGCGTCGACCAGGACTTATTAAAGCCTCTGTTGGTATACGGCCTCGAACCGCCCAAGGAACGCTAGAGTCTCGGGTTTCAAGAGGGAGAAAGCGATCTGGATCTTTGAGTACTTGTTCAGACGATTGGCGAGATGAGATCTTGTCGGCGTACGAGGAGTCAGAAGAACAGACGAACTCACCGAGTCTGGATCAGCTCTACATCTTTGACTCCCCCGCTTCAGTAGGGGACAGCCCTCAGTGGCGATTGTCTAGCGCGAGCGGTGATAGCAAAAAGCGTTCAGAGACTGGTACCACCGCTGACTTATATTACTCACATGCATAAATCGATAGTCTTCGAAATTTGAAGGTCAGCTTCTTGGAGCCGAGATCTAACACTTGTTGACTGAGCCTGGCTATTGTTGGGGTCACACTATTTGTGTAGTTTAGAATATGTAGGATAAATCAGAAGCGTTTGCTTTCCTCTCTTTTCTTTGAGTTCCATTTACCACAAAACACGCCATCACACCATAAGACAGTAGATTGTGATTTTTTTTTTTTTTTGATTTTTTTTGATTTTTTTTTCAGGACAACTCTTAGAAGAACTTTGTAATAAACATACACGAGTTTAAATTCTTATGTACTAGAGTAAATGGTATGATCGAAACAATTAAGGCACTTGCTAAATCACATCCACTTTACTAAATACCCTGATTTCTAACTATCTGGTGCGGATACTAAAAATGAACATAGAGTGTAGCTTCTATGCCTGTCTCATTCATATCTTATCAACACAATCAGAAGAATATCACGCCTACCGGCTTGTCTCCTTTCAAGTACAGTGGAAATGGTACCTTCCAAGAGGTTTAATTGACATCCCGGGCGTCATATTTTGATCATGACGCCCATTTTTCAATTCTGTGGATTAAATAGTCAAATGGAAAAAATTGGGAGCTTTTACCTGAAGGCTGCTCTGGAGATCATGCAAAGGCACGGTGTTTGTCAAACGGATTCAATATTGCACGTTCAACTCATGTTCAGAATTGGACCTCCAAAATAGTAAGTATGATACAATACCACTCTACTATATCTGACAATTTGATAACTGCTGAAACAGATTTGTATAGTTATCCAAGGAAGGATACCAAAATCATTGATTGAACCCTTCACCACCACTTTTTGCTTCCCGGAGCATCAAAACCACTTGGCTAAAGAGATAATAAGACATGAGTCAACAATGATAGTTTGAGATAGAGAACAAACACAAGTATGAAAAAAAGTGAGTTAGGTTTTCTAGGCTTCACCTTCAAAAGTGGGGGTCATCTTGAGATGATGCCCTATACAAAAATTCGGCTTTAGTACCTATAAAAGAAGTTACAGGTACTATATAAGCTTCAGGAAAGTTTTTCCCAAGAGATCCGCACCAGATCATTGGGTATTGGGGAACTTGAAAAAAAGTGGGAAGTGGATGTGATTCAGGAAAGGCTATAATCAAAGGCAATTGCTGAAGCAGACCCACCCACCTTTACAAAAAGATCCCCGATACCCAAATATCCGGTGCGGATACTGGGAATCTACTGGGAATACGTCTTCTACTACAGTCCTGTTCACATCTCTGGTAGTCTGAACTGGTACATCTTCGGAATACCTCTGGTCCAACCCCGTAGAGGAAACACACATAGAAAGGGTAGTGCCAGCTTTACCGCTAAAATTACAGATGTACATAGTGCGAAATGTTAAACCTAATGCACTTGAAAAAAAAAACTCTGATAGGGGGCCTCGGGTTTTTTTCAAAAGCGGACGTAGATTAGTAATTGCCTAATTGAATCAGATTACATGATTGGAGGAGTCTTTGAGGGTTGATGACAGCGGCCTAATGGTTTTTCTCAGTGCCAGTGTGTGCGCTGGCTGACAAGGAAAGCCTCAAAGGAGAGCTTAACTGCTAGGAAGACCCTTGATGTAAGATATATGAACATCATCCCCCCCCTCAAAAAAAAAGTAAGACAACTGGATTCCAGTACAGATAGACTTCCTGGTTTAAATATAAGCTGAACATGAAAACACTTGAATTTCATGGGTTACTTGCAAAATAAACCCAAGCTGTGGCTGATTAAAAGCTCCAGAGTTTAGAACCATGACTGTAAAAGTTCTGGGGTAAGGTGATATTTTCCATCCTTTTACATTATGAACGGCAAACATACACTACACAGAAAATCTCAGAGCCTGTCTTTTCTGAGGTTGTGCTGTATGTATATTTGATGGACTGATTACTGTAAGTTTTTCCTACATTATGAACTAATCTATATGGGTTTACACTTGAAAACCTACCCCAAGGTAAAAGCTGGTCCAGGTACTATAGAGTTCAAAGTACGAGATATGGCAATTGCCACACTGGAACTGCACTGATCGGTAGGTCTCTTTTATAATTTTCGTTCTGAGCTCCATATTCTTTAAATATAATCTCATGCAACACAAAGACAGACTTCTTGTCCAATTGTTTAGTTGGTGAATTTGTTCTTCTGCTGTAAACATCATATCAATGAGTTCACTCTAATGGACATTCCTACACACTGCTTGGTAAAACACGTTCATGTAACTCGAACATATACCTTTATTTCACTGTTGAATTCAATTTCTTCCAGCAAATGTGATACTTTGTATTGAATACAAAGACACGAAAGAAAAGTTGACATTTAACGGATTGGTATTACAGCTCCTCTTTTTTGTCATAATCGCCCGAAGGTGTCCCGGGTGCCTTTCGGTTAAGGATATCCAACAGCTTTTTTTTTTCAAAAAAAAAAAAAAAAAATTAGAAAGATTATATATCATAACCAAAAAAGTAGAGATGATAAGACAAACCTCCACTTTGAAGATTAGAGTTGCTCCTCCTGGAATAGATGCACCAGCTTTTGAGATGAAAAAATTGAAACGAGATCAGTTTTTTTTATTCTCTGGAATAACTTGATTTATTATATTAATCGAGCCTACCTCCACGGTCTCCGTAGCCTAAGTGGGGTGGGATGCGTAATTTGCGTTGTTCCCCGATGCACATGCTGTCGATCGGAATCAATCATCAGACTAATCACCTTATTAACTTGAAGAGCTGAGATCTAAGTCGTACTCTAGTAAACCTTGATCCCAACCCTTTTGAAAGCGTCGATATAAATCGATTAGTTCTCGTATATCAAAACGGCAGAATTGAAGTGGATGTAGACTTACGGAGATGACTTGTCCTGCACCAAGGGTGAATTCGAATGGGCTGGATAGGCACATTGTTCGTGATAATCATCAGTACCGAAAAATTACACAACGGATCAAAAAGGAACATGACGAACGAATCTCGGTCACGGGATGAATCAAATTTGGTGCCATCTACCAAAGTACCAGTATAATGCATCCTTTTTTTTTGTTGATCCCAATTGAATGAATTTCAATCAGTTTAGGATTCACAATGTATTTTTTTTCCCAGATCCAAAATTATTGATGATTGACTTACGAGAGTTTATCGCCTTTCTGTGATTTGATCGGGCATGAAGTTGGTTTCTTTGTTACACCAATTTGAAGCTGGTCATTTGAGGCCTTATCCGCTTTGATGGTAGACGGTTGGATTGAGAGCGCAAAGACTACGCATAGGAGAAGTTTGGAAATGTTGAAGGTCATCATGTTGAAAATTTGAAGATGACGTCGTTGGTTGAACTTGGTTCGATTTCAGCTCCACGTTTGGAACCTAATTATGTAAATCTCGATCAAAAATGTGTCCTTGATGATCACGTGCAACGCGATTGCTACAGAGACATATTACTGTGATACATACGCTACCTATATAGTATGCTATATGCTATTATCCAGTGGAGGACTGTACTGTAACAGGTCCAATTTTTTTATGAAAGCATTTTTTTATTTTTTTTTATTTTTTTTTAAATCAGCACTCATTCACCAGCAGCCTTCGCCGTGATCATGGAAAGCGCACAACGTGAGTGATCAAGATTAACTTCACTTATATCACCAACAATATTTAATTCCACATGAAATTCTCTCAGTCCGTTTGGAGCGCATGCTCCCTGAACTCAGAGACTTGGAACAGAAGAAACTCTTCACCAAAGTTCGTCCTTCATGCCACAATTGTAATATAATTTTTGGTTAAAACCGACGGCAAAAGGAACAGGATTCGTGACGTGGACCAAAATCTGATACCAACGCTGCTTGATTCTATTGACATCTAGTCCGAGATCTCAGCAATCGTGGCCCAGAGGCAAAAACATGAAGCAGCTATCTCGAGGCCAAGGTCACCCGAGCCATATCTTCAGTATATAGACTACGAGCGTAAGCTAGAGCGTTTGCGTCGATTGAGGGTCGCCAAATTAGGTAGGTTAGTCTCTTCTTATGATCAATGTTCTTATCCATCACATATTTGATACTGACATCTGCCCTATTGTCATTCGTAGTCGGCCAGAACTCTAAATCGAAAGCCCGAACTACTATCTCCGATTACTCGATCCCTCTTCATATCCTCAATCTATTTTCATCGGCAGCTAAACGCTTCCCCGAGTCCCGAGCTCTATGGATGGGATACATTACATATTCACTCACACAATCATCTACAAAGCTCATCAGTCGTGTTCTCTCAGCTGCGATTGCTGCACATCCATCTCGACCGGAGTTTTGGGTGATGGCAGCTCAATTTGAAGCTGATGGAGATCAAGATGGAAAAGGAGGTGGAAACGTTGACGGCTCTCGAAAACTTTTGATGCGTGGTTTGAGGTTCTTGAAAGGTGAAGACTCGTTACCATTATGGACGGAATGGATTAGGATCGAATTGAGCTTCATTCAAGCTATGAGTGAAAGACAAGTAGCTCTGGGGATCTCTCATGGCCGAAGGTCCATGATTACTGAAGCCAACGATCTGGCCGACATGGATGCCGCTGCTCAAACAACCATGGAGTTGGACCAATTGCGCGATGAGGATGAGATAGACGAAGTCAGTCACGATGTAATGAAGACTGAGGGACAAGGTCATTCAGCCCTACAATCTGGCGCTTTGATAAAGGTTGTGCTTTCGAATGCCTTCAAGTGTATGTTCCATTTCTTTTCCTCTCAGTAGCAGTTTTATGATCTGAACTCCAGCGAATGGTGATCAGCGGTACAGTCGCTTTCAATCTTTAATACGGCTATCTCTTTGCTAAATGCAATCGATTTACCCATCAAGTCCGCTCTCCTCGATTTCACCTACGAAGCACTACAAACCCTTCACGCGGATGTTCCACGAGCTCGTGTGATGATCATCACTCGGAATCTCTTTAGTCAATCTCAATCTAATGGCGGATTCTCCGTGAGCGGAATAGAGCTAGTCAACACTCTAGCGTCCACGATAAAAAAACTCCAATCTGTTTGTAAGGAATTGGCTAATGTAGGAATGTGGGAAGAGTTTTTGAGCTTTTTGATCGATATACATCTTAAGCTGACTGACGTAGATTTGGTCGGTGCATGCTCAAATCTAACCACCTTTTGGCATCCTGATATTGATTTGGTGCTAATGTTTGGTTACTGTTTTCTGTTTTTTCATAAATTTATCTTAGCGTGAGTATGTCTCACTCACGATCAAGAAGACAATCTCTTCGATCACTTCTAAAAAAATGGATTCAGTCCGATGTCATGAGCTAGCGCTATCTCATCACACATCCAACTCAACAGCATCTGAAACGCTTCGTGCGGCGGCAATGGCATCAGCTCGTTTCCCTCAGAGCGTCTCACTCTGTACATGTCGATTAGAATTATTGATCAAGACACTAAACACTGAAGAAAATGAACTCAATCTTCTTCAGACTTTTCATCAAGCTCAAATTCAATTCCCAGGATCATTACGTGTGGCTGAATTGTTTGTTCAGATGGTTCAACAGAAACATTCACGAAAAGAAATGAGTGATACAGAACTGAGGGAAGTGTTGGAAGTAAGTTCTCAACAAAATTTTAATCTCTGACCAAGAATCATCAAATTGATAACAAACAACTATTATTTGATACTTTAGCTCAGCTTAGATCATGCTGCTAAAAATACTCGTGAATCAATCCTCGAATCTGAACTTGAGTCTCCCAATCAAGCGCGCTCGGTGATAGACACCTATCAACGAGCTTTAGTCAAATGCCCAACCACTAACCATAACTCTCGTAAATCGGTATACCTACAACTTGCTCGTCAATCTACACTATCTCTAAGCTTCCTTAACTGGGCCACATCTTACGAAAAAGATTTGATCGCATTAGAACATCTTCATATGCTCTCTATCTCACATCCTCGTACTGGGACAGATGAATGGACTTCTTATTTAATTTTTTTAATGATGATTAAAAAAGATGTAAGGCAAGCTGAAGCTCAATTAGATAAAGCTAAAAGATTACTTGGTCATAAATTAGGTCAAGTAATAGAAGAAAGATGGATGAAATTAATGAGTAATCATAATCATTTACTGTAATGAACTTTTTTTATTTATTTATGATTTTCTTCTTTCATTCATTCATTCTTATACCTTGCTTTTTATCTTTCTCTTTGAGCTCATTTATCTTACAAAAAGATCTTGAAAAACAAAA
>MU167265.1:155738-185406 GCA_015951145.1 Cronartium quercuum f. sp. fusiforme G11 | reverse complement strand
TTTTTTTTTTTTATATTTAGCGTTGAGTGGGGTTGACAAGTGGTGGTGAGGTTCATAAAATCAAGTTAAATAAATTTTGATTTCTTTGATATAAAACATTTCAGTCCGATTTAACTTTGACTTGTACTGAAATTCAATAGTTTCTATGTATTGGATCTCTATTGACACCGGTGGCTTACTCTCGTTCCTTTTTAGGAATTTGGGTAGACTTCGTAGTAGATCCATCTACCACAGGCGTATCCACCTTCCACTAACAAGACCGGTTAGTATGTACTCTTATAATTCCTGATCCATCGTTGTAATTAGCACACTTGACTCATCACATTTCAACAGGTGAATTAAGTCAATGTCATGTTCTGTATATCTATTTTGCTTGTTTGATATCTTTGAATCCTTTTGGATAAATATCAAACTGGTCATCATTAACGCTAAAAAAAGGGGGGGGGGGGGGGAAGGTAACGATAAAAACCAGCCCAATTGCAGCAAAAACTCCATCCTATTGTCCAAGAAGAAAAATAGAATTACAGAGAGAAGAAGAATAAAAATACTTCCCGAGCAAAACTACCAATACCATTCACGAGTAAACAACCAACACAGTTTAAGTAGCCCATTCCAAATTATGTTGTAATCACTTCTACTTAGATTGAACTAATTAATCTAAACCTGAGTGACAGATGGGGTTGACAAGTTTCCATCACGACGTCTACGAGTCCGTAACATAGATTGAAGTTCATCAGCTGAAATCCCTGAGCCTGCTAAGGCCGCACCCGATCGTACGTCTCGGTGAGCGAGTAGAGGAATATTAGCGGATGAGAAGATGAATTGAGTAGGATCAGGTGGTGCCCAAGCGCTACAAAATGAAATAAAACGTGAGTAAAGTGGGCCAGATAAATGATGATGATGAACATGGATTTTTTTTACGTGATCTCTGAGAGCTCAGGTCCAATGATTTGATGACAGAAGTGGTCCATATCTAAATCGTTGAGATCTATATATGTGTGGGTCACAAGCTCTTGACAATCAGTACAGGCCCGAGTGAGAGGGGGGATGACAAAAGCCAACTAACCGTATCCAAACGGATTCTCAATCTCTTCACCCACCCTTAAAAAGCCGAGGAAAGCGATGGACACCAGTGCAACGGCAGGAATGGTAATATATCCAAAAGGAGCTACTAATTGAAAGGGTAGAAAAAATAGGTATCCCCAGATCACGAGTTTGAGGTGTACAATATATCCGAAAGGGATTGGGGTCTGGGCGTTGTGAGAAGGAGTAGAAACAAGCCCAATGGAAGATGAAGGATGACAAGGCAGTATTAGATGAAGACTATTAGCTGCGTTTGAAGATGTGAGAGATAGGAAAATGACGGAAGCCACTCACGGTAAGGATTCTCTCTAAGGTAGTCAGTGCATCTGAGAGAGAAAGAATACTGGCAAGCAGAGCATTGGTGGTGGGCACACTAATTAATGAAATTCCGAGACACATGATGAGTATGTTACGAGGAGTATGTGTCATAAATGAATGGTATGTGAGACGTACTCGAGCACTTTGCGCTGTTGGAGGAGTGCAATGTAGCTATCGATGTACCAAATGATTTCAAGCGGAACATTATCATCATGAATTTTCCTGTTCCTACGATGGCGTAGGCCAGCCGCATTCATACCGCCCTATTATAATTAGCGTAAAGTGTGAATAGGAATTACTCAAGTTTATGAGAATGAGTAAATGATCAATGACCTTCAATACGCTTCGTATGACCGAGAGGAATGGTAGGACTTCCAAAAAGCCTAATTGGGGTGGATTGTAAGCCGGTAGAAGTTCTTGATCTGGTTCAAAGGGATTAAGCGGGGCGGTGACATGACGTTTCCTCTGTCGAATTTCTTGTTGGTCTGAAGGTAATTGTGAATCGGCTTTAGTCGTCTTTGTATCATTTTGAGACTCAGAAACAGTCGGGTGAGAATTTTTTGGAAGTATAGTAGTAATCTCTTCGGATTTTCTAAGGCCAGAGTTAGCTTTCTCAGCTAATGAATCAGCTACGGATGGTGTAGGTGCACATGGCCGAGTGGTGAAACCTAGATCAGGTCGTTCGAGTGGATGTCCGGCCGGAAAAGCATACTTAGGCAAGAAACACGCCAGGTCTAACATACAAGGAAAGGAACACACAATCAATTTTAAGGCTTCAAACGTAAGCACTACGCTTTGGATTGAGCGATTAAGAGATTCGAAAACAACACGTACGGTAAAGGTCCTCGTAATAAATACCATGTTCTGTCAACATCAGACGCAAATACCAATAATCATCAACCCCAAGATACCAAGATGAACAGACATGAAGCAAAACACACTGACCGCCACGCAGGTAATGTTTCAAGCTGACTCCAAAGCCTTCGATGAGATTGATGATTGTCTTCTTCTCGATGATCGCATTGAGGCGCTGTATCAATCACATTGAATCGTGGTGTCAATGCTACTGAATAGAAGTCTGCTCTTGAAATCTCCAACATGACTGACTTCATCATCGGTAGGGGGGTGGGCAGCGTCGACAGGTCTGGCCGCATTTGGACAATGTAACCAAATAAGTCGAGCGAGCGTACGGCCCCCAAGGATAATCGAAGACCATTGCTTTCTGCCATCGTTGTAACGCTCATAAGCGCCTATCAATGCACGCCGAACAAATAGAACGCTTAAGCAAAGCTTTCTAAAGCCTGTCAGGGTTGAAGAAAATATGACAAACTCGAAGTGCGGTATGAGACCACGAAACCAATCACGGTACCTGTGGGTGAGCGAAAGGTGATGGTTTGTGAGCGAAGAATGCTAAAAAAGAGAAATGCGCAAAACAAAAGCTATAAGTATATTCTGAGAAACATACCAAGTACAGTGAGGATGACCGGAGACTGTGAGTGAGAATGGCAAACGTCCATGCGAAAGATGAGGTGAGTGACAACATCATGACAGCGCGAACGAGTTTGAATCCGGACTTGGAGTATTAACTGACCAGGGCAATATTTTTGACGTGTTTGTGGATGAGGATAATCAGAGTAGCGAAGCCAGTGAAGAAGAGGATCTGTTCGATCAATTATCAAAAAAGAAAGTCAAGGCTCTCCGTACTTATAAACTGATGAGTTCTGACTTGCAAAAATTGGAGTGGTACACACGCTTGGCCAGATGGTCCAAATGGTGATGCCTTTGATGAAGAGGACAGCCGATGTCCTACATATTTGTAACAGAAACCAAAAGCTGATTGGCGACTAGGATTACAATTTTGAGATGCCTTCTTTCATGCTTACGCGCGGAAAGGGTTGACAAGGATCTGGTCGCGTTCGGTCTCCTCTTTACGGTAAAAGAATGATGGCGAATAAGACCGTGTATGAGGACGTTCTGATGATGGAGGTTGATCGACGGAAGCCATGATGGATAAGTTGAACGTCAGATGAGCTTGATACCAAAGTGGTAAACAAGGAAGACTGAGATGAATTTTCAGGGTCTCCAATCGATTTCACTAAACAGGTTCAAGTTTGGTAAATTCATGCGGTCCTAAACTGTGTCTTGAGCAGTCATCAAGAGTTTGTGTAATGAATTTGTCCCTGCTCAAATGATAGGTGAGCGGTCTGATCGGTCTGTTCGCAGCTTCGTAGTACCTGGACTGGATTCTGCATCGACACGTCTATAGGATACCCTGATTGAGATGCACTTTGATGGCACCTACACCACGGGAGGCGTATTTGGATTCGCACGTCAAACAGAAGCGAAAATTATGGATCTGGTACGTGAACTGCATGCACTACTGCAGGCAAACATCAAATTACAGCATACTTCACTGCTACCTGACCTGAGCCTGGTCATATCCCCCAAACTCGCATGTTGACCACAGTACAGTCAGCTTGTTCTTGGATGGATGTACTGACTGTCCGGTGGCACACGGTGGCATAGCTGGGTGCCGCTGGTGAACAACACAGTGGCACACCACCAAATGACTCGCCACCTGGCTATCCAAGTCTTCATACAAAACGTAGTAAAGTACAGTAGGTTCGACAAAAGTTGTCATCTCGTCTCGACTCGGAGTTCCTGCGCGGGGGCCTTTGGGGTCCTTCTGATTAAAGGAGGCACCGGCTCATCCCTTCAACCTCCACTCACCTTCGAAGCCCATCGAAAGGCTCTTCGACCGGTCGTACCCGAAGCTCTCCTTCCCTCGGTTCGGTCTTCACCCCGCCAATCCGCCTCGTCCAGTCCGTTCGGGACAGACCCGCCTCGTCATCGCTCATCCTGCATCCCATCCAATCCGTTCAATCCCTTCGACCCCTCGATTCCCCTCGAACCCCTCACTGCTCATCTGGTCCAGAATACAGCCTTAGTAAAGTGAGTCTAAGTGGTTCACATGGTTCAAGCGTATGGAACGAAGCTTGCTCACGTTTGAATTTAGTAGATCATCATCGATCATCTCCATTCCTATGTACATCTGAAAAATCATCACCAGATTCTTCAACAAACCTTCAAACGCTCAATGAGGACTGTTTAAATCAATCACCAGATGTTTATCGTATAGGAAATTTGACACATGATATTAATGATAATAACGATTCTTTGATTTCTAGAAATAATTGTGGGGAATTAAATAATGGTACAGGATCTAGATCACCTTGATGTAAAGGTGCTATGTCCACAAATTTCAAATCATTTACATGTAACTGAATTGCAACTTATTAATGAAGTTAATGATTTAGATAATTCTTTCTCAAATTCTCCTGGCCATCATTGATGATGCAGTCACTTTTACCATGGTTAGAGCAATATGGAGAGAGGGGAAAGATCTTGTGGAAAACCCTTTTTTGTTTTGTTGATAAAGTTACCAACAATGATGCCGGTCATCTGTGAGTGCTGCAGAGGATGAGGAAGGGGTTTGTGTGTCACAAAGAAAGCTCTTATAATAACGTTGTTTGGCTATATAAAGGGTCGAGTCAGCACTCTCTTGTCTGCCCACCACCATCTTCATCCAGTGTACAAGTTGATCATTCAGTCAGCTATAATTCGGATTGCCTTTCAAAGAGCTTTTTTCATCATACTGAGCATGTCTCAACGGACGTATCATCTTCTGACACCCACTATGTACTACTTTAGCATATCTCAAGAATGATTTAGTTCAGTGTTGTGAGTACTTTTGTTATCACATCCAGCTTAGTTGAGGTGGTGATAAATGATTACTGACTAGCAGATGATTCTGATAGATAAATAACTTTGACCTCTTATATAAACCTCTGAAGTTCACCAGTACTCATTCATGTGCAGTTTGGTAAGTCTGATAACTTAACAGATGTTGTTTTGATTGAGATATTGACACTAAGGGTCCGTTTGGCAACCAACTTCAACCATGGTTTTCTGACTTTGAATTCAAGTTTGAAGTCGGGTAAATACCCGAAAACAGTGAGCTGTTTGGTAGCATAAGAAACTGAATTCTGAAGTCAAAAAACCCAGTTTTAATTAGATTCTTGCCAACTTCAGAGAATCCAGTTTTTCCGGATTCTACTGCATTCTTGGATTCTTCTCACTGTAATCTACACTCCCAGCCTCTCTCAACTTCTCTGACCAATCCACAACCACTTCACTTGAACACCCTCCTTCACCCAACTCAACTCGACTCAACTCAACCATCCAAAACTATTGAGATGCCATCAAAGAAAACCTCAAACAGTGATGAGAAGCCCTCTGGCAAGGACCACATCACCTGGACACCAGAAAAAGACCGTCGGACTGATCTGAGTCGGTCGATGGGTCTGATTCAGTTGAGCCATCTGAATTGCCTGAATTGGACATGTTCCAGATCGGGTGGTCAGTTTGATGAAAGGTGGGATTGCAGGGAGATATTGTTGAGAGTGGTTGTGGATGTTCGAACGGATTGAGAGGGTTTGCCTTGAGGGAAATTTTCGATTTTTTGTGTAAACCGTAGGGAATTAACTTTGGAGTTGGTTGACCAAACAGGCCAACCAAATCTAAAGTTGATTCACTGGATTTTACCCGAATCAGCCCCAAATTTGGGCAGAATGACTTCTCACGTGTGAGAAGTCATTCATGTTTGAAGTTACATAATTCAAGTTTGGAGTTGGTTGCCAAACGGACCCTAATTTACGATGCTTTGGTGCAAATTGGATTCTCACTTGCCTCATCAGAATCTTTTTTTTTCTTGACTTACCCTCAGAGTACCTTCTTCTCCATCAGGACACTAGACTTATAGAGACAAAATGTCCGTTTTTTTTTTTTTTTTTTTTTTTTTTTGAGTCTTTTCAATTTCACAGCTCACTAGCTTATTTGTTTTACTCATTGATGTGATCTCTTTTAGCCATTTTTAATTTTTTTAAAAAAGTAAATCCAGTCAAACAAGATGAACTTTATTTGCAAGGCTATGCTTTCTACATTGGTAGCAATGCTTATTTCAATGCAAGGAATTAATTGTGAAACATGGGCCATGCAACCAATCTGGGAACAACTTAACATGTTCTGTCCAGCAGCTGTTGACACACCTTCGCTTCTGTATTCCACACTTCCATCATTCCCAATAGCTCTTGAAGGAGTCTTGATTTATCAGTCAAGTCATTTTTGAATTGCTAGTAGAATGTGCATAAATTATATCAATTTCACTTTTTTTTTTCTACAAAAAATGTGTTAACACTTGGTCAAAAATGATCCAGACAAAGAGAAGCAAACATGATCTGGGACAGATACATGATCATTAAATGTACAATTGAGGAAAACAATTTTGTGCCAGATTTCAATGAAGAGCTGTCATACATTGATTTGGAACTGGTGCACAAAAACAAACACAGCTGTATGCTATTCTTGCCTTCTTAGGTACCAGGCCTCCTCATCTCTTTGTCCATCACCCCCTTCAATTTCAATTTCAAGTTCTTTCCATCATTAATTCAAGGTCAACTAAATCAACAACTTAAATCCACAGGAACAAGACATACACCACATTTTCCAATTCATTTACTGGTGACTATTACTGACCCATTTGTCTTCCAGGCCATGGATGTGACTGAGAGCAATTCACTTGAGTATGGGAAGAATTCAAAATGTTCATTAACTACTGATTGGACTCCTGCTCTTTTTTTTGAAGCAGAAATTGAAGTATCAGACTGTAACTTACCATGGCCTTATATGACTATTTACACCACCTGATGATTGGTATCTGCACCATACATAATCTTTCCCTAGATGAGTCACAGAACACATAGTCATCAGCAACATTTTCATCATTTTCATCAAACAATTGAAACTCTGATAATGATGGTAGACTCACTTTACAAAGGCTGTATTCTGGACCAGATGAGCAGTGAGGGGTTCAAGGGGAATTGAGGGGTTGAAGGGATTGGATGGATTGGATGGGATGAGCAATGAGCAATGATGAGATGGGTCTGTTCTGAATGGACCAGACAAGGCAGACTGGAAGGATGAAGACCAAACCAAGGGAAGGAGAGCTTTGGGTATGACCAGTTGAGGTGCCTTTCAATGGGCTTCAAAGGTGAGTGGAAGTTGAAGGAATGAGCTGGTGCCTCCTTTGATCAGAAGGACCCCAAAGGCCCCCATGCATGGACTCTGAGTCAAGATGAGATGACAACTTTTGTCAAACCTACTGTATGTAGTTGGTGGTACAAGGGCTTGGGGATGTGTCACTCTTATATTGATAGTTCTGCTTGGAAAGTCTTTTGAAACAGTTGTCATGGTAATGGAGATGGAAGTGTTTCAAAATTCACCACTTCTTAAACCCTTGAATAGAATTGGTCTTACTCATGTTAAACACAATTTGCAGCACTCCTTCCAGCCCAGTCTTATCATGATCTACCATCTTGGTCACTTGGGAAACAATACCCAAGTACTCCAATTGTAGTGGAGAAAGATGATAGATCCCTGCAACTTGATTTATGAAATTTACAATGATTTTAAACAAATTAAACATATTGTAAAACTGTCCTCACAAATTAAGATAGTTAAACTTTTGTATTTTTCAAGATTGAACTTAGCCCATTAATCTGATACTTTTTTTTTCATCATACACCTAACACCTGTCTTATTTTCCACCTTGACTTTCAAAGCAATACCCAGCTTTGAAGTCCCCCCACCATCACAGATGGATTTACATACATCCTCAAAGTGCTTTGTGATTTGAGTAGATGAGCCCCACCTGGTCCACTTTTCTGCCAAGAAACAATGAGAAGGCGTAGTACAATGGTGAGCCCAAATACCTTGCCACATCAAGTTAACATAGCTATTGAATTCCTCAAATTTGACATAGGTCTTGAGAAGAGTCCAAACAAATTCACCACCCATGAATTCAAATCCCAGTCCCACTTGGCCCAATCCTTGAGTACACAGATCCATGGCTGTCATAATCACAAATGTCCAGCCCTTTGCATCATTAGCAATGTGTGGTATATTGTAAAAGTTGCAAAATGTAAATGTATGATTGCCAGAAAAGGCATTTTCACCTAAGTAGAAGAGTTAGTAAGGTTTGGTTAAATCCATACATGCTAGATACTACTAGACTCACCATTCCTCTTGTCAAATTCAAGCTCTCCCAAACCAGGTCCATCCATCTCACCAAGTGCCTCCTGACAGGCCCAAAATAGATCAGCTGTAGCTGCAGCACCCTTGGTCCTCCAGATCGAACTACAAAGAGAAAGACAAAAAAAAAAAAGAAAAAAAAGAGTTGAAGTTGCATGATTTTATATGATTAGCCCATTTAAGGTGTGTCAGTCACAGATTTCATAGCACAGTTGGTAACTGCTGCCTTAGGTGCAGTCTCACCCTATGATTTAATGGGTTTGATTCCCTCTGTTGGTGAACTTTCCCCTTCCCAATGTAGCCTCTTTCACACTGCTTCTTTGGTTTTTGTTGACACCTGTATGTGTAACTAGGGTTGCTGTCCATGTATTTATCCTACTGGGGTATGTGACCAAAAGAAGGTTTGTACCTGGATCTGTCCATGTGACTCCTCCTTCTCTGTACAACTACAACATTACCTCATCATCACTTGTTGATATACAATCAACATATGACTAATTCACTTACAAACATAAGAAGATAGACTTATAAAGAGGGAGCCAGATCAATATAGAATCCCAAAATTCTCCCACATACACTTCTCTTTCCCCATCTGCGAAAAGAGAACATGTACATAAACCCTTTTCTCAAAACTTCCCTTCTCTCTCTTTTCTAATCTCTCATGCCTTTTTAACCTTGTTTGTCTGACAGAAGCTATGATTTGTTAGCATGCCCTCACCCCAGATCACAAGTAACAACTTGCTCACACATTCCCAAACTCCGCAATTTTGCTTCCCTTTTCAGGGACTCTTTGGCACTGAGGTTTTCTCTCTCAATAACTCTTAATTTCTCCACCCAATCTCTTATCATTCCTATGCTTCTTTCTCTTTGTCTCCTCTTTGTTTCATCAGGTTAGCATAAACCTTTACAGGTCAGGAGTTAACATTAGAGGACTTATGCCTCACTCATATTTCCTACCAGGTGTTCCTAAACTTTTACACCACTTGCCTCAGCTGCCCACATCAACTCACTCAGATCAACTTGATCCAACCATCTGATTCTGATACAATTCCCCATTCCAACCTGGTCAAATGCAACTGTCTGTTTCAACCAGTTCAACAGCTGATTACCATCCACTCAAAACCAAAACCATCTCAAAAGAATCAAGTGTATATATTTAACTTCATTACTCTCAATTTATTCCTTGTGATCTTTTGGGGAAGTCCTATTCAGGAGTTGAAAGGAGGATTATTGAAATTGGGTGTTTAGCATGGATGCTCACTTTCAATTTTCTAATATTTTTTCACTGGTCAAGAGAGTTGGGATTCTGTGGATTGACCTCCTTTTTTGGATGGTATTGACTGTGTTTCCAGACCCTGGCAGGGGTCCAAAGTGGAAGGACTGCTCCCAAGTTTTCACAATCCAGACTTTTTCCCTTTTCAATTGATACTGTCCATGTTGTTATCTCTGACCATGCTCATTGTTTGCATTTAGAGGATGACACACCCTGCCCATATGAAGGTGACTTGTCAACAAGAGCACACAGTCACTGCCAAGATATTTGTATCGGATGGGCCTATCCGATGTTCTATCACCCCAAGATATGCGATGCAGTGTCAGTAGGATTAGGTGCGATGGAATTACTATCGGTATCTAATGCTCTGACACCATATTGCAGTGTAATTCCATCGCACCTAATCCTACTGACACTGCATCGCATATCTTGGGGTGATAGAACATCGGATAGGCCCATCCGATACAAATATCTTGGCAGTGACTGTGCTCTGGCCAAAGGACTTGTACAGCAAAGGTTAAAGCAAACTTGTTAGATGGTATCTCTGACTTCACTGTATCTTCAGAATGACTGGTACTAACACTTGACTCTAGCTGTAGAAAATAAATGAAATACTCAAAAGAAGAAGTGTCAACTTCAACAAAGGCAAACTGTTCTTGACAATTCTTCAGGACTTTTCATTGTTCACAAGGTCACACAGGTCAA
This sequence comes from Cronartium quercuum f. sp. fusiforme G11, assembly GCA_015951145.1. NCBI lineage: Eukaryota > Fungi > Basidiomycota > Pucciniomycetes > Pucciniales > Coleosporiaceae > Cronartium > Cronartium quercuum. Next base: position 174,878 of record MU167265.1, on the reverse strand, counting down.
AGCTTCATATTCCAATGCTGTTCAAATTTTGGATGATCTTCAGAAAGATATCAGCTCTTTTCATGAAATCAGTGGTGGACATCATGTATTGCAGGACCAAAGTTCTGATGAACACTTGGGTATGCTGGATTTCATCACATACAACAACATGACTCCCAAGCAATACAATGCACTTTAACAAGTCATTAAACATCTGATGTGCCAGAAAAAAATTCACCATGATATCAAGACAAATGTGGCCCATGAAGCAGCTGGGGGAAGTGGTATGTTTTCAGGAATTGGTGGGACAATTGGCATAATATTTGGGGGAAAGCTAGGTCTGTTTTTGGTATTTGACCTCCCAGATTGGGTTTTTTTTTTTTTTCATGACTCTGGCTAGTTTTACATCATCTACTGTTTACCAAGGGTGTCATGCTTGCAAGTTCAGGCACATCAAAGACAAGGAACTTTGAAAGCAGAAGCTTCAGCCTTATACACAGCTCACAGGTTACCTACCAACTATCCAGGCTTACTATGCTCAAGTTAGCTACCAAAGGCCTGTAAGTCATCAAGATGTGCATACAGTTTCTCTTACTCTATTCATTCTACCCACAAATGGTTCACCACATGCAATCATTGGGTGCTGGTAATGTGATATTGTTCATGTTTGTAGAGTCCACTACATAGAAAGCACTGTGTCTCAGTTCTAAGTAGTATACAAGTATATGTCAGATGTTAGGGAACTGGGAATCTGGAGAACCTCAATGAAGAGGTGAAAGTGATAAATTCAACACTGATACTTTTCTTACAAGCAGCCAACTGGAGCACTATATATACTAAACAGCTACAGACAGTGAGAGTTACATGCCAGATGGGGTGTGAGCTCCAAGAAAACAATGAAAAAGGGAGATTGGCATAGACAATATAGAGACATGAAATGAAGCCAAAAAGGGAAATACAAATGAAGATATTTTCCAAAGCAAACATACCAACAGTATAGACTTTGATTACATACATTGCAATGGAAATTCTTGGGAGCCACTGGTCTCTCATTTCCATAAGCCTTTTTCTCTCTGCTACACACAATGCTTCAGATAAGGTCACCAAGTGATTCCTGTCCAAGTACCACCCATAAACTGGATGAGCATGCAATGGACCCATTTCAACTGCTTGCTCTTGACTGAATCCATAAGTTAGGTTGCCAATGGACCTACAAGCAGCTGACCTGATATCTACCATGCACCTGCAGTGGGATGGCATGCTAAGATGGGTAGAGCTGATGGGCAGGGCAAGGTGGGACTGGAGGTGGAGTGAGGTAACCCTCACCCACTGCTCACCTGAACCTTGTGTCATATCCCACAACATGGCCTGCCTGTGACTTGGTAGCAAATTGAGGCTTGGTGGAACTGGTATGCAGGGGTTATGAACTGACCATTGAACATACCATCAAGAGCAGGTGATGCCCACATCCTTTACTGAGATGGTGGGGCCCTGTGATGTATCACCACAAGCTCCCCACCTGATTTTAAGCTTGAGGCACACACATGTGCGGGAGGGCATCAAATTGAGGTACGTCAGCACACGGTAACTCCCGCCCGCAATATATTCCCGACGTGAGCCAGACCTGAAAAAAGTTTTGGTGGTGTACAGAGCCTTCAAGCCAAAATTATAGCGGCCTGTCTCAATCAGGCACCACTCACTTTCTGCTCGAACACCAAACGAGCGCGATTAAAAAGTGGCTCGTTGGTTTGTTGTAAATTGTACGTTAAAATTACGGAATCGAGCAAAGATTTAAAGACATTCGAGCAGCCCAAAACGCCAAGTTCAACCCCCCTGTCAAGGACTTTTGAGCCTGTTCAACCTCGCTGACTTCGACCGGCTCGTTGTGACTTTGTAGGTTTAGCTGAGCCTCAACTTTCTGCCGACCATGGTGTGGAAGAGGGTCCGACAGTCGAATCAGCCGGAATAAGTTTGCAGAAAAGTTCTGCAAGTCACCTCGCCACCTATTCAAAATCAGGCAATCGCAGGATGAAACATTTTGACGTTGATTTAGCAGTTCATCTCATCCCGTTTTCAAGCCTGCATGCCCGCATATGCGCTGGCTTCGGCTGAACCCAATTTTAATGGTGCTTTTCTCAGTCACGACATTATCCCTACTCCATTTCATACGCTTTCAACGGTCTTGGATCCTGGTACCCCAGGAGCAGGCCTTGAACACACACACAAAGTACATATCCAAGACTAACCCACTTCTGACAGTTGCCGTCGTTAAGAATCGTCCCTTATTGCCTGTGGTAGTCTGTCCCTCCACGAAAACGTCACCTCGCCGCCGGTTCGTATTGAAACATGCCTGACAGTGTTCGTGTGACCAGATGGTGGTCTGCCCAGCCGGATGTAACCGGCTATTGGGGTCCATCGTGAGTGTAATTAGATAGCAAATGATTAGCTCTCGTGTACATAGTACCTAGCCTTCAGGCTGTCGACAATATGGAAATCTGATGTGAATTCACCTTCTTGTGTAGAACATCTTCCATCGACTGGTGGTCAGTTACTCAAATTCGCTTCGCTGCGAACCGCCAGCTTCTCATTCAACTTTTGTTCTAGTGAAGCCAATTATGCCATTTCACGCTTCATCGCCGAATTCACCAACACCCTTTCCAACCTCTATTTTGGTATAAATTTCCGCGACCATTCCACTCTCTCTCTCTTTTTTATTTTTATTTATTTTTATTTTTTTAGCATACTTATATGGCCTTGATTTTAGTTGCGTTAGCTTTGTAGTGCGTTATTAGACCCGCCTCCTTTTTTTTTGTCGATGCTGAATTTTGGTTGATTGGTTGAAATTTACTGAACATTCATTTGTTTCGAATCTGATGTCAGCGGCGTTAAAAAATGTAGAGACGAAGCTCTGCCTTTTTCTCTTGCGCTCTGTCAAATTGGGGCCGTTCTAGTCGGAATTGGTAGTTTTGCGTGCGCAGATTTTATTTAAAAACTTTTACTATTTCTTAATTCGTACTTACGTGATCAGAATTCTGACTTGAGTGGTGAACTTTGTCACTCTGGCTTTTTTTTTCTGTGTGGGGTGACATACATGCAGTTTTCATGCGACGCTGAAGTACGATTGGCAACTCGCTGATGAGCTTCCGATGATTTACACCTCGAGCTTCACTTCATATGTGGCGTTCAACACTGGTCGCGTTGGTACACCGCGCCCCTGGTTCATCAAGCTCTTGCCCTTCCTTCTTTTCTTTTACGACATGGCCGTTACCATTGTGTATCTACGATACCCGAATCCCGTCTTTCACCAGCTGGCTTATGCTTTTCTCCAAATGTAAATTTCTATTTTTTCATTCTCAAACGGCAACTCAAGTCAAATAATTTTAACCGATCATGATACGATTCTGATCTTCCAATTTTCATCTCTTACCTCAGTTTATTCACCATCGTAATGTATTTTACGCTCCGGGAAGATCGCTACACAACACCTCAACAAAAGAAAAATAGAGCTGATGTAATACAATGTGAAGTTATGGGAACCGCGATCTTCTTCGGCGGCTTTCTGGTCTGGAATATTGATAACATGTAGGTTAAATTTTCATGTTCTTCAACAGTGTATTGTGCGGTGAATTTACATTCACAAGTTTGTAAAACTAAATCCCGATCACTATGTTCATTTTCCAGTTTCTGTGATCAAATATCACAGATCAAACAGGCCATTGGTACACCTTTTTCATTCATCCTTGAGGGGCATGCATGGTGGCATTTGGCTACCGGAACTGGAGCTTATCTGGTAAGTTAAAATCTGTTGTTGAAGGAGCAGGCTGTAAAATCATTAGTTTGTCACTGATCATCTTAATCCCTCATGATCACCTTCCACAGCTCATTGTTGGTGTCCAGCTACTCTCCTGTACATTGAGGGAAGGTGCTGAAGGATTTGAGTTGAAGATGGGATGGGGCGGTATGTTTCCATATGTTTCTAGAGTTGCGTTAAGTGACAAATCTAAGAAGCGCATTTCTTGAAAACACGTTCATCTATCTGGTCAGCGCTTGAGATATTGAAATTCCTGTCTTGGAATAAGCATATGCTCCTTGCAACCAAATGCAGATTTGAACTTGAATGCAGTAGGGGGGTTCAAGTTGGCATTTTGGGCTTCTCAAATTTCTTAAAGCCTTTGCTCAATTCCATAAATTTCATGTAAAATTTACAACAAAACAAGCCACCTTTTGAAGTTTCTTGTTTGGTTTTTGAGCAGACCCTAAGACTAAAACAAGCAGAAACTGAGCAATTCCTGATTGATACAGGCCCCCATAATTTTGGCTTGAAGGCTCTGTTAGTGCCATTGAGGTGCATCTGAATCAGATCATCCTACCAGTGGATTCCGAACCCAGTCCAGACACTACAAAGCTGTGAGCAGAGTGATCAGGCTGCTCACCTAAAATTTGAGCAGAAAAAATTCATTACACAATTTCTAAACTTGAACCACCCTACTACTCATTTGAGCCCTCAATAATCACTCTTGATGCTTGATTGGTCTACACCCATAGCTTTGTGCACCACCCCCTGCAATCAACTGCACTGTACTGAGTAGCCCTATGGGTTATACACAGCTTCTTCCACTCATTCAAGGATATTCCAATATTCTTACATGATCAGCTGCAAAAAGGTTTTCTCATTTGGCATGGGTATTTCTTGGACTTGATTCAATTTCCAGAGAAAAAACAAATACATAATCATGATTTCAGTGACACATCAAGTTGAGCTTAGAGGACCCAGGGCCTTTGACCTGAGTGGCTCTTTTGAACCTAAGAGCTGCAAGTATATCAAATGTTTTCCTCCATGCAGTAGGTCAAAATGATGAGTGTGTGCCTGTCACAGCACAGCTTGTCTAATTATGCACACATTTTTCCTCTGGAGGTACACAAATAATGTGATTTCATACAATGTTGATAATAATCATAAAAAAAAAAGTATATATGTGCACTCAAATCCAACAATTCTTACTGGACAATTAAATTACCAAACAATCACATTAAAAGTGACATATTGTGCTGGATCACACAAAAGAGGATGTACAGATGTGTTTCCAGGTTAGGCAAGTTACTATAACATAATCTCAAGCATAATAAAATTTTAAGATAGAATTATAAGGATTTTGTTTCATTTGCTCTAGAGTCCCTGATTTCTTCTTATTCCAGGTGACAAAAATTAGTCCAAAATTCACAGACTGACTTTTTACTGAAAGCTAATTTATTTTACAAAACTCCTTGCTTGGGACTTTCTAGTCATCCAGGTTCAATTCTTCAGCACTTATGTAGTGAGTTTACATTGTTTTGTTTTCTTTTGTTTCTGATATGTTCAAGTAGAGTACATTCATATTCTTTTCCAATACCTTCAAAGAAATTTTCAAAAATAAGTTTCTACTTGATATTTTATTGATGCTCTTATTTCACAATTTTTGAAGTTTCTCAAAATCACTTCTAGCTAAATCTTTTCTTTCCATTGATATACCTCCTTCAGCTCCCCAAGATTGATCAACCTTTTCCCTTGGTTTATGATAATTTCAATCATATTTGATATCAATTTCCTAAAAGTGAGAAGTGTAGCCTCTTTGAGGGTAAGAGATGATGGGATTGCAACTACTTTAAAATCTTGCTTTCATATCAAAACTGATTCTTCTGTCAAGCTAGGATGATGTACATTGAATATCTTGTTTTTTTTTTTAAAAAAAAAACTGAAATAAGTCTTGAAATTTCTTGTAAACTATAGCCAATTGATTGAAGATATTTCAACTTAGCTTTCACATTGTGTTCCATGATCTTTATTTTTTGCAATTGATTTTTATCATACTTGATTTCATTAAAATTGCTGGAAATTGGTCATCTGAAAAGATTCAAAATTTATATTGAAGGTCATGCTGCTCTATGTCTTTCTGTACTCAACCGTTTGTTGTTCCTTCTAATGCTGACATGGGCATGAATTTATCTTGCAACTAGTAAGCCCCCCCCCCCTTTTTTTTTTTTTTGTTTGTTTACTTTCTTTAAATTTATTTCATTTTTTATTGCTTTTTGTGTTTGTATTTACTGCTGCGTTCGGCAAAAAGTATATGTGCAATACATACATGTAATTTAGACATATATATGTCTCAAAAATTGGCCTTCGGTAAACCAAATTCTGGACAATATGTCCAGATATATATATTTACTTTTACATATAGGAATGTATCTCCGGATACCTTCGGATAACCCACCAACCCGCCCTCATTCATCTTCCAGCATATCCACTCCCTTGACCTCGGCTTCAATCCCACTACCTCATTCCCTCAACCTCAATCTTGACCCCGCTACTTCACTCCCTACTTGGACTTTGCACAAGTGAAGGCCGATTGATTGTTGAACCAATGGAGTTTGGAGTGCGGTGTATGGTGTAATTAGCGATCTGTACCTCAAAAACCTCAAACTTCTGAGGGTTTTCGAGGTTCGAAGTACCTCGAACCTCGAACTCGAGCCTCGAGCACCATCCCTAGGTGTGATGCAGCAAGGAGGAAAGAACGGATGTTGAATTGGCTGTTCTTGGAGCAATGGGTGGGTGGATTGATGGTGAGCATCGGTCTTGAGAGAGACACTGATGCATGGTCACCGGGTCTATCCCGATTCCCCAGACCCACCATTACCCGGCATATCCGGTTGGTATATATTTTGTCCAACTTTTGCTGAAGGCTCAAGCCATATATATCTGTGACAGATATAAATCGGTATCTGTCAACATTTATATCTGTCATAGATATATATGGAACCTTTTGCTGAACAGAGCATACATCATTGCTTTTTGCAAAAAAAAAAAAAATAGCACTTTTGCTGATTGACTTTTATTCATTTACTCTTTTTTGTCCTACACCTTTTAAATATATATATATATATGTATATATATTGGTGTCTCTGTTTGTCTAAATGTTATGGTGTTCTATCTTCTATGTTCTATTCCAAATTTTTATTTAAAAAAAGATGGTGGTTAAGAAAATTTGGCAAGAGCATTGTTCTTTCTTTCCTTCTTATTCAATCACAAATTATCAGAATTGTGTCTGTTTGGCTTTCAATTTTGTTGAGGTCAAATTTTGTTTTCTCATCGTGGTTTTATTCCTCTTTCACCCTGGTCGAGGGTGTAATGGTCGGGCTAGTATTTTTTACACAATTGATAGATTACATTCATTATTATTGATAATTGGTTTTTAATATTTAGGAATTTGTACAGATTTTTAAGAAGGAGATGAAGACAAAAGATGTAGATATTCGAAGTGTTTCAGAACATAGTGATGGTTTTGCCCGACAATGTGCGTGTAGCACGTAAGTAAAAAGCCTAGCCCACTCAACTCTCTAAAGTTGAACTGACCTGATAATGTGCGTGTAGCACGTAAGTTAATAGTCTAGCCCACTCGACTCTCCAACTTTGAACTGACCTATATTAAGGAACAGCACATGAGATACGAGAGGAGATTAATAAGAGACTATGATCAATGATCTGTGGAAACTGATACGACGAAACAACGACACAATCAAGTTGCAAAGTTATGAAAAGTTAATAAGAAAAGAAAGAAAGAAGATGTGTATGTACAAGTGAAACGGTATCTTTGGGAAAAGGGATCGATTTGTCCTCATTCGAACACTACATATAGGTAATTGTTAGTTGGGGTTGTGAGAACTATTTGTCAATTCTTCTCCTTCATAATTGGTTCGGGTTGTGAAATGATGGGCGTTTCGAGATATCATCTAGAAGCGGTTGCATTATTCATTCTGAGATGATTTCGTCGATTGGATTTCAACAAAAGATTTCCACGAAGGAAGGAAGAGATTGAGTGTAGTAAAACTTGAGACTATAAGTAGTGAAGTAAGACGCATCTGACGCGTTACTTGACTAAGTCACCGTTTCTTGCTAACTCACTTCTCATGAACAGAGGTTGGATCAAAACCATCATCATGAACAAAAGTTTGAATCAAAATAATCATCGATACCGTAAATGAGAAAGCTTTTTATGACTTAATCATCAGTGTGAGATGATAAAATAATCGTCAAATATTCCTCTACGTGAAGGAATGTAAAGTTTCGTAAAAAATGAAACAGGTTCCATAGAGAAAGAAGGATTGAAAAATTGCAAGACTCATCACAGACGGTTTTAGGGTCTTGCAATTAGTTTTGAGTATTGCTCGTTCCAAAGTCTTCAGCCTGAGGTGGTTTTGGTCTGGCATACGCATCCTTGTCTAAGTAGTTTTTGGTAACTCACATGGGATGGTCAAGTCTAATGTAGTTCCCACAAGTTGCAGATGGGATGGCGTGATGGGGTCTGAGTCAAAAGGTGGTCCGGCCCGATGGTTGCTTGAGGAGATCCGTGATTATCTCGGGAGTGATTTGAGATGATGACGGTACTTGAACGGGATGTGCGTTCGAGTTCTTCTCAAAGTTGGTTTTGGTCTCACGACGGTTGACTTATGTGAGTGGTTGGTTGAAAGGAACTTAACGGTCGGGAATGTGGTCGCTGACTCAACTTATCTATCACGGTCATGGCTTACGTCGGCTGGCTTAGATATGATATCAGTTTGATGACGTCATTTGTGTTCACCTACCTAAGTGTTTGTTTCCGTCAAAGAGATTGCTGAGATGATTGACCATTTCCAACTCATTTACTTCTTGTCCGCGTTTATTATCAACAGTTTTTTTTTTCTTCCACCTCTAACCTTCCTTTCTGGGTGTGATCGTTAATTTCTTATACACGTTTTACCTCACGTTGTATCACGTTTTTCTTGTATCCTTTTTTCTCTACTTTAGCTTTATGCTTTTTCCTCCCCTCTGATTAAGTTTTTTTTACTTAGTTTTTTGAATTTATTCCCTAAAGCCCTCGGGTGGCGGTGGTTTTGGTCTAAGGCTATCTGTTCTCTCGTAAGTTGTTGACAACCTCGTTTCGAGAGTGCCAACTTTATACGCTCGGTCCGCCACTACACCGGGTCACGATATCGAAACAGCGTTGATTGGCGGTACCTGAACAGTCAAAGAACCTCCGTGGTGTATGTGTATGACGTCTATGACTTCGTCGTCGGTAAAGCGGAGATGACTATGCCATAGCCGGTCGATTGATGTTTGCAACGCTTTTTTTCATGCCCAGAGCTATATACCCGGTTCGCAGCACAGCACTCAAACCTATAAATTCTGACCACTTTCTTCCCTCTGGCCTACGCTCCTCCACCACACCAGCCGAGTTCCATTTCCTCAAAGACTCTTATCATATATCATTTACCTCTTGTTATTGTATACTTCTAGTAAAGCTCTACCACATCTATCATGGGTTAGTTCTCTGGACTTCTTTGCTATCGTCGAAATTGGTCACCGATCATATGAACCTCATCCTCTTGACACCCAGGTTTCTTCGGTCACGAATCTCAGGAATCTAAAGAAGTAAGTCGATTCGAAATACTCGTGTTCAGCTCCCCACCGCGGATTCCGTATTCCTCGAGCTTAACACAAGTCACTTTCCATTCTGTTTTTCAGTGGCAAGAGTTCAATGACATTCAACAAAGCGGTTACGAGCCTGAACGTCACAAAGCCAAGTTTAGTTATTTGTAAAAGGATGTTGACTTTGAATAAGTTCTTTTTCTGATTGCCTTGATTGTTCTGCGGTTAGGATCTCTCATGAGCTCATCAGCGGTGCTGCGGCTTTCGAAGCTGCTAAAGCTTGGGAGGACCACAAGTACGTGATCGTGCTCTTTAGTGTGATGTCTTCTTTCCTGATACCGTTCGCATATATTCAAAGGAAAAAAAATGGAGAACCCGAGGACCACGCAAAGGTAAAGCTAAGAGGATGACGTCATTTCGCTAGCGGTCACAAGTCATCATCTTATTTCGTTCATCTCATTAATCACACTCTTGTTTCGTGTGGAATTTTTCATTTTCTAGGCCAAGGAGGTCGCTGCTGGTCTTGCTGGGTGAGTTTTAGTGGCGTGCAATCATCCTTGAGTCTCCTTTCGCATCACTCAAAGTTTACCACTTTTTTCCCTCTTTCTTCGATAGTGTGTTTGTCGACCGCTTTGTCGAGACTCACGGCTTAGATTTTGTCGATCGAGAACGTGTTAAGCACGATGCCAAACGAAGAGTCGAGGCAAGCGACTTTGAAATGTCTCTAAGCACTCGTTTCACTGACACTAATAGCTTTATCTAAATTGCGTTTTGGCAGTCGGCGATCGACGAGAATGGTTATTGAGTAGGCACTTCTACCTATGACCTAGTTGTAGTTCAAGGTTTCTTCAAAACTACGAATGTAAAAAAAAGACTGTGATTGCTGTTATCAGCACCCTTGCAATCAATATAAATCGATGTCGAGTCAAAATAGCTCACTTTCATGATACTCCTTGTATCGTGAAGATCTCAAAAATCCTAGAAGAGTTAAGAGGTGAAAATGATTCCATTGAAGTACTGCTCCTTGGAAAACAAATGTCCTCTCTCGGGACTCATTGAGGTCCAGATACATGATGCTTCTGTCGAGACAGATCATTCAAGTGGGAAACAAAAATTGTATTCAAAGAAGTCTTTGAAGTCTTCTAAGCCAGTAGAGGCCAGCAATACAAGTTTCAAGAACAAGACCAAATGCGAGGTTAAGGTCTGTCCGGGAGTGGCTTCTGTCAGGCCACTTCCTAGCTAGAAATCTAGTCTACACTTGATACGCCCAAGTGTAGACTACAATCAGATGACCCATTATTAGAGGTTTTGGGAGGACTAGTCTTTCTAGACTAGGTTATTGGACAAGGAGAGCTACAGTTGAGCACAGCAACTGCCTAGCTCCAATCCCTGTATTCCAAGCAGGTGCTCTTATTTCTGCTTTGAGTCATTTATCTCTGCCTTTGTTAGTCCTCACTGACAGAGGATCTATAAGACACTAAGGTTTGCCAACCTAGGTGGTGACCTCCAGTTACTAACACCTGTAACCCATTGCACTATTGATTAGATAACTTTTATGTAAGTATCATCAAAGATGTGCTATTGGGTTTTTTAGGTAGCTGTAGTAAAAGATGAGAGGATGGGACAACTCCTGAGCAGGAGAGAGGGAGTTGATATACCTTTCAGGTTACCTCCTCCTTACTTTTAGAATATGGTCTGACTTGCAATTCTAGCTCATGCTACTACAGGCCCATATAGGCCAGTCTGTGGTTGGTTACTCTAATGACAGGGCCTGCTATTTGGCTCTCATAATAAGTATACTATGCTTATGGCTCTTGAGACTGAGCCTGAGATGTGGTTCAATTGTTACACTTATATATTATAGGAACACCATTCCATAGAAAGTTGTCATGGTTGTGAATGTAACTTTTTATGTGAATGAAGATTAGAAACTCTGTATAGTGAGGTGAGTTTCTAAGGTGTAACTTGTAGGTAGTTTATATACATATTTGTTTGTAGCTTGTACATATGAATATTTTTGTATTTGAAAATGATAGAAAATGAATTGGTTATTTGATTCATAGACAGTATGAAACAAAAAGAGAAAAGAATTTGGAGTTAATGCAAGACCACTATGTATGTAGTTGAGGTGATTAGCATGTGATATCTTGTTGCTATTAGTAACCAGACACCGCCAAGAAAATTGCATCGCATAGAGGCATGCTATGTCACATAGCAGGCCAAGATGCGATGCAATAGGTCTATTTTTCAAGGTAGGGACCTTGAAAAATGGTCCATAGTATCACATGAAGACATGCTATGTTACATAGCAAACTTCCATGCGATGAAAATATATTGGCAGTGAGAGAGAGTTACATTTGTTTATCTAACATCCCCCCCCCCCCCAACTCAAGCAGTCTACATTCACAATTTCTTGTCTACAGCAAGAGAAATTTTCAAAGGACAAAGGTTTGGTAAGGTAATTGGCCAGCCTCAAAATTGTGTGAACATGTGAGATGGCAATTGTATTGAGTTTTAGCTGGTCTCTAATGTAATGATATCAAATGTCAATGTGTTTTGATTTATCATTGATGACCAGCTCCTTTGTGAGAAAGACTGTAGACTTGTTGTCATTTAATAGTGGGAGAACCAAGCTAGATGAAAAGAGAGAAAAAGACAAAAAAAAAAAAAAGAGTTTGAAACTACATAGCCTGTCTGGAGCAATCAGATGTTGACATGTATTCAGCTCTCATGGTTGATAACACAGTTGATTTTTGAGTTTGGCTATGCCAGCTAATGATCATTCCACCATAGGTAAACAGAAATCCAGTTATAGAATGCCTGTTGTCCTTATTGTTTGTGTAGTCTGCATCAGTGTACCCCTTAAGGCTGGCCAGATTTGATTGAGTGAAGGATAGACTACAGTTCAATGTCCCTTTGAGATATCAAAGCAAATGTTTTGCAGCATTCCAATGTGTTCAAGTGTAGCAAGAATTGAATTTCAAATGTCATCTTACTGCAAAAGCTATGTTGGGTCTAGTCCAACTTGCTGCCCAGTTGAGAGATCCTACCAATGATTTGTAGGGTAGTTCATGAGCATCATCACTGCCAAGATATTTGTATCGGATGGGCCTATCCGATGTTCTATCACCCCGAGATATGCGATGCAGTGTCAGTAGGATTAGGTGCGATGGAATTACACTGCAATATGGTGTCAGAGCATTAGATACCGATAGTAATTCCATCGCACCTAATCCTACTGACACTGCATCGCATATCTTGGGGTGATAGAACATCGGATAGGCCCATCCGATACAAATATCTTGGCAGTGTATCTATTTTGTCCTGCATGCCATACTCAAGTGAAGTTCCAAGGGGGAAGGGAAGTTGAGTTGGGTTGCAGTTGTCCATGTCAAATTGTTTGAGAACTGAAGAGAGGTAGTGTTGTTGATCAATGGAAATGCCACCATCCAGTTTTTAGGTCAGGTGCATTCCAAGACAAAGTGCAGGGCACAGTTTCTATTTGATCTGACAATGTTTGGTTAGACCAAGTTGGGAAGACTCTGACAGAAAACAGGGATTGTACTTGTTTAGTTCAATCCTAGTGTTATGCTTAACACTACTCAAGATCCTCACCTTGAACAATTACAAGAAGGAAGTAATTGATAAGGAAAAAGAGGGATCTCAAGGAAACTGTTTTCTGTCAGGTATATGCCACAGGGATGAATACATTGGGTTATATTGTGTGAGAGATGAAAGATGACTGGGGTTTGACATGTGACACATGTACAATCATCTAGTATGGTTGTAAGGATTGGTTGAAGGAAAAAGAGATTTAAATAAACTTTGAAATTTAACAGTATGAGTTCATCTAAATTTCAACAGATTCAATCAGTGGTTTTGAGTTGGAGATGATGAAACCATCATCAATGTGCATATGCAAAAAGATGAAGTTTGGATCCATGCACAAGATATATAGAGCTGGATCTTCAGAAGAAATAATGAAACCAAGAGAAAGAAGGGTATCTTTCAAGTGGTCAAACCAGTCCCTAACCCCCTGGCACATCCCATATGTAGATTTACCTAGTCCCAGAACCATGCCTTCACAACCTTCTGGCATGAAGCCTTAGACTTGTTTGATGTAAACTGTTTCTTTCATTATCCCATGTAAAAATGCCATTATTATGTTGAATTGATAAATGGTACAACCTAAGTAGCAGGCTATGGCTACAAGTAGTTGGAAGGCATTGCTTTTAACAACCAAGGCATAAGTGTCATTGAAGTCAAAATCAGCAAGCTGGTGGTTTCCAAAACAAACCCATCTTGCCTTATACTTATCTATTTTGCCCATTACAGTGCAGTTGCACTTTGGAACCCACATACCACCAATCACCTGTGAATTTATTATTTAGTAGGGTGTTGAAAGAGCTTGCCAACTTGATTGTATCTGAGAGAATTGAATTCTGTCTTCATTTCCTCTTTCCATTTCACCGCCAGCAAAAATTACTCGGACAAGGCTGTCCAAGGTGTTCTTGGACAGTGAAGTCCGAGTTGATCTTGGACCGTGGTTGACCGAGATTTTCTCATCTTGGTGTGCTCGGACTACCACTGACCAAGATGAGAAAATCTCGGTCAACCACAGTCCGAGATCAACTCGGACTTCACTGTCCGAGAACACCTCGGACAGCCTTGTCCGAGTAATTTTTGCTGGCGGTGTTTGTCCACATCTGATGAATTCGTGGCATCTTTATAGATAGGATTGTCACTACACATAGTAGACATGTTGGGATATAGGGGTGTGTACTGGTTAACTGTTTACCCTAGTGCTAGTGTATGCTAGTTCATGCAATATCTTCATGCTGGCACCTGTGTGATCTCAAGGAAAGTCTCAAATCCCTGACTTGTAACAGCTCAGGTAAGGTGTAATGTTTCAAGGCAGTAGTACAGTCTCAAGCTGTGATCTTGAGGGTGGACAAATGAGGTTTCTGAGAATGTAGGGAAGTGTAGAAGTTGAATTCTTGAATGGGTGTATTGGTTTCTGAGAGAGTAGGGAAGTGTTGAAGTTTTCCTTTAAAAAGCATTGTGTTATGGCTACTTTGATTTTCTCTTTCTCATCAAATTGAGACTAGAGAAAATTAGAGTATGCCCACCTTTACTCTAAAAAGTTCACTGTTAAATTCTCTCTAACATGTTGTCTGCAGTTTTTATTGTTGTTTTGTTTCTTTGTTTTATCCTCCATTCCCTGTGTTTGCAGTTCAGCCACAAGGAGCCATTGCCTTGTCACTTTTTTGTCTCCCTCACTCTCAGAACTAACTGTTCTGCTCATACCAGGTGTGTAGTGTAGTAGTTGTTGTAAAAATTCAGTAGCGCACAAGTAGTCACTTCAAGAGCAACAAGAGTGAAAATGCTTATATCAGATGGCTTCTAGTGCTATCATTCTAATCTCATGTCCCCACTGACTGACTCTTTCCCTAAGCTCAATTATAGCTGGGAAAGAGTAAGTCAAACCCTCCTTTTATTCTCACATTCCTTTTCTCTTCATTTTCCCTCTCATGTGTTGTCATTTCTTTTACCTGCCTGATGCTGATTCACATGTACCTGATTCTGGGCTCTATGTGGCTGTTTATAGAATACTATTGTAGTTTCTCTCTGACTGACAGCCCTGAGCTTCTTTATCCCACACTTGACATCTAGGTCAGTGTGTGTATTAGTGATCAGGGTTGAAGAAGTAGCTCAACCCCTTTTGGATCCTCTGTGTATCAGATCCTTGAAAGTTTTCAGCTTTGTGTGTGTGCTTGCTCATTGAATTGAGACTAGAGAAAATCCGATTTTTATCATTGTTTTGTTTCTTCATTTTATCCTCCATTCCCTGTGTTTGCAGGTCAGCCACAATGAGCCATTGCCTCTTCACTCTTTTGTCTCCCTCACTCTCAGAACTAACTGTTCTGCTCATACCAGGTCAGCCACAATGAGCCATTTCCTTGTCACTCTTTTATCTCCCTCACTCTCAGAACTAACTGTTCTGCTTGTACCAGATTCAGTCAAATTTGTATCCATACCAAGACTTTTGAGTCTTTTTGAGACATAAGTAATCCATATCATACTGGTTTTTGGGTGTTGCACTTAGGTCTAGTTACCATGGCAGGGGTAGGGTGCTAGGGTGGAAGATGGGGAGGTTGGTATGGGGTTTTGAAGAGAGGGAAGGATTAGAGGCCAAAGAGGTGAGTTTGAATTAGGGTTTGTCAGAGGTGTTTCCAAGGGAGGGTGCTTTTGAGTTGCTATAGGTGGATCCATTGGATCATCTATGATAAAAAATTCTGGTTTGGAAATTTTTGGAGCTGGTAGAGTTAGGTAAGGGGACATGTGCTCATTGAATGTGACCACTTGTGTAATGAAATGCACATCCCATATGTGGTAGGCTTTAGCATCCTGTTCATACCCAACCAGTATCCCCTCCAATCCTTCAAGGTGGAGCTTGATGTTGAGGTTCCAAATAGATTGCCTGGCAGCCTATAGTCCAAGGAAAAGATGGGTTTACATTATGAATACCATTATTCAGAACAAAAGAGTTCCAGGCTGTCAAGGGTGACATATGATTTGAAAGAATTGAATGAAGTGATTTGTTTATGGCATAAACAGTGGCCATGGAAATTTCAGCCCATAGATGATTTGGTAACAAAGAAAATGGAGGATGTGTGATTTTTGACAATTGACAGGTAAGACATGATGAAGGTGTTGTGGAAGAGAGACAAATTTGTAGAAGTCCCTCTTTGGAAAGGTGTCAAATATCAGTGAGATTCAGGTGTCCTAGACATTGATGCCAGAGTTCAGCAGATGCAAGCATACCAGACACTTGACCAGGAATTGAAACCTTCATCAACCAGAGCTCCAAAGAGCCATTTAGCTTGCATCAAACATAAGCTCATCCCAGTAGATCTATAATTGTAAGCTGATCTTTAACCCCAGTGTAGGATCTCAAGCCCAAAGGCTTGCAGAAACTGAGTAGGTAAAAGGAATACTAGACTAAATAACTAGTAAACCAAAATAGAGTTAACTAGCCTACTCAAAATACTTGCTGGGCTTCAAAGAAAAGTAAATTGAAAGAGGGGTTTTTAAAAAAAGACTAAAAAAAAAGAGGAAAAGGTGCTTTGAATCAAGTTCTAAAGACTTTCAGGGGGGGTATGGTACTCTTAACTTTAAGAGGCTTTAAAACTGGTGTGCCCTATGAAGACTTTATAAGAACACAAACAACCAAACAACACACAAAACACTGACTAAGCTGATGTAGACTATTCAACTTTCAAGTACTTTCTCTATTATAAAACAGCCACACTAACAAGACAGACCAAAATTACAAACTAGACTGATAAAAGAGACTGAGAGGACTGATAAGCTACTGGCAACTTTCTGGTCTAATTGGTATTCTGAACCAACCCAACAACTCCAGAGTATTACACTCAAACTAGTATAATAAAGTTTAGGTTAAAGTTGTCTTCCTTTAGAATGCCTAGTAGATATAGCAGCAAAGCAGATAATGATTAATAATAATCAAGAGCCAATACTGGTCTCCTTTGAACTATAAGGAGCTGGTTTAAATGATTGGACCACACAAACAAAAAAGTGGCCATGATTTTTTTATTATAAGTACTTTATCATACAAGAGAAGAGAAGCTGACTCTAATTCTTATCTTAAGATGAGATTATGTGATGATTTCCTTCTTTTCCCTTTCCAGACATCCCTGCCTTTATACCCTCAAGACCAGGTCAGCACAGCAAAAAGTTTCTGCATGTATGCCTTATTTGCATCCATAGATTCCTTTTCCAGGCTCCTGTAGTGTAGTTGGTAGAGAGTTGGGTCTGGAATTCTCCCATCCCACTTTCTGGTGTTGAAATCCCACAGTTGTCCCCACTTTCCCACCTTTTGTGTCAGGGGGTGGCTACTGTCAGGCTACCTCCTGGCTGGAAATTTGGGAAGGAAGAGTCAAGGACTTAGTCCTTCCAAGTTAAGCCTTTACTTGGCTGCCTTGATGTTAGGGGTAGCTTCTATGAGCTACTTAACAAAGCAAGGTTGAGGGAGAAAGGGGGCTGGGAATCCCTTTCAAACAACTATGGCACTGCCAACATATTTTCATTGCATGGAAGCTTGCTATGTAACATAGCATGTCTTCATGTGATACTATGGACCATTTTTCAAGGTCCCTACCTTGGAAAATAGACCTATTGCATCACATCTTGGCCTGCTATGTGATGCAATTTTCTTGGTGGTGTGGCTGGTAGTACTGGGGATCCCCCAAGAACTGACTACAGCTAGTTGACCTCAAGGATGAGGATTTGGAGGACTGGGTCTGGGAATTATGATATTACTTGTCAGGGATCAGAGTCACTGTTAGGCACTGCACTTCCAACAATAACTACTAGGACAAGCTTGTTCTAGTACTTCTCACACAATATTTGTCCCAGTTTTTCTGTGGGCCAGAATAGGAAAATCTGGGACAAAACTTGTCCTAGAATTTTTAGAACAACCTTGCCCTAGTAGTCTTTGTTGGCAGTGCTGGTAACACTCTGCTCTGATCCAATTTTACAAGCCAGGGTGCTCTTTTTCCTGCTTGGGTGATTCTTTAGCTCTAACCCTTGTGAGTCCTCACAGACAAAGGTTTCAGCAAGCAAGGTCTACCAGCCTATATGATTGAACCCCTTATTTCACCTATAGCACCATGCACTATTGAGCAGATATCTTATTTAAAAGTATCCTCAATGTTGTGCTTTATGCTATGTTAGGTGTTGGAAAAAGGTTGAGGGAATGAACCAACTCTTGGCCTGAGGGGAGAGTTTATATCTCCTGTTCTCAGGACTGTCCCTCACTATTAGGCTGATGGTCAACTTGTGGTTGCTTGGGTTTCCATGGCAACTTTTGGCCAACTTGTGGTTGCTAGGGTTGCTAGGGCAACTCTTGGCCAACTTGTGGTTGCTAGGGTTGCTAGGGCAACTCTTGGCCAACTTGTGGTTACTGGGACCACCATGGTCAACTTGTGGTTGAGTACTTATTACAGTGTTGTGTATCCATTCCTGTTGTAAGTACATACTTAAGGCTCTTGATACTGAGCCTGTGCTGTGATTATTCATTATTTCATATGTGTACATATGTCTACTGTTGTTTTACTCTTATGATTACATATGTACTTTCATTAGTACTATATGTAATCTTATGTTACATTGGTATTTGCACCTCTTTACTGTTACAGTACTTTCTGTAGAATGTGTTTGACACTCTGTGGTGTTGCTGAGCATTCCTCAGTTTGATATTACATATGCATTCTTATTAGTACTATGTGTAATCTTTGTGTTACACTTGTATTTACATGTGTATTATTACAGTACTCTCTGTGTCAGCCCTGAGGACTAACTGGTAGTCCCACAGGCTAGAAAACAATATGATTACATATAGTAACCATATGCAATCCAATAAAAGAATACATGTAAAAACAAAATGTACATGAACAGAGTAACACTGTACAGATGTAACATATCAAGTTACATATGGTAGAAACATGTAACATAGAAGGTTACATATAATGAACATACATAATATATCAAGTTACATATGCTATAAACATGTAACATAGAAAGTTACATATAATGAACATATGTAATGTATCAAGTACATATGTAACAATAAATAATCACAACTCAGGCACTGCCAAGATATTTGTATCGGATGGGCCTATCTGATGTTCTATCACCCC
>MU167265.1:101410-113836 GCA_015951145.1 Cronartium quercuum f. sp. fusiforme G11 | reverse complement strand
GATAGGCCCATCCGATACAAGTATCTTGGCAGTGAGTGTGATCAATGCAGTGGTGACAAAACAGAATATGCAGAAGAAGCTTGTGTTGGGAGGCTCAGATAAAGACAAAGGTGTGTTGAGAGAAGAAATATGTTTCCTTCTCCTTTGTGAGTAATTTTTGTGGTGTAGACTCCACCTCAATGGCCTTGCTATTCCTACCCACCTGCTGCTTTATTTCATCTTTCAACACACCCTTGTCTTCATCTGAGCCCCCCAACACATGCTTCTTCTGTGTGTTCTGTGTTGTCACTGCTGCATTGATCATACTGTTTATCATGCCAAAATTGACCGCACAAGTTCAAAGGCAGTAGAGGAGGTGAGTATTTTTGTATGAAGGGAAACAAATTAGATGGACACATTGAAGGGCATATTAAAGGGTTCTGGTGTTTCCTTCTCCTTTGTGAGTAATTTTTGTGGTGTAGACTCCACCTCGATGGCCTTGCCATTCCAGTTCTGAGAACAATCAAGAAGCTTAAATCCGGGATTGCCATTGAAGAAGAGCTTGTGAGATGGTCACCATGGTGAGTGACTGGCTGTTTTCAGTGCATAATTCTTTGCCTGTTATGCGGAACTAGAATGGAAAGTGGTACCCTGTTTTTGATTTGTAGGAATCACCCACCAGTCAAATATTGTTAAGATGAGGGCAAAGCTGAGGTCAAAAGTTTGAAGTGAGTCACTTGTCGGCAAGAATGTACTAAAATAAGAGACTGGCTCCACTCTGCAACCAGGGAATGTCTAGGGTTGGTAACTACCTTCACTTGAAAGTTTAGAGATTGAAAGCACCCAGATTGCATAAAAACAACTATTGTAACTACCCTCATGTGGTGGGTGTGAGTTGTTGAAAAGGGCACACCTATTTTGGCTGGGGGCACGAAGAGGTGCAAGGATTATGAGGTATTGAATGCTTGAGAGGGAGGAAATTCAAATGCTACTGTTCTCAGTATCATCACAAATGTGAAATTGTACCACAAATTTTGGCTTCTACATATTTTTGTTTTATTGTCCAGACAACATCAACTGTTGGGTATTTTTCCATTTCATCATATCAATCTGTTGAAACTTGTAAGGGGGTGATGGCTCACATGAATTGACATGCTATGTTGAGTAGCCTTCCTAGATGCAATGCAAATATGTTGGTGGAGCATACAATTATCTGAATGAATGATGAGTGTCACATCTCATATTCAACAGCATAAAGCAAACCTAGTTTCTCTCACAAGTAATCATGGAGTATCCTTAAAACTTTAAGAATAACACTTTCACTAATATAACCCAGATAGGTTATACATGAAGTTGTGTTGTGTGATGGTCAGCTCTTGGTACTTAAATCCTGACAATAAGACTTGTTTCAGAACCCTTACAACACACCTTTGTTTTCTTTCTTTTTATGAAGGTTAGTTTTCTAGTGGGGGAAAAAAAAAGAAAAATGTGTACTGAGGGATTGAGGATTCTGAGGAGCTAATAGTTTTCAGAGGTATGATAAAAGTCATATTAAGACCCTCTGCAATGCCATTGATATCTTCTTGAATCATTCGATAAAAGCATTCTCCTAGATAGAAAACGTTGGATAGGGGTCATCCAAGGATTTCGTTCAAAGCTTTATTCACTGTCAAAAAAAAAGAAAAAAAAAAGGGATTAAAGTGAAACTCTTGGACAATTTTTTTTAATTTTTTTTAAGGGGGGGGGGGTTATGCAAGGACTTTTCAAATTTTATAATCCAAGGCAAAGTTACTGAAATTACTGATGTCACTAAAAACATTTTTTTTTTTTTTTCACTGTTTCAAATTGGATTCTCTGAAGTTGTAGATCAAGAACCTAAAACTTTTAGCTTATTCCTTTTTTTTTTTTTTTTTTTTTTTTTTAAAAAAAAAAAAAAAACTTTATTGGAATTAAGGACTGTCAAGTAAAATCAGGCAAAAAAAATAGAATAAAATAAGGATGGAAGATTTCACTTAGCACCGATCCACAACTTTGGAGATGCAGTTTTTTTTTTGAAGAAGAAAGAAAATCGGTAAATGGTTGTGTAAATATATTTGTAAACTTGCCTCAGCCATACGGACTTGTTTAACTTTACTCTTCTGTTCATACCAAAAGAGTTCAAAATCCATCTATTTCTCATAAAGTGGCTAGCTTATTTTCAAGAATTCAAACTGTGGAAATTGAAAAGTGTTTATGATTTCTTTATTATTTATTGTCCATGTACTTTGAAAGTTAATGAGCCCCTGATAGGAAGTTTTGTTATTGTTTATAGATTAGGATGACTGCTGAAGGGAATGAATGATTTTGCTAGAGGATTGAACCTATCGTATGACCTTGTGAATTGTCAAGGTACGCTTTTCTTATCACCACTCTATTGAAAGATGGCCATTTTCTTACCCTGGATCTGTTTTGAATTGAATGATCCAAGTCTTTCTATCATCAAATCATCCATCATTTAGCGATATTTTACGCGAGTGTCCACAGAACACGTTTAAGTTTCTTTATCAGAATCATTGTGAATACGGCAATGGGTCAAAATAAAGTCTTTGAATATGGATTCTATGGAGTAAAATGTTTTACGATCAGAGTCAATTGTCGTTAGCTCGAATAGAAGATGAACTTGTGACGTCTCATATGACCATAGTTACGTAACGTATGTACTCAAACCCAAAAAGCCAACTAATTGTTTTTTTTTTAAAAAAAAAGAATGTTGGAGGCGTGGATTAAGCGTTTGAGGTCAAAGCTCAAGTCAGATAGAGACAATTCTGTTGATGTTGTTTTGAATCTAGACTGGGGTGATCATATGATATGTTTTTTTTTTTTTTTTTTCTTTGACTGATTTGACTTATTTGATAACAATTTTTATCTTCCATTATTTGATCATCAGCTTCCACAATTATCAGCACAAGTGGATATCCCTCTTCATTCATTTTTATTTTTTTTTAGGATTAGTGCCATCGTTTTAATCCGGTCACAATTCGTGTCTGATTAAGAGACTTCATTTTGAGTGCAGTTTAAGCGTGCAGGTAGTAGTGTGAGGTGTTGATTGGGTGAGTGAGTGTCAGGTATCGAAAACTGAGTTAGACTTGAAATCGTACCTTTCACAGTTTTTCTCACCGTACCTTGACCATCTCCACCATCCACCTCCGCTCTCTCATCCAACTTGGGCCACTCTAGTCAACATTTTTTTTACTTCTCATCTCAACACTAACAACAGTGATGTTAGGTAAGCTCGAGCAACTCTCACTGACACTCTACAATAAACACTAGCAATCTCTCAGTCTTCTCTATGTTTCGGTGTAACGCGTTCCTCATCTTGATATTCGATTTATTTCGTACTTTTTCAATCGCCTATCAAGTCATTGGACTAACGGGTGGGATTGCTTCGGGTAAGTAACATTTACTTAGTTCCTCTTTCCAAACTATCAACCCCGCACCTACCTCAACCGAAGGACCGAAAAAGCGCGGCTTCGGGTTCTGAAACTGAATTAACTCTGTTTACTCTTTTACTTTACAAGGCAAATCAACAGTCTCAACTCTTTTAAAATCTTATCAAATCCCAATCATAGATTTAGATTTATTAGCACGTGAAGTAGTTAAACCAGGTTCATCGGCATTAAGATCAATTGAAAAACATTTCTCTCAAGAAATCAATTTAATAGATTCCAATACTGGAGAATTAAATCGTACCAAATTAGGTGACATTATCTTTTCGGATCCAATTCAACGTAAATGGATTGATTCACTCTTACATCCACGTATCAAAAGATTAATGTTGTATCAAATCGTTAAACTTTGGATTACTGGTCATAAGGTTTGTGTTATCGATTCTCCTCTTTTGATTGAAACTGGTATGTGGAAATTTTGTGGTAAGATTATAGTGGTTTATTGGTTAGTCTTTTTTTTTTTTTTTTGGTTTGATTAATTTAACATTTTTCATATACTACTTATTTCAAAAATATATATATTTTAATAGTTCAGAACAAATTCAATTAAAAAGATTAATGTCAAGAAATTCAATAGATGAAAAAATAGCTAAACAAAAAATGAAATCACAACTTCCATTAAAATCTAAATTATTATATTCAGATTATATTTTAGAAAATTCAGGAAATTTAAATGAATTAGAATCTCAAGTAGAAAGATTAGTTTGGAAATTAGAAAGAGATCATAGTAAGCTACTTTGGTTATTGAATTGGTTAATCTTACCTTTTGGTTTACTAAATGGTTTGATTTATATCACTTGGCGTTTATGGTTCAAAGGGATTGGTCGTCATAAATCAAATTCAAATCGTTTTAGAAATTCTACAAGTAGTAGTAGTAATTCTAGTCATGAATGAATTTTTTTTTTTTTTAATTGTTGTTGTGTACTAAAACCTGGTTCAATGTAATATGTCAGTATACAATTCTTTTCAATTATTATTCATATATATATATATATATCTAAATCTTTTTTTTTTGTGTGTGTGTGTGTTTGTGTGTTTGTGTGTGTTTTTTTTTTGACTATTTTACTTGATTCACATGATATCTTCCTTCAAAGCTTAATCTTTTTTTTTGTCTTGAAAAGGTTTTTTTTTAAATATGGTCTTTTATTTGTAATAAAACGAAGTAGTTTCACCTTTGATTTATTTATTTATTTATTTTTTTTGACTATTTAAATTTATGACAATAGTTAAATACAAAGAGTCTTTTTTTTTTTTTTTTTTTTTTTTTTTTAAAAAAAAAAAAAAAAAAAAAAAAGGGGTGGGTGGGGGAAGATGTATAATATTTTGATGAGATTTTTTTTTTTTTTTTTTTTTTGTATAATTACTCAAGGTGAATATTTTTTTTTTTGAGTACGTTTTCATAAATATATATATCTCTCACCAACATAATTTTAAATAAAAGCTTGTTTTATATATATATATATATATATAGGGTTTAATTAAATTTACTAATGATATTAATTTTTATTTTATTTTTTTAATACGTGGGTTGTTGTTATTTATTAATCATTGTCAATTCTTAAATTAATTAGAATTTATCTATTCGAGTACTTGAATCCCAAAACTTACCTGAGACCTGATCAAAATGAAATGGACAATCTAGATTTGTATGTAGTCATAGTTCATCTCACTCAGATAAAATGAACCAAACCACATATGATAACATTATGAAGTTGAACTACTTTTTTTTTTGGTTGTTAAAGTGATCTTCATAATCTTCTGGATCCAATGGAGTTTTATATATATATATGTTAATGAGTGGGGATAATTTGAACACAAGTACAAGTTGGGAACGATAATGAAAATATTACAAAAATCTAATTCTAAACACATGTTTGCAAGATATTGATCCTGATAGAGAAAGAGAGAGAGAGGGGATGATAAGATGAAGAAGAAATGGATTGAGAGAAAAGTTAAACAATATGCTAATGAATTTGCTGAGTGGAGATTCTAGTTAAAACATAACATAAATGAATACAAAAAAAAAATTGAGAAATGAGATTGCAAAGATGCAAAATTTCGCTAACTGAGTAGGGATGATGATGATCTTGAAAAGAGAGGGGGGATGGTGGTGATAAGTAATTAGAAGAGAGAAAAAAAGAGAGGAAGTTTTGATCACATTGGATTGATAGATTTTCAAGTTGAAATCGATTTTTGGTTCAGTTGTACTGCTTCTCGACCTGTGACTACTTCATTTTCAACTTGACGAGCCCAAGCTTCTGATTCTTGACGTTTGAAACCAGGAATAGTACCACGAATGATAGCATTAGGTTGTTTAATAGCAAAAGGGTTCATAGCTATAAAACAATCAAAGCAACTTATCAGAAAGACCCCCTCCTTAAAAAAGAATGTATCATAGAGAAAAAAAAAGGGGGGGAAAGCAAAGATACTCAACAAGCAGCATCAATATTAGCTAAGCTATGATTAACGAAACGATGATTAGATTCATCTGCTCTTACAGCATAAAGTACATCGATCATCTTTGAATTTGGGGTTAATCTCCAATAATCTACTGCGATTTGAGGAGCAGGCATATTCTCCCTATTAGTTTCATCAGAAATTGAATTAGTATGAAGCTTTTTTTGTGTCATCATCTCTGTTTTGAATAAATTCTTACCATTCAGGTAATCTACCTGTTTCTAACTCTCTAATAGCTAATGAATAAGTTACGACAGCTTCTTCTTCTAATATCCCAACAAATCGATGAGCTGAACGTGGTGAGATCAGGTATGATAAGAAAAATAAGTTGGCAAAGACACTAATGAAAAAACGGAGAAGAGAAAGAGATCAATTAAAGCTCCTAAAAATGATTTTGAATACTCAATTTACTTGCCCTTGAGCACCTAAAACCATTGCACGAAAGATTATTCCAGGTTGTCTAATCTTCATGAATGTTAAAAGATGCATCTATTGAAAACGAATAAAACAAAACGGTCAGAATTGATACATTGAAGCATTTAAACAAGATAAATAGAAACTAAATCTTTCTTTTGAGGAGACAGAAGAATAAAGATAGTAGCTTACCCTTTCATTTTCAGCTTCTTCCAGTAATGTTCTAATCCAACCACCATCTCTTCCAGACATACGAAGAGACCTAAAGTGACGTACTATTATATTTACATCAAGAAAGAGAAAAAAGTCAACCTTTTTTTTTTCCAAGTCGATCAAAGAAAAAGTTGTAATTTACGCATCGCAGCTACCATTCCAGGTACACCAGCAATACTTTCAAGGAACAAAATCCTTGCCCTATATATAAAATTCAGTTTGAAATTGTTTTGAATTAGTAATGTTTTGAAATTCAATTTTAGTTTTACTTATCTCATTTACTTACATCCACTGTTGAGGGGTCCTAAAGATATCAAGTATAAGAAACCATAAATCACCCATTAAAAGTAAGATTGAGTTTTCAATAAAAAAAAATAAAACAAAAAAGCATACATTACTAAACCTTTTTGTCTCATTTCATTCAATGATTTACCACTATTTTCTTGATGTTCTATTGGATGTTTATATCTTGTCACAGTATCGAAACCTAATCTAATTAATTTTACTAAACTTGAAACTATTCGATCTGATAGATCTTTAGGTTCATGTCTAACGATCTAAATATCATGTTTGTTTGTTTTTTTTTCAAATGAGAAAATGGCTGTAAGTTGAATGATGAGGGTATATAAAAATGAACATTTTTTTTTTGGTTATTCTTTTTTTTTTTTTTTGTCTGATATAATTAGTATAAACCATGAAAGGTTTTATGATTTATAAAAGATAGAGATGTATGCGTTTGAGAGGTTGTATGATGATGAATTTACCTTTACTTGTTTTAATTCATCTGGTTCATAAACTGGATGAAACAAACACCAATCTTCATGTGCACGAGATGGATCAGTCGGTAAATGAGGTTGTGTGAAAGCGGGTGAATCTGTTTTTTTACCAATGGAAAGTTTAAAGTAGGTTAAAGTTAGAAAATCAGTCCAAGGTTGTATATAGATATGAAGTGAAAATCGAGTAAAATTACCTTTAAAGTGTACGGAAGTGTTGATAGCTTGATTTTTTTGTTCCAAGTCTGAAGTAGCCTGTGATGATAAGCTTCCAGTTCTGAAAGTACGTTGAAATGTTAAGGTATTCGATCGAATGGAATGATTATTTGAGATAATTTGTGAAGCCAAAACTGATTTAGGTTGTCGATAGAGACTGGCTTGGACGATCAACTTGTGAATTGATGATAAATTCTTCATGAGTCCAGTGATTCGATGAGAAATATCGAAAAAGAGTTAAAATCTGAATCGGCTTAAATCCTCGTTTTGTTGTTCCTCGAAATGACCGTTGATGAGGAAAACCGAGAGCCGGGACCGAGCACGGACCGAGACCCGGACCGTCACTTTCGATAGCCCGTTCATTGCCAGACCCGAAACCGTAAACACGATTTGATTCCACTCAATTGTGAAAATTGATGATTGGCTTGGATTGTTTGGTTATGGTCTCTCTGGATTATTTACTATTTTCATCAGTTCATTTCTGATTTTGCGCAATTACTTTCTAAATATCTCTCATCAGAATCCTTCGAGTTCCGATCTCAAACTGGGCTTGTTCCACTCGGTCAATATAACCACACCAAGAGCTCGTCCCTCTTCAAAGGCCCCGCCGCGGTCGCACGAGAAACCTGTTCTTGGTAGGACACTCAAGCTTTTTAAAGATAAATTGCCCCTGCGACAAAAGACCAAAGAGTTAAAAGACTTGGAAAGACTGAGATTGACCCTCATCGAAAATGGGACAGCAAGATGAAGACAAACTGGTTCATGGGAGCGAACGAACTAGAAGGAGTCAGTCACTTGGACCATAGAGAATACTAGAAAGAGCGGCCAGGAATTCAGTAGAACCAGAATCTTGATGTAGCGCTGTCCCAACGATCTTTGATCTCGACCACCACTATCACTTCATGCCTGAAAATTTCATTCTCAGCTCCTTCCACCCTCACACCACGCTTTGACCCTCTTTACTTTTATTTTGCAAAGGCTTTAGACGCAGAAAAAACTTTACCCGAGATATCAAACAACGTGAACGGAATTCCTCCATCAATTACTTTCAGGCCAATACTTATCCGTCCGGATTGGCTCTTGTCACGTTTGTATATTTGTAGTCCATCATGTCAACGACGACTCAAATAGTACTTTCATTCATAACATCCCTGCCACCCGATCAGAACGTGTATGAGGCTTTGATACCCTTTCTTCAGGCCCAAGCATGTAACGTGAGCATATATTTCTACTATTTCTCAGCTCTCTTCTAAATATTGAGGGAGTTGTATTTGAAATCGTGATTTGTGATTCAACGTCATGTTTGTTTACCTACAATTCACACCCTGTACCGAAACATTGCCAGCGTAATCCACCATGGATGTCCATCTTACTGATCATCATGTTGATCCCAACTATTTAGTGAGATTTCAAATGATTTTTCTTTCCTGAATTAAAGAGAATCATTATCAAGCTAATCAGTACATCAATCTAGCATAGGTTTAATGGCATTACTAATCATCAGGTGCCATTTGAAAAGAGGGGATTATGATACCATCAAGATACAAAGACGTTTGCTTTTCTTTTCTCTCTTTTTCCTTCTGATATATTGACTACCAGTAAGTCTAAAACTAAAAAAAAAAAAAGAAAAAACTTGAACCTTGCATCTTTAGATGGCCTGATCTCAGTAGATAGATTCTTAGTAGGTCAGTTCCTGTTCAAATCTTTTTTTCATATCTTATGCAAAGTTAAGAAATCATTCTTATATGAGCATCTTGAAAACCAACAGAGGCCCTTGGTGGATTAACCTACACCATCGGTAAGTTCGTGTTCATATTCTCTTGAATGAAACAAACATAGTCTGATTGCCACCTTTCATATATTAGTGTCTGTTCTCGATATGGGTTCCCAGCTCTACTCGGATTATCGAAAAGTACCTGTTCCAGGGAAGATATTAACATTCTGGCTTAGATTTCCTGTACCTTTCTTTGCCTTATGGTAAGTACCATACTTTGATCCTCTGTAAATGAACCCTTATGCTCACTCGTCTGCTTTTGCATTTCTTACTACACAAATTTTTCTGAGTTTCCTGCAGGTGTGTCATGTTTAATTGTATAGGAACTCACATTCGTAATCGTTACGACCCGACCCACAGGGGCGATGTAGAATACGGAAACCCCTCTATGCCTAAATGGGTAGCGTTCCTACTAAATACGATATTTGTATTTTTCTCGGCTGTGTTTCTTATTGGTAAGCAATCGTTATTAGTCTTTGGAGTCCGGAGACACAATGGATCCAATGGGTGAGACAAAATCGGGTCAGAGCTGATCTCCTCTTTCAACTTTAAAGTTTATCCCGTCATAGCCGTCCCAGCCTATCTCTTAGAGACTGAGCTCTTGGACAACCTCCACCTTGTCATTCGCAGACTACATAATGCTACATTACGTCCTGATGCACAGCCATTTTCATTGTTGAAGTTGGCAGTAATTGCACAACCTTTGAAGAACACTCAAAAACTCGTTGTAGGTTCTGGATCTTCTCAGGCCCACTTTACTAAATTCATCATGCTGATATAATTACCAAAAACAAAAATGAACTTTGTGTTTTTAAAGGATAAATTAGCGCAATCGGTTCTATCATCTTTATATTTCTTCGAGGTCATTGATGTGACAGTAACAGTGGTACGTAAACAAAAACTCAAGTGATCAGAGCTTTCAGACTACAACTAAAGCTCTCTATGGTCTTTTAGACGTATATCCTCTTCGTTTACTTGACTTATCGTCAATTTGTGGCAATCAAGCGATCTCAACAAGCGACCGTAAACTCCCAGAAGCTCAATAAGAACTTACAGATTGACTATCGAGAGGAAATGAAGGCCTTATTAATCGAAGCTTGCGTACTATTTATCATGTTATGTTCATTTCAACCTATGTTCGCTTGGGCGGTAAGCCAGATTTGTTGAAGATTTAATCAAACTACTTTTAAGATTTCGTGTTAATTTTTTTTTTTTTTTTTGCACACACACTCACTCACTCAGGTGAATACTCGCTCTGCCAACGAGCTCGTAAGATCAACAGCAACAGTAATGGTACCTGAACTAGTGAGCTTTGCACATTTCTTCATCGACTGGACTTGAAAATTTCCCTCAGTTCATGAAACCTGAAAGCAAAAAAATTTGGCTGATATTGTACTCTCTCCTGTATGATTGAAATTAAAGACTCTTGGTATAATGGCCTGTTTTGTTGGCCCATGGTAAGAGTTCCAAAAAATTTTAATTAAACCACTGAATGAGATCAGATCAAAGCTAATTTTTTTTTTTCCAAAGTGTGGCTACATACAGATATAAATCAGCTAAGAATCTACTAGCAATCAAGATGTCACAAAAGCCAATCGCAGGTTCTCGGGTCGAGATAGAGCTCAAGAAAACTGAATCCTTAGCAGGCCATACTCAACCTCGTATTACCAGCCATGTTCATGAACCCGCACATCGAATTACAGATGATGTAAACTTTCGCAGTCGTCTTGGAGATGATATTAGCTTTCGCACTATGAAGAGTGACAAAGTTCTTGATCCCATTGTTGAGGATGATGTATAAATCGTTTGGTTCTCATATCGAGTCCATGTACATCGATGATTTGTTTCAGATACCAATTATATATATATATATCGTTTAGGCCGTTTATTAATTTGTTGTTTTAGTAGCTTGTCTTATCTGGTACGATCAATGATAACGTTTTTTTTTTTTTTTTTTTTTTTTTTGAGCGCTAATTTCTGTGTAACACAATCCATTGTGCTTTTTGCTAATCAAATCTCTCATGTTACCCTTTTTTTTTTGTTTTTTATCTGCTACCCTTAATCTAAGGTTTATGGTTAAATTTTTTCTTAAATAAACAATTTTTTTATAACCCAATAAGCGCATTCATAATTCAAAACTAGGGAATTACATTTTGCAACACTTTTCCAGTGCCTTATAAATTCACAAATGGTCAATAACGAAGTTGTACCCAATGAGCTAGAATTTTATATATATTTATTTTAGGAAATATATGAACTTGCCTGCACTCATGATCTATGAACCGATATTATTCCAAGCGTACGTTTTTGAATTCTATGAGATATGTGAAATCAGGCATTGAAAAAAAATTAAGTTTTCGAATTTTTGGGTGGGTGTATATACTGTTGCGGTCACGTTTGGGCCGGATGTGAGGCTATATATGTGTGTGAAAAAAAAGTTTGAGATGGCAAGGGTGAAAAGCAGGTTATGTAAAAATCCTTTAGAATTCATCTTTACATATTGGATTACACGGCCGAAGGGCTTTGCCGGATGAGATGCGTGATTTTTCACTTGCAGGGGTGAATCGCGCGATTACTCCGGTGAGATTCGAATCCGGATGGCGGCGGTCACACCATCGCCTCCCATTCGCAGCTGCTTCCCCAGTCTACGCAGTCACAGACTGCGCCAATGAGACGCTGAATGCACGCAGGTCTGGGGTTGATCGTCTCCCCCAGTTTTGGCGTGCAGAATAACCACCCTGTGCAGGGGAAATCGCTTGCCCGCTGAACCGAGTAATGACGCTTTCCCGCTGCAACGTGGCAGCTACATTCGGCTTGACTCTGGGAGTCTACACCGCCGGAGGGTCTTTAGCGAAAATGTGGTCAAAGGTGGGGCAGACCCTGGCTCGTGAGTGACACGGCCAGTCTTGCCCTGTTCTTGCCGAAACCAGGCGAGCCGGCCCTGGGCGGTCAATCCTCGCGCGTCCAATACGTGATTTCAGATGCTCCCGTATTCACCTGATCAGGAATTCATGGGTGCTGCTGGTGAAGGACCAACCGCACCCCTCCGCACGGACTTCATGTCTTTTGCCGTGATTAAAGCAGCAAGAACTCCTGAATAAAAACCGTAATCTTT
>MU167265.1:77315-91583 GCA_015951145.1 Cronartium quercuum f. sp. fusiforme G11 | reverse complement strand
AAAAAAAAAAAAAAAAAACATAAAAAAAAAAAATGTTTTATAAGTACATTGAACAATTAAATACAAACTCAAATTTACAATAATTTGTAATATATGTACACATTTAGAGTGATTTTTTTTTTAAAAAAAAAAAAAAAAAAAAAAAAAAAAAAAAGTTGTGATAAAGAAGAAGTGATGTTAAATAGTTTTTGTTCAAAGAAAGATCGGAAACCTAGTGCTATCATTTACAAACAAATCACGTTTTCGGTTTCAAGTATAGTCTGGGGGGGAGGTAAGCTTCAAAAAGTTACGGATGTTTTAAAATCTGTGAGATAGATACCGTTTGTTATCATTTCTAATTATGATTGAGGTTTCCTTTTAGTGGGGCGTATGATAAGTATTAGCTCTAAAATGATGATATATGCGTTTGCAGATATGTCTAATCGAATGCAAGTTCCGAACTACAGTTATGAAAGAGACCAAGGAGTGTAGTGAAAAATATTCAAGAGGCTTCAAATAAGCCTTTTAGTGCATCACGCTCCACTTCCAAATTGTGCTCCGATCGAAGGTGACGTTGAACATCATAGACACGGTTATATCGAATTGGACAAGGTGTCAGTTGAGATATTTTGCTCGAGGTACCAACTTCCCCATCGTTAGTCATTTGAAGCAAATGGGCTGGACAAGCAAATTTGCGTTTCACTACATCATTTGTCAGACCAGCTATCGAATCAGCTTGAGGACCATAACCGGCTCCCGTCAATAAGGAAAGTTGCGTTAATTTCTCGACCCGTGTCGTCTTTCGTCTTCGTTTGATAGCAGGTCCTGATGATGTAGATGTTGAAGCCTGTTGATCGAGGGATTGAGAAGGTTGTGAAGCTTTGTGAATAGCACTGATATGACTTTGTAAGGCTCGTAAAGATTGATAAGTTTTACCACACTTCGTCGACGCAGTATCGTAATCGCAGCACTTGAACACTCCCCCGGGTCGAACATCAGTCATACGCAATTGAGAGGATGTACATTGAGCTGGATTACCGATATGTACAGCGTTAGATGGAGAGTCTGATAAGTGATCATGTTCCAAATGAAAATTCATGGTATGTTCACGTAAAGCCTTATGAGTTCGAAAAGTTTTCTTTCCGTTACAATCGCCTTGAAAACATCGAGGAGGGTGAACGTCACGAGTGTGTTGTTGAAGATCAGTCCAAGTAGCGAAACATCGATCTTGAAGTGATACTTGATCATTTTGTAGACAGTCAGGATGTGAGCATGTGTAACGCGTCTCGTCATGAGTCCTTTCATGTTTACGAAGCTTGGAACCAGTCGAAAATGATTTTCCGCAACTCGATTGTGGACAAATAAATGGTTTCGTACCCGGACTACAATGAACTTCTGCATGGTGAGTTCGAAGTAAATGATGCTTCAAGAATTCACGTTGACATATCTCACACTGAATCACCACGAGAAAAAAAAAAAAGTGGTGTAAGCGCCGGAGGAAACGGACGATATTTTGGAGGGATAAGAAGCTATGGCTTAGGAATGTGCTCACCAGGAATTTCGGTTGACCTTTCTTACCTTCATGCATCGTCTCGCGGTGAACTTTCAAGTGCTGTTGAGTCCAGAATCGCTTTGAGCAGGATTGAGTGGTATCGACATTGTTAGAATTATCTACCCAGCCACAAACTAGCGGTTTGGCTTCTTCGGGAAGATGCATCCTTATATGAGCTGTCAAATGCGTGTCACGGCGATACGTCGCCGGGCAGTGCGGGCAAGCATGTGGTCGCTGTAGATGGAAACCACAAAATATGAGTAAACGGTCTTAATTGGAAGGTATAACCGCTCTACAAAAATTGAACTATATATTCATCTGCTCACTTCGTTCGTATGACTCCTTTCGTGCTCCTTGAGCCTAATAGGTTTGGTATAAGTCTTATTACAGCCATCCCAAGTACAATGGTAAGCCTTCTTCTTCTTCACGGATGAGTTTCCTGAAACATTGGTCGAGGATCCGCTTGGATTATCCCGAATAAGAATTCCGTTGACAAGTCTGATACCGCGTGAGATTGAAGATTGGAACTTGTTCGTCGAACCTTTAATGACCGATGATGAAGTTGTCGATTCGGAAACTGATCGATTCCTTTTGTAGTTTTTTGAGATGGGTGGCGCGTATGAGCTTTGGGATGAATTCGAAGTAGAACTTGAGAAATGGTCCGAGGGATTGAAGACAAGGACAGACATCCCTGCTATCTCTACTCTCCAAAAAAGAAAAAGGTTGATGTTGGTGTAAAAATTCAAAGATGGCAAAGCCTGGCACCAAGTTTTTGAATTACATACAGTTACAGAGTGTACAGTAACAGACATTACATATCCCACACGTGACTGACTGTACTGTCAATATTACCACAAAGTAGAAAGGTGCTGGTCAGAAAGGGCAAATATAGCAAATCCTGAGATTGTGTTCATTGCAAAGCATAACACTATCACGAAAAATAAAGTCTGAGCAACAGAAACCATGATATCCTTCATCAAGTGACAAACCATCAAATCATGCCGACAAATTGATGTGTGAACAAAGCATGGTGAAAGATGTTATGGTTATGTGGTTACAGAAGTGTGATGTCCACAAGCTGTAGCTGTAGTACTTGACAGCCATGGTCTGCTGCCCTCTCGGATTTCGTTGTCATTCACACTTGCCAACAAGGAGCTTCACCTGAAGCTGATAGAGAGGCAGCGGACCAGTATAGTTCTTGAGCCCAAGGCTGACAAGCATTATAAGGCAAACCACGGCGTCAGTAGCGCATGACACCCCCATCAGGGACACTCCAAGTGTTGCAAATCCGTTAAAAATTGTCTCCCTCTTAGGTCTCACAGGGTGAGCTACATCCAAACTTACTTGTTTGAGCCATATCCAGCTTCATGATTACTGCTCCTTATTTTCTACATCTACAATTACCATTTCACATTTTCTCTGTCCCTCAACTCTTTATTGCAGCACACTTTTTCTATCTTGGGTTAGATCCTTTGACTTCGACCACATTTTATTTATGTCATGAATCACCTTTTTCAATATCTGTAAGTCTTTTAACCTCCCACCACATTTAATTATTGCCTTCAAACATACTGGTTGAGAAGGTTGTAATTTTTTCAGTAAAATTTCGTTTACTCTCAGTCATTTTTAATTCTTCAATCAATTGTTTCAGTTTGATCGACCTGACAATGGGTACCTCTGCCTCCAAAACCAAAGACAAACCGTTTGGGGAAAAAACTTGAGAACTAGGTTTGTATCTCATAAATTTGAACCAGATGACTATCACAGCTTCAAAAATGCCACTCTCTGAATATAAAAAGTTCAGGTAGTATCTTGTATGATGTGTTTCACTTGAATCATCTTTGCCTTGCATGCTTTCCTGTGGGGAAACTAAGATGGCAGTGTCTTGCGGAACCAATGGAATTGATGGAGCAAGGAAGCCAATTGCAGCAATGCAACATGATGTACTTTAGGTTTGAAGAATACCACGGACACAGCTTTTATCGTTTTTGAAGAAATTCAACCTTAGTTGTACCAACCTTGTCTCATTGCTTCGTTCACACATCTTGATTGTCACTGGCACCAGTGTTGGCCGCATATGCAAGTGATATATATATATATATATATTAACATACTTGATTTCAGATAGTTGCAACACAGCCTAAATACATATCCGTTGTTGGCATGCTAACTGGTTTCCCGGCACAAATCCAAAGATAAGCTTTACTTCTAAGTGAACAAGCATTCGGTATTAAACATGGATGACAAAACTTGCAAGAATCTTTGAATGCGCACGAATTTTTACAACATCACACTGATGTATCAAACGGGCCCTAAATACACGCTATCTGGTAACGTATATCATCATTTGTCACGGCCCCTTTGATTCTGCGCCGGTCCTTTACCTTGAAGTTAACTTGGAAACTGGTATTGCCTTCTACCTCTTGATCACCGCCTTTTACCTTTCTTGTGGAGCGTAGCAGGCCACCTCGCCACCACTTCTTTGTATTACATATGGCCCAGAACACGGTACTATGGGTATATCTACGGGACATGAGGGTGTGATGAAGAATATGTTTTTCACCTACTTTTCCTCAAACCGTTGTGGGGAAGCCTACATAGTCTGTGGCAGCGATACGGAATTATAATAATTTCCCTTTGTCTGGAGATACAGTGCGTGTCGCAAAACCTGAGCAGTCACACACGTTGCTGACTTTTTTTGAAAGATTGATGGATTTTTCTTTACAGACTGCGTAGATACGTAAGTTTTTGGCTGGTTGACGAACGACTCCTCACTATCTTTTTCAAATATTAGGCTGAGTTGGATTGTATTCAAGGGTCATTCAATCCCAGATTTGTATGAGGCACCAGTTGAGAACATGATATAGAGACCATACAAATCACCGAAATTGCAGAAAATTTCAAAAAGAGGGTTTACTACGTTCAATGATCTGCGCATGTCTGGAATCCTGGGACAGATCTTGGACACAGCCTTTGATCCTGCCTTCGGAGCCGTTATGCGCGCGATACATATCGACCGAATTGCTGCTGAATGAAGCATAGGTTCATCAAGGAACAGCAGCTCAGGAAGGGCTGATTTCAAGAAAACAGTCCGAAATACAAGGGACCCACCAGCTTCAGACTTAAAAAGCAACACTCTTTTGCTCTGATCCCATTTTCCCGTCCTCTCCATTCCATTCTACGACTTGGATTTTGTCTTTTGGTTCACGCCCCATTTTGTTACAATCTGACTGTGAAGATGTTATTGCGCTCACGTGCGGCTTTTCAGACGCTTTTGCTTGTAGCCCTTGTAGCTTTTGATCGTGAGTTTTTAAATCTAATCGTTTTTTTTTTTTTTTTTTTTTTTTTTTGCCAAGGCTTTTGCCTTGCACACTATCACCCGAGGTGTTCTCGGATTCAGCATCCGAGGGGTTGACTGAGGTAAACCCGCCTTCTTTGGCTGGTTTACCTTAGGGTAAACCTCGGGGGCAAGCCGTTTTGTATCCTTTTAGCGTCATTCAAACCTTTCCGGGTTTCCACAAAAAGAAAACCCGGTTCACCCAATCAACTTTTAGACTTGGGACCTTGGAAAAAGTTTGGGATTTTTTCAATAGTGCCTGCAAGTATACTGGTTGACTGGGTTTTTTGTCAACCCACTTTCAAATTGTTCGATTCATTCGTGAGGCAAATGCACTGGGAAGAGCAATCAAATGCAACCAGGCGCCAGGATTAATCCGGAATGCGGGTCTGGGATTTTATCTTAGGCTTTGCGAGATGACTTTAACTCGAATTCTGCAGTATCCTAAGCAGCACAGACTTGAAGATTGCATTTGATCGTTCTTCCTAGGGCATTTGCGTTACACGCGGGTGATTTGAAAATGAGACCCAATAGCTTAGAATTACAATCAAACGAATGCGATTTTGACTGATGTTGGTTGTTTTGGTTTGGTTTAGGACACGCAAATGCGACTCCAATGGAATCCCTAAAGGAAACATCTGCCATTGCCAATGAAATTCTCTTCGACCACAACGATTATGGCCTGAAATTTCAGCCAGGCAATGAGTTCCGCGCTGCTGTGAATAGTTTTCATGAAGAATATAAAGAAGCCGGAAAGGACGATTTGTTGGAGACTTTCACATACAACAAGGGGCCAGACCCCGAACCTACCCAAATGGAAGTTGACAAGGGTCCCTTGACTGAAGAAAAAATCAAAGAATTACAAGAGAAAAACGCGCGCCGTATCTTGGAAGTTGGAAAATATAAAAATATAGATAAGATTATCCAGGATTCTAGAGCTCAGACGGAACTCTACCTAAAAAATATGGCCAGTGGAAATGAAAACGACAATTTTTCATTGATTCTCAACGGTGAAGGTCCCGATTATCCTGCCGCTATGACCATGATTTATAAGGTAGGCCGCGCACCTAAGCATATCTTCCTCAACTCCAGAACATTACCGCCGAAGGCACCTCCGGAGGAATTCGAAAAGGCCTTGACGGCGCTCGCATCCACCGAAAAATTTAAACAACAAACAATGCCCAAGTTAAAGATGATAAGTGATCTGGAGTACGAGTCATTCGCGAATTCGATAGCCGACAGAATCAAGGAAACAAGTCAACCCTATCACCTGGTCGTATTTGGCAATGGGATACCAATTGTAAACTTGTTTGAGCAAGATTCTTTGAAAGCACATCTTGAAAATGTTTTTGTCAGCCACGTTGCCAGTTTCTTTTGGAAAGAACAAGATGATCGAATCGTTTGGCCGCTGGCGTTTAATTCGAAAGAGAAGCCTGATATCGAGAAGAAGATTTTGAATTCTGGAGTACGAAGGCTTGTTACCCACTCCAATGGAATCAAGTCAAACTTTATCAACATGATGGATGCAAATCAGGCGACCCTGTTCTTGAAGGACCACCCGGAAATCAATTTCAACTGGGAGCAAAAGGGCGGCGTAGAGGGCATGAATCTCTACTTTGGCCCCAATTCTCCAAGCGAAATCGGAAGACATTTGGGGAAAGCCATGGAGAAATCTATGCAATCGATTCAGAAAAAAAAACTCGAGGAAAGAGAGAAAGTCGAGCAGGCCACAAAATTCTTTAAAGGACTCAGCGACGAGGAACGCACAAACTTGGCAGTCCTTGATGTCCTGCAGGCTGCTAGAGAAAAAAATGATAAAATTTTTGACTCTTCTTTGAATGTCGTTGAGTATTGGAACAGTATTGGCGGAGATGCACTGGAGGAAGCGTGCACTCAGCTCATCAATTTTGAACGTCCGGGCGACCTTTGGTTCAAAAAGACCTTGTCCAACCGCGAAAAAGCTCATTTGAAAGACGCTATGAGGGAAAAAATTAGAGGAGAAGATGGTCCAACATACTTGAGACTACAACTTCTTTCAGGAGCACTCCAGAATCATGACCTTGAATACCAAGTGCATTCAAATGATGCTCACTCTGTGCTCCCTTTCATAAAACAGTCCAAGGAACCTATGAACCATGTCCTCGCACTCCCGGTTGGTTTGAAGAAGGAAGCTAATTCGGCTAAAGGGGAGCTTAACCTACAGTTTGATCCGAATAGCAAGACGTTATCTGCTGTTTGGGCAAATTCAGAGGCAGTAAAGGATACCTGGGCACAAGCATTTACTGAAGGAACCAAATGAGCCAAATCCTAGGTGCCTTTGCTGGTTTTCATCTTTTTGAGTCTAGGCTACGAGTAACATACACCAGCTTGTTCTGTTTTGGGGTCTCTCCGGTTTTCTTCTTGTTAAATAAGTTCCATTGTGGATTCAGGAAGGTTTGTGAGATTGTTCTTTCATCTCAAGATAACCGTACTGGGTTCATTTTGGGCACCAAAAAAATGTTTCACACCTCTTGGCTCTTTGAGTGCTTACGTCTTGACAAGAAAGTATGGGATTCCCTCTGTTATACAAAGGGATCTCGTGCCAGCTTATCAACAACAACAGCGCACACGGTCAATCATTTGTCTTTTCTTTCAAGCTTGTCTCTCTTTATCGCATATATACATGTAGAAGCATCTGGGTGTCAGTTCCGCATCTGTCAAGGATTGCACGAACAGATCACCCAGGGCCCTGTTCTTGGAAACAGGCTGGTGATACAAACACCACGCGGAATGCAAAACCACTTTTTGCGTCTTGTATCAGAAGTTTTCAGAGAGGCCGGATTTGACTACACTGGATTTTGAGAGGCCAGGACACTCCAGAGAACCAAGTTCATGCCAAAGTATATATGAAAATTAGGTGTAAGGATGAATCGGATCATCCGACTCAAATGACTAACCTACATGTCATAGAATTGACAAAGCACATGATAGTGGGGACTCCTCACTTTAATTAAATGATGAATAAAAGGGATAGACAGAGATCGAAAGATGTTTTTGAATATAGCCATGTATCTCGATTGCAGACTAGAAATACAAGAAAGAAAGTAACCCTAAAGTCCTTTTTGAAGTTTGAGCAAAACAAGACGCTTCTCCACTACATGAGTTTCTTATCATCCTATCACGAAATCTGAATTTTGTGAGAAGTTTGATCATTTTTAAGTTTTGGAACTTTAAGTTCTAATACTCCATCGTTAAATGTTGCCTTGATTTGATCGTAGGAGGTATTCGATGGTACGGCCACTGTTCGACCAAAGGTACCGAAGACCCGTTCCGAAACCTATAGGAATTTGATAAAAAAAAAAAAAAAAAACAAGTGATTGGTGAACGAAAGCCTTGCTTAGTTTTCAATCAAGTATTGAAACAAAAGTTTGACTTACGCGAACACTACCTTGGGTATATTCTATAGGGGCTTTGGTTTCACTACGAACGGTAAGACGACCGTTTTGGAATTCGATGGCGATATCCTCTATAGTATGCAAACAAAATATATATATATATATATATCGTGAGCAGATGAGTGAATTTGATTCAAAACGGCGTTAATCTGATAAATGATCCGAGAGTCACAATGTCTACATACCTTTCTTAGCCCCAGGCAATTCGGTGGATACCACAAATGCATCCTCCGTCTCGACAATGTCCATCTTGGGTCGTTGAATCGGGCTCACCTCGCTCGTCCCTCGACTTTCAGGTGCTCGGTTAGAGGGTCCGGATTGTTCGGGTCCTTTATGATTTCCATTGGGAGCTGGTCCATATCGATCGGTGGCTAGCTTGTCGAACATGGACTCAAAGTCATCCCATTGCGATGGGAATACTAGAGAGTAAGACATTTTGGAATTGTTTGCTTAAAGAGGTTATTATGGAACCGAGTATGAGAGCTTTGATGGCTAATGGCCAATGGAAGATAAGCTGGTATGACTGAGAATTGTATTGATGGGGCAGGCGCCTTTTTATACAGCAGTTGTTTGTCCTCACTCTCTGCAAGAAATCCATCTTGTACAATCATCATCCAAATGGTCCTCCCTCAGTTGACAGTCAGTACGACATTTCAACAACAATGAGCACACGACGTACTGGAACTTTCTCAAATTTTCTAGAGACTTCGACAGTCTTCGAGACTTAAGTTGCACCTTAGTTAAGTGTTGGATTTCAGTACGAGCATTCTCCCCATCGGTTAGGATGCGTTTACATGATCTCTATCCTCGAACTCGAGAATATTCCTGAAACTACGTCATCACTTCTAGCATTTACTGTACTGTTCCAGACTACCACCACCATTGCCAATGGTTCCCTTCGGTCAACCAACCCAGACTAATTGAACCTCACGCCCTGGGATGTTCTCGCAAGTTTCGATGAGATGACGATGGGAATATAAAAACGAGGTGTGTGTTCCAGTTGGATGGCCATCTCCTCATCACCCTTCAGCATATCAAAACCACTTGCTTTGCATTCAGTTTTGCGATCAAACCAAAACAACCTCGCATATCATCCTAACACACAATGTCTTACTCTCTCTTCTTCCCTTCCCAATGGGACGACTTTGAGTCCATGTTTGACAAGCTAGTCACGGATCGATATGGACCACCTCCTAACGCATCTAACAAAGCAATCAATTCATCAGCTCAATCGAACTCTACTTCAAATGAAAAGCAAGGCTCGAGTATCGTTAGTCGAGTATTTAGACCCAAGATTGACATTGTAGAGACAACCGATGAATTTGTCATGACAACCGAATTACCTGGTGCTAAGAAAGGTAAGCTTTTTTTTTTACTCCCTTTTGTCCTTCTCAACTCTTGTTTTTCCTTTTACATTTTATTCTAATCAGGTTTTCGGTTACCTTCCTTTTGATTTACTTTCTTCTCAGAGGATATTTCCATTGATCTCCAAAACGGACGACTCACTGTTAGTAGCCAAACCAAGTCTTCAAATGAACATCAACAAGGCAATGTCCGAGTAAGTTCAGTTCTATATAGTCCAGATGGATGTTTACCCTAAATTGACTTGTATGAATTGTGGTTATTTTACACTTAGGTTTCTGAACGATCCTTTGGAACTTTTAGTCGTACTATCGCTGTACCTGAGAACGTGACTCACGATCAAATCAAAGCTAGTTTTACAGACGGAGTGTTGGAGGTCAAAGTACCCAAGACTAAAGTTGATAAAGAAACTCGCAAAATTCAAATCTCTTGAACCACCCTATCCTTCTTTCTTCCTTTGGATCTAGTTATTTTTTTTTTCATTTTGCATTTGATTTTGATTTTGATCTTGTAACCAACATACACACACACACAAAAAACACTATTGTTGTTTGTTCGCAATTAAGCCTTACATTTTGTTAAACATCTTCCAAAACCTTGACCTGGTCTTGTGTCAGACCCTGAGTACTTGAAAAGTACCATGGGACTGCAGAATTGCAGTTAACACTAGACTGTACACCTCCAAAGC
The DNA here is from genome assembly GCA_015951145.1 of Cronartium quercuum f. sp. fusiforme G11. Classification (NCBI taxonomy): domain Eukaryota; kingdom Fungi; phylum Basidiomycota; class Pucciniomycetes; order Pucciniales; family Coleosporiaceae; genus Cronartium; species Cronartium quercuum. Next base: position 81,231 of record MU167265.1, on the reverse strand, counting down.
TCAGTTTCAAGAGTTGTAAAGATATCTACAAGCCATCTGATGGCCTGACAGAAGTATCACATACAAACTGAGTTAGTGTAATACAACTTACTGGAATTGCATAAAACACTATGGGAAACAAAAATGTGTGTGAGGTTTAAACCCACATATGAGCTGAAACCTCAGTGAGCCAAGACTTGAACTTGAGTACTTGGAGTAACTCTCTGAGTTCTCCCTCCCCATCCACTGACCAGTAAGCCCTCAGTCATCACCTGTCATCCTCCCCTCCAATCACTTTAATCCCTTTAACACAACTCTATCCAGCTCTATCCCATCCCTTTAAAACTATCCCATTGACACATTATCTTCCAGACCAATCACACCTCAATCCTTTTCCTTCAGACTCTCCAGTAAGCACTTTCCTTAGTTTGTTTGTGATCCTTCTTTATCCCTTTTTGTTTTATTTGATTACCTTTCTTTCTAATCCTTCTAATTTTGGTCCAGATTCTCTTTTTTTCAAAGCTGTAGCACATCATGGCCTACCTGTTTTAAAATGCCAAGACCAAAGTCATGGCTGTCCTGTTGATCCTCAATGGCAAGAAAAACATTGAGGTCTGCACAGACATAGAGGATAAAGCATGTCACAAAACAATGGATCATTGAGTAGCTCTTTATGAGAGGACTAGGTAAGTCATTTGAGATCCAGCTGAGTACAATTAACAAGGGAGACCTACCTTTTTCTGAGATGAAGATTGTTACTGTATCAATTCTATTGGCACAAGCATGTCATAACAGATGCTTATACACCAAATGAAATTCCACCTATACCTCATCCTTACATTTCCAACTCCTAGTCACATTTCTCATCTGTGAAAAGAGACTGTGAGTGATACCCTATTCCCACTAATTTTTTTCTATCTAAACTTATAAAGTCTGATCATTTGTATTTCTCCACATGCTTTTCTTATTGTTGCTTCTGTTAAATAGTCTTCACTCTATCTTGCCTTTTCTTCACATACCCAACCTATAATTAGGTCAGCCTTATCACTAGGGCAAGAGTTGAGGACAGAACCTCAATAAATCACCCACATATACCATTATCAGGTCACCTGTGTTCTAAGACACTTGCAAAGATCATGTTGAGATATGGTGAAAGAATCAATACTCTCATATTATTCATGTCTGTAAAAGGAAGGAAAGAGACTTATGTACATCAGATGGTAGTTGTAGAATGATTTGTAGGAAACTTATTCTTGTATCACAGCCTCAATCTCAGAGTGTGATTTTGTAGGATTTTTTGGGGAATTTCTTTGTGTTATCCAACAGATGGACTGGACTGATCTCTCTTTCTCTTTCCTTATTGAAATTGAATCAGAGTAAGTCATATTATCATTATTATTTTCTTTTTTCTTTTCATGTCCTGTGTGTCTGATGAGGAGTGAATTGACATTGTTATTAGTTTTGAACTGTGGTAGGCTTTTTATTCTTTTCTTTCTCCTTTTCTGTTTCACTTGATCCCACCTGTGCCTTACAGGTACCTGCTTTAGTTGAGCCATTGCCTCAACCTCCTCATCCTTCTCTGTAGCTTTCAGGCTAACCACCTGCTCATACCAGGTTGGTTGTATGTAGTTCAGACCATAGCACTTGATTCCTTTACAGATCAGGGTTTCATCTGTGTGCTGGTGGCTGGAGAACTGATCCTCTTTCTAGATGAGATATGGGAATCCATCTATTACAAGACTGGTCTTTTTCCCAGTCTTGAAACAGTCCACCTTGAAATCACCACTTGCCCAGAAATCATGTGTAAGAAGGCACAAACTTCAAACATTCACAAGGATTTTTATCAAAGGGTGCTATATCAAGATTTAGTTCAATACATCCCAGCAGACATTTTTGTATTCACTGGTAACCAAAAACTCTCTGACTCTCCACATTCTTTATCATTCAGGCCATGCTTTGATCAGACATACTGATATTGGTGATGATCAAATGAGAGCACTATTTACAAGTGTGATTTCATTTGAGCATATGGTCAATCACCTATGAATGAGACAGTGACTCTCTGGGTTTTCCACAGCAATCCAAAACAGTACTCTCTGCTTCCAGAAATTGGTCTACATGAAATCATGACCTTGACCATTTGAGAAGGGAGTATCAATTGCAATTGATTTGAAAAATTCCTTAGGGGAAAATTGGTAAGTTGGATACTTGCATTCCAAGTGCAAATTCTGTGTCTGGTTTCTGGGACATTGTTTTATACAATTCCAGTAAGTAACTTGTAATAAATAATATCAAGAGATATTATTTCTCACAGGACAAGCCATCAGAGCTAGGTTAATTGTCATAGGTTAGCCTCCTGACTACAGTTCAAGAGGAAAGGATCCTGAAATGGATTCTTACTGGATACAACTAACTTTTACAAGCCTACACTGGTTACCACCAAGTGTAGACTACAGTTAGTTGACCTCTGAAAAGAGGATTTGATGCTAGAGCTAACTAAGCTTTGAACCAGAGACAGATTATCTTTGTTACTCTAGCTGAGAGACTACTAATTTTATCTCCTTTGTGGGGAGACCCTTAGGGATGGAAGAATAACTTCCACCCTCAACAAAGCAAGGGATGAGCTAATATGCTTATCACTTAGAACTTGCTTGGGTAATTTTTCCTGAAACACTTGGGAAATCTCTAGAAGTCCAAGAGGCTACTCTAGGTAAGCAAGGAAGGAGGACTACCAGTCCTCTAGTGTTGACCTTCTTTACTTTCACTCTATGAACAGTGCACTATTGAGCAGATTTCCTTAGGGACAATCATCAACATATGCTGTTGTTCAATTTAGGTGTTGGTGGTAAAAGGTGAGGAAGGGTAACTGAGCCCCTGAGCTAGGAGGAGGGGTTTATATACCCTGGCCTCAGCTCCTTCCTTTCTTAAAAGGGTATAACCTGAAACACAAGTCTGATACACTTGGAAATATGCTTATGTTGTGTCAAGTGTTTCACTTGCTGTATTACTAATTACTCTACATGGCTCTTGATACTGAGCCTGAGCTGTAAACACTTATGTTTTATTAAATAAACTTATTATTGCTTATTCACTTAACTATGTTAAGGTGTATATATCTGGGTGACAGCCTGTGGGACTGCTGCGCAGTCTTCGGGGCTGATATTAGTCCTCTCATAAAGAAGATGCCTATAGTGAAGGTGGATTGAAGACTTGGGGTATAAAAGGAGGTCACAGAGTTTTCCTTCTCCCTCTTCTATCTAGAGAATCAATTTTACAAACTTTAATAGCTTGGGACACATCCAGTACTCTCTAAGTTTTCTTCTAATAGCACAGATCTAGAGTCATCCACCCTGCATAGGGGTGTTGTAATTATTCTATCCTTGAACTAGCTCACCACCAACAAAATCACATTACATAGAGGTATGCTATGTCACATAGCAGGCCAAGATGCAATGCAATAGGTCTATTTTCCAAGGTAGGGACCTTGAAAAATGTTCCATAGCATCACATGAAGACATGCTATGTTACATAGCAAGCTTCCATGTGATGAAAAGATGTTCACAGTGGCTCAAGCCAGTTTATCTCCTCTTTTGATCCTGTCTCTTAGTCTCAAGGTTCATGCTACCTTGTCTTCATTGCCCCTTAACTAGGAAGCTCCTCCCTCTTGTCTTTAGGGCACTTAAGAAGGGGCTAGTTAAGGAAGAAGACCAAAGTATCTTAGTACCTGCTGAGTCAAGCCTTGATTTAGAATTTAGCCACATCACTGTTTTCCAGACAGGCTGGTTTTTCTGCTGACCCAGTGGATTCTTAGTACCCATCTGCACTGCCAAGATATTTGTATCGGATGGGCCTATCCGATGTTCTATCACCCCAAGATATGCGATGCAGTGTCAAGTAGGATTAGGTGCGATGGAATTACTATCGGTATCTAATGCTC
>MU167265.1:46755-56847 GCA_015951145.1 Cronartium quercuum f. sp. fusiforme G11 | reverse complement strand
ATTCCATCGCACCTAATCCTACTGACACTGCATCGCATATCTCGGGGTGATAGAACATCGGATAGGCCCATCCGATACAAATATCTTGGCAGTGCCATTAAACCAAAACCATCTTGGTCATACAGTGGAATGACAGAAAATAATCTGGGATTGTGTTCTGTAGCTATACCACTGCAGACTCATTCATATCCACAGTGAGGGTTTGGGCTTGTGGTCTCCTTGTTTTCATTTATTTCTCACAACTGTTTCATTTCAATGGTCCTCCTGATCTTGGTATGTGTCCTCTTACTCAAGTGGTTTGTTCTCAAGAAAATACTTCATTAACCCTGTAGAACTTGTTGAGATACAGCAAGCTAGATTTCAGGAGTGATGGCATTTTCAATCGCTTCATGTTAATCAGAACAGGAATGAGGAGAAGAACAGATATGAAGGCTCAAAGGAAAAAATTAGGGAGTGAACCACAAAGTGTGTGTTTGAGATAGAGCACTGTGAAAGAGGTTTATTTGGTGTTGTCAGAGAGGAGTATTTAGTCTTTTCAGAGAGATTATTTGGTCTATTTTCAGCTTTCATTTTTTTTTTCTTGTCTTTGTAACTGACTTATAAGGGTTCATCTTGACCACTCTGATTCTCTCTTTCCTCAAGCAAAGCAAAGAGAGAATCAGGGTAAGTCAACCCCTTTTGTCAATTTCCACCTCATCAAGTGTAGTCCTGACCTTGTTTTTCAGCTCTGATTCTTCTTCTTCACTTTTTTCTCAACACTTCCTTTTGCAATTCTGTTGTCAAGTCATTGCCTTGCATCATTTTATCTCAGCTCACAGTCCATATGTGAGTCAGCCATAGAAGCATTGATGAGCAATCTAACATCATATGCATCTTTTATCAAATCCAAAGTCTAATAGTGAAGAATAGATTTTTGAGAAGAGAATTACAAATAAATAAATCATCTCACCTGTGAGTCAGCCATAGAAGCATTGATGAGCAAACTAACATCATATGCATCTTTTATCAAATCCAAAGTCTAATAGTGAAGAACAGACTTTGGATCTGATAGGCTGGTTCATGAGGTATACAAATAACAAGAGACATTCTGGGTATCATCATGTTAGGTCGTGTGAAAGATATAGAGAGAGACATGACATGAGAAAAGTATAAGAGAAGAAACATAACAGAAAAGAGAGATAAATATGTCTTGAAACATGGAATCTAACACCATATTCAGCTTGCTCATACCAGGTCAAGCTTTTCTGAGCTCAAGACTTTGAGTCTTTACAGAACTTTTATCTTTGAATTTATTCATCTGTCTCTGGTTTTCTTTGGTTGTGCTCTCCTTCATCCTCATATTCATAAATTTTCATGTGGTCTTGTGTATTCCAAATTTCATCTCATCATCAATTCCATCATCAATTTTACTTACCACCTCAACAATCAGTCTGCTTATCCCTGAATAATAATATGTTTTCACTGCCAAGATATTTGTATCGGATGGGCCTATCCGATGTTCTATCACCCCGAGATATGCGATGCAGTGTCAGTAGGATTAGGTGCGATGGAATTACACTGCAATATGGTGTCAGAGCATTAGATACCGATAGTAATTCCATCGCACCTAATCCTACTGACACTGCATCGCATATCTTGGGGTGATAGAACATCGGATAGGCCCATCCGATACAAATATCTTGGCAGTGTTTATAACTCTGCATCTTGTCCACTTCACTCTAAATATCCCTAAATCCATCTTCAGAAGAGTTGTCCTTAAGTAGACAGCCAACAAAGTTGAGTCAGATGCATCTGTCCAATCCAAATTTGTTGGTGGTGAAACCAATCAGATATCCAGCCATAAAACAGGCCTGTTGACACCTTAGCAAGTCTAGATTCACTTATCTGCAGCTCATTGCTTAATATTATTAAGAATTTAAGCCCACATTAGTTGTTTTTAAAAGCTCTCTCCAAGACAGTTTCTCATATTACAAACTGAACTGTTGGACTTGTAACCATAACCTATCAATGATTTCTTCCTTCATGAAGACATCAAAATGTTCCTATTCTACTGTAAGAGTTGGCAAATAGTAGAGGGTCTTGAAATTATGCTTGTATTGGAAAAAATTAGAGTTGTACCCAAGATTGACAGGATTTTCCTCCCCCCCCCCCCCCCCCCCCCCCTCACTATCTAGCCTACCTTTCACTCTATCTCATTCCCTGTTCTTTGAATTTTTCTCTCTTTCAATGGACTCAATAGAGGGAAATTCCTTTCTGGTGTTCAGCATTTACTTGCTAAATTACCTCTCACTCTATTTCACTTCTTACTCTTTTATCTTATCTCTCTCAATGGACAAAGACTAATTGTTGGTGTTAGAATAGCACTTGTGAATTACAGAACTGTCTGGGCCTTTGTCCTACCATTTCTTGCTGTCCTACTGCATTGCAAGAAATTTAGTGTTGGGATCCTGCTTGGATATCCCTCCCAACTACTGTAGCAAGTTACACTTCTACACAAGTGAGTATGACACCTTTTTTCCCAACCTTGTCAATTTCCACTATGTCATTCTTTTTTTTTTTTTTTTTTTTTTTTTGGAAACCTACAAAACCTGAAATCACCACTACCCAAAAGGGTCATTTTCGGCTTCCCTAAAAAAAAATTAAAAAATAGATATTTGATCCTTGGAAAAAAGCTGAAAAGAGCAATGCAAACACAACCAGCCACCCCCTTACACTACAATGAAAATGTTGATGTTGACAGGGTCAGTGTCACCCTGACATTTACATGTCCTGTGACTGTACATAGGTGTATGTCAAGGGCAAGGTCAGCATACATGTCAGCCACTTTGGTTTCTGATCCAATCCAAAATTTGTACTCTTTATATGTACCCATCCTCCCTGAATCACAATGTCTTCTATCCCAAACTCAAATGCAATTTCCCCCAAAATCCAAGCCATGATCTCTGCAGCTTTGGCTGCTCAAGCCCAAGTATACAAGGGAACAATTGCTTGACTTGAAAGACGCTTTGAAACTATGTCTATCCCTGCCACCACACCATCCAAGCCATCCACTGCGCAATTTGAATCTCCTCCACAAGCCACCAATGCAAGGACTTGTTTTTGCTCCCGAGCTGGGTCTGAACCTGCTCCCAGCTGCCTGAACATCAAGTCACGCACACCAGCTTCCCCTGCTACCCTAAAAGGCTCTGGAAGCTCTTCCAAACCCTCGACACCCTCTCACAAAGCTCCATCGACTGGTCCCATCAAAAAGCGACCAAACCAAATGCAGGTTCAAGACTACCTTGGCCAGATCCCGATCTTTGAGTAAGTGTCTTGACTTATTCCGAAAAGATATGAGTTTTCCTTGTCTTGTGTTGCCATTGGAATCAATAAATGATAGCTGGAAGCATGAAGAGCACATGCAGACAACGAGGGGTTGTGATGGCATGGTGGGGGTTGGGGAGGATGAGTGTAAGATGATTAAGGTTGAAGGATTCTTGAGAATGATAAAAGTTGAGGTAGAATTTCAGTGGTCACACAGTGCATGTCCACACTACAGTGACTTGTTGTGGGTGTACGTCAGGATGCACGTCAACTGTACACGTCACCGCCCGAAAACCAGCAAACGTCAGGGTGACGCTGACCCTGTCAACGTCAACGTTTTCGTTGTAGTGTTATAAGTGAAACATACATGACAACACAACACGTAAGAGGGGAAAAAAGAAGCTTCCGAATACGGGAATCGAACCCGTCTCTCCCGCGCCCGAATGTTATGAAAGGCGGAAATGCTAGCCGATACACCAATTCGGAGTTGAGGATTAAAGCACGTTTATAAAAGATATTTGTTACAAACGTGGGATGCTGTCCTGTAAGAGACACGTCTGGGTGACGTAACCGCAGCGGTGCGTCCTATTTTTGTTTTGTTTTGTTTTATTTTGTTTTATTTTATTTAATTTTTTCAAATTTTTAGGTGTGATTTTGTATTACATAACACACTAAGTGAGAGACCCATGTACAACCTAGCCTGGTCACTGTAACAAGACTAATAATGGTGTATGAACAAAGATTCACAAGGGAGAACATGAATCCATATGCACAATTTTTAGGAAATGAAGCCAGCCATCTCGAAATATTTCGACCAATCACCAAGCAGGATAGAGTGGAAACCAGAAAAGTCTACAAGGAATATTTACGACTTCTATTCATCCTTCGGTAAATATGAGCACAAGTTTTCAAATCTGCATGTGTCTAAAATGTATTGAGCTATGTATGGGAAGATCTTCGGGTCATCTAATAGCATCGGTACTGTAAGTATTCGTTCGGAATTTTTCCTATTGACCTCTTGTAGGTTTAGTGCTCTGTTGGAGCCATCACGTGAATTGACATAGTGTGAGCCTGATAAGACCCTAACTTAACTAAGTCCCTCAAATTGGCAGGCGCCGTCCCTTGGAGCCTCCTTCCTACGGGGGATAGGTCACCATCCCGTTGGTTGGCTTGTGTTAAGCTAGGATAAGGCCTGATAGTTTGAGGAGAAAGTGAACCCAGGGCTTGCTCATGGAAGATTGACTGAGGTTGGTCAGGGTCTGAAAACGGCTCTACCAGACTGGCAACCCGGCAATCGGGTATAGTTCTACAGCCGGCGATCGACGTTTGAGTTTGGCTGAGATGTTTTATTTAGCAAAGCAGTAGAGACGAACTTGAGAGTTACCACACCACACCACCCATCAGAGAGGCAGTCACCCTCTCAATCCCAGCAGAACTTATTGTACCAACACGCCATTAAACCAATCCATAATGCTCAAGACATCCAATCCACCCACTCCCGTCGAGACAATTGCCAAGGAGCGCGTGAACTGTCCGTTCGATCTGTGGCGGTAAGCCGACCTATACTTCTCACTATGCGCATTCAAGATTTCAAAATCGATTCTAATTCCTTGCTTTTTTTTTTCTTTCGAACTTCACACTCATAGAATGAAATGCGCGATGCACGGAGGAGAGCAATGGGTGAATTTGAAGACTAAATTCATGCAAGAGATTGAACGCGATCCAACTTTTCGACTTGATGATATTCACGACCTCAGTAAGGATCAAGTGAGGAGACTTCGCCTTGTCCATATTCGCTTCTATTTATTCCTTGAATTTCGAACCGTAATGTCTATGTGACTATGGGGTGGGCTTGATCAGTTTCGGGAACGGACGATGGCTAAGTTTGCAAACATGGTCCATTACGTCACTACGGAACGCCTGGACATCTTCACCAAACGGTAAGTCAAAGCCTCCATCACTAATTCATCTACTCATACTTGCTCACTTTTTTTGATCGATGCCTAGGATGGAGTTGATCGGGATCGCAGACCCAAGTTTTTGGACTCGATTTGGGGTCCACTACGGCCTCTTTCTGGGTGCGATCAGATCAGGGGCTACATCTAATCAGTTCAGTTACTGGATGGAGAAAGGTGTGTTAGGGTTGAATGGGATGGTGGGATGTTTTGGAATGACGGAATTGGCGCATGTGGGTCTATGTTTCCGAATCGGCGCGCACGCACGCAGCGGCGAGACAGGTGGCTGATAGTCTTATACATTTTGCCAAAAGGGTTCAAACGTAGCTGGACTAGAGACGACCGCTACGTTTGATGCAAAGGCGGACGAATTCGTGATCCACACTCCTACTATTTCGGCCACCAAGGTGTGCGTTTTTCTGAGGAAATGAGAGGCTTTATCGTTCAGAGACGGGCATTGATATAGATTTTTGGATGCGAAAGTGGTGGATTGGAGGTGCTGCACAGACTGCTACCCATTGCTCGGTCTTTGCTCGTCTCATCATCAAGGGGGTAGACTATGGTACGAAGACATTCATTGTACCTCTACGCGATCCTCGCAATTTTCAACTCTTGCCAGGTGTCAATATTGGCGATATTGGCAAGAAGATGGGAAGGGATGGAATCGGTGAGTGTCGATGTGGATGTTGTTGGAATAGATGGACTAAAAAGGCTGAAGCATTTCCACAGATAACGGTTACATTCAATTCACCTTTGTTCGCATCCCGCGCGCATACATGTTGATGAAGCATACGCAAGTCTCGCGAGATGGCAAGGTTTACGAACCCCCTTTAGCTCAGCTGACGTACGGTCGCCTCGTGTTTCCCAAAAAGTTTTTTTTTATTTGTCTGTCCTGGAACAGATGAGTAGCTAACAATTCTGATGTTATGAGAATAGTTATGGCGCGCTCCTTCAAGGAAGAACTGCGATGGTGGCCGATGGAGCGAACGTGTCAAAAAAGGCGCTTACAATCGCAGTTAGATATGCCGCTGTGCGACGTCAGTTTAAGACGGCAGACAATGAGTTTGAGACTCAGCTCTTGGATTACCCGATCCATCAGCGCCGGTTGATGCCCCTGTTGGCTCAGGCAATTGCAATGGTGAACCTCTAGAACGCTGTCCGTGCATCTCTTGGACTTGGCTTACCTTTCTTTCGCACACTCGACAGGGTTTCACTGCACTTCGAATGACTGCTATGTTTGAAAAGCTTTCGGAAGAGTTGGATAGCTTTGACTCTTCTTCGGACAAGGAGCAGACAGAACGCGTACTCGAGACCCTCAAAGAGACCCATGCTTCTTCCGCCGGTCTAAAGGCTTTCTCAACCTGGCAATGCCTCGATACCATTGACAAATGTCGTCAGTCACTCGGTGGACATGGTTACTCGGCCTATGCAGGTCTCGCGTCCATGTACGCAGACCAAGCTGTCCAATGTAGGTTACCTTTTTTTCCCTCTTGGGCTGTTCTTCCACCCTCCTTGTTCTCCGTAGTAGAGAAACCCCAAATGTTGTTCTTGACGCTGCGTGCTGCTTCAGGCACCTGGGAAGGCGACAATACCATCCTGTCCTTACAGTCAGGCCGGGCCCTCATTTCAGCCTACGAGGATGCTCAGAAAGGAAAAAAGCTGGCGTCGGGTGTGGCCTATCTCAACGACCCCTCGCTTCTCACAGCCAGGTGCCGCTCAGACTCGATGTGTGTCGACCTTGGAATGATGGACGCGGCCTGGGCAGCGATCTCGGCAAACGTGGTGAAGAAAGCTGCAGACGCGTACACGGCAAAGCTGAAGACGGGAGCCAATAAGGATGTGGCTATGGAAGGCTGCTCGCACGAACGCTTTTGTGCGGCCAAGATTCACACGATGGGGTACATCTATCGCCAGTTTGTGGATGCACTCGAGACCCTTGCAGTTGAGGAGCCATCCGGATCGACCACGGTCACAACTTTGAAGGCCATCTGCCAACTCTATGGGGCTTTTCAGTTTGCCTAGTTCTTGCTCTCATCCCACATACACACATGCCATGCTTTTTAGGATTCAGGATCCTGATGAGAGCTTGGTTGAACAGGATTGAGGAGAACGCGGCATATTTCCTCAAATACGGTTTCTACACCGCCAAACAGATGGATATCATATCTGAGAAGATCAATCAGCTTTGCGCTGAAGTACGAACGTATGCGGTATCACTTGTCGAGTGAGTACAAACGTGGGAATCTCGGTTGACTGTGACTAATTGATCTCTTCTTCCTAGCTCATTCCATTACACCGATCACATCATCAACAGTCCCTTCGGACGCTATGACGGGAATGTTTATACTGCTTACTTTAATGCCGTCCGCGCCGCCAATCCGTCCCCGCCGGTGCACCCGTACTTTGATCGATTGATCAAGCCCTTATTAACACGACAGCCGTGCGTAAAAAAAAAAAAAAAAAAAAAAAAAAAAAAAAAAAAAAAACGTAAACGTGGGTCGAGAAGCTGATGATGTATATTTATACCTTTATGTGTGAATTAGGCTGGAGATGGAGGATGCAGCATCAATAGAAGTTGACGAAGAAATTGAAGAGATTCAGCGGGAACGCTTGGAGGGTGGTGTCGAGGCTGAACGGGAGGACGGAAGCTTTCCGATGACGGAGGCTCAACGATCGGAGACGGAAGGAACAGCTGAATGGGAAAAGAAGAAGTAGATTACTTTGGTGTGGTGTAGAGTTAAGTATGTTGCTGGGCGCACTGGAAAAGATGAAAATTTAGTTTTGGCTGCACACTTTCTCTTATTTGGGATTTGTTTGAAATCTCATGAGAGTTGTTGGTGGGTTGGGGTAAGAGGCAAGGGAGTTCGTCTTTTCAAACTGCTTATAGACTATTTATGGGGGCCGTCTGGTAGAATTCTTTTTGTCTGTTGGTTGTAGCATAGATATTGCAGACTTGTATAAACTCCTTCAAAGCACAAAACTCGATTGCATTAATCAGAAAGCTGAATCTGTGACTTGTTGTCCTTTGACCAAGTTTTTCAGATCTTTTCTTACTGTAGGGATCTTTTTGGTAGAGTCTCCAAGAGGCCTTGACGATTACAGATAATCAGTGCATCTGTTGCATGACCTTGTTTATAAGGTTAGGTATAAGTATGTTTACGCCTTTGTAACTAGCAAGGAATCAACCCCACCACGCGGCACTGTAGCTCAGTTGGTAGAGCACCTGCTTAACATTTCTGTTCGCATGTTGTCCTCGGTTCGAGCCCGGGCAGAGTCATGTTTTTTTGTGTATCTGCTCAAATTACAATCTTGCAGCAGAATGCATGGAATAATGTCATCTTACACTTTCTTGGACACTGACCAAGAATAAAAAAGTAGGTTTTTTCACCCTTCCTGAATTTCCTTGGGCAGCAAACTATATTAAATAATTTCCTTTTTGGCAAGGCAACACAAAACTATCACTGGTAATTTGTTCCATATAGCAAACATTGTTCTTGTGTGATATGTGTGAGATCTCAACCTCAATGATCTCCAAAGTCAAATCCATCAAGCCAAAGAAAAAAAAAAAAAAAAAAAATGCAAAGGTTTAATTATCACCTGTACTGAAAAAGATTCAGGCCAGGTAATATTTTTTTATTAAAAATCTTTATAGTGTGTTACCTACTCCTGTATAGAGACAAAAACAACACTGTAACAACTAAGTGGAAGAAAAGGCCAAGTTTCAGACATAGGGTTGAGCATGTGGGGTTGGTCCAAGTATAGAAAACGGGGAACATACTTTGCAAGCAGTGAGAGGAAACATAGGCAGGGCTAAGGAAAGTGAGAAGAAAAAGACAAAACCACAAGAGGTCCACAGGGTGCTAAGCAGAGGGGCACTTCCACTTTCCCTTGCCATGCTAGGGTTTGGCCAGTCCTGCTACACCAGATGGGCAAAGCTGAGCAGGCTTTCTTAGGCACAGGATGATGTTCCTGGGTGGGCTGGGCAGGCCTTTTTAGGTATTGGTGAGGTGAGAGACAGCAGATCCCAGCCTTACCCTAGCTTGGGTTGGTTAGCTTCAGTGCCTTCTGGCTCCACAGGGAGAACAGCAAAAGGCAAGGCTAAGGATCAGGGGAGAAGAGATGAAATGAGAAAATTGGAAAAAAACAACAGGAAAAAGGGAATCAAGTTAGGGCATTGGCTAGGTAGAGCCATTGGGCTGGGAGGTTTAAGAGCAAGGTGGAGGGTTGACAGGGGAGCACAGGGCAGTTGGGATGGGGAAAACTAGGGGGGGTGGCAAGGGGGAGGTGGGGATATGATTGGGCAGGTGAGAGTTGCAGGAGGTGTGGAGGGTGGTGTCAGGAGGAGAGGCAAGTCAGATGGGGGGGAGGGGGTGGGTTGGGGTCAAGGTTTCCAGGGTGGGGTTGGGAGGCAGGCAGGAGGTTTGGTTGGTGGGGGGGTGGAGGGGGTTGGAGGGGGGTTCTGGGCATCAGGGGGCTGGTTGTGTCAGAAGCAACCTGACTTCTTGATGAAGATGGCCAGCAATTTGAAGGTGGCTGGGCTTGAGGGGTCTGGAAGATCTTCAATTTCACTAAGTCCTTGATGAGGGTGTCCCAGAACCACCTGTATCTCCTGCAGATGAGGAGGTAGTGTTCAGTGGTTTTGGGTTGGCTGCAAGTTTTGCAGTTTGGGGAGTCTGCTACCTTGATCCTGTGCAGCAAGGAGAGGAGAGGGGAGTGGCTGGCTCTGAGTTGGGTGATGGCCACTACTTTGGGTTGGGGCAGGGTTGCAAGGACCACACAGACCCCTATTGGGTTATGGACCCTGCACAAGCATCAAAGGACCTGTGTGTGTGTG
>MU167264.1:326494-336564 GCA_015951145.1 Cronartium quercuum f. sp. fusiforme G11 | reverse complement strand
ATCAGGACTGAGGTTTGTACAAAGGGATATAGGGATTTATTTAGTACCTATTTCCAGGTACAGAGAAGAATCCAAAAGAGAAGATAATGTGAGCACAAGTGTAGTGATCTTTGGAGTGATAACAAGCTGTTTGCATTTAGTCAAAAACATCAATGTACCAAAATCAGTGAAAGGAAAAATGAGAGATATGAAAGGTGAGAAGCAGGTGAATATTGAGTAAGGGAACAGGTGTGGAGAGTGGAATGGTGGAACTTATGATCTCTTTCCCAAGATGAGGAAAGAGATTGTAAGTTGGGATTTGTTGGATACTCTTATATTGGGCTGCTTAATCTGTTGGGGAAGCCTATTCATGTAATCCTTTGTTGCACATTAGATAGGATCTGTGAATTTCGTTTCCCATTAGTTTTGAGGTTGAATATTGTACTATAATTTTAATCGTTTGTTCTTTCTCCTAAGTTGGAATTTTGATCTTCATTTTCCTCTTTCTAAGCTTGTAGTGTGTTCCTTGTCTCAGTTAATTGTATCGATTGGATTTTGACAAGTAAGTAATAAGTGTATTATTATTTTGGATTTGGATTCTAAGGACCAAATAACCTATAGTCTTATTTTAGAGTTAAGTGATAACTCTATTAATTAAGTAAGTTCATATATAATCAATATATTTCAAAGAAATGTACTGTAGAACTTCAATACAGTGTAGCTAGTGTAGTTTTAGAGTTACAGTTGAAATGATGAGAGTTTTATTAATTAAACATGTGATTCTCACTGAGGAACTGTCACCAAATATACTGTAGTTACAATATTGACATATGTACTACAGTACAGTAGATCATAGACAGATCTGTGGGTAATACAAATGATTTACACATAGTTGAATCAGTGACAGATCATGTATCTAATATGTAATTAAACCACAAGGGTGACAAACACATGCATGTGAACCTTTCACACACTGTACAGTAGTTCAATTAAGATTGTACACACAGTATATACAAAATCTGACATGAGAAATAACTTAAATACAATTTATCACAAGGAAGCTAATCTAGCTTGTTAACAAATATATCTACCCTTGGCCTCAAGTAGGAAAAGATTTATTAATTGGCCAAACAAGATAAATTAATATTTCCTATTCAATAACTACTGTAATCATGAAATAATGGAATCAAATGTACTCTACAGTGAGAAAGTTATTAGATTTAATTGAAAACTCAAAATTGTGAGTACCTTCCAGGCCTCAGAACATCCATAAAAGGTCATCCCCTTGCTCATGGAAATAGCCCATCATCATTATAACACTTCATAACAAAAATACCTATATACAATAGTATATTTTATTACATATCCCTCTTATATTCTAAGGAATCATTAGTAGAGTTGTATGTTTCATTTCTAGGAGTTTAATTTCATGATCAACCTTCTTTCTGAGTTATTTGATTGATTTCTTGCTTTATTACATATACTAGATCTCTACCTCATCAAATTCCTCTAAATTTTGACAAATACTCCCTCTAGAAGTAAAAGAAGAGTCAGTTTATTTGTTACCTCATTTCTATATCACTTTAGATGTGTTTCTGGATCAAGTACTAACACTGCCAAGATATTTGTATCAGATGGGCCTATCCAATGTTCTATCACCCTGAGATATGTGATGCAGTGTCAGTAGGATTAGGTGCGATGGAATTACACTGCAATATGGTGTCAGAGCATTCACCGCCAGCAAAAATTACTCGGACAAGGCTGTCCGAGGTGTTCTCGGACAGTGAAGTTCGAGTTGATCTCGGACCGTGGTTGACCGAGATTTTCTCATCTCAGTGTGCTCGGACTACTGCTGACCAAGATGAGAAAATCTCGGTCAACCACGGTCTGAGATCAACTCGGACTTCACTGTCCGAGAACACCTCGGACAGCCTTGTCCGAGTAATTTTTGCTGGCGGTGATTAGATACCAATAGTAATTCCATTGCACCTAATCCTACTGACACTGCATCACATATCTTGGGGTGATAGAACATCGGATAGGCCCATCTGATACAAATATCTTGGCAGTGTAACTACTTGGACACTCTATAACTTTATATACTCCATCTTGGGTTAATCAATCCCTGTTACACAACTGTTGTATACTGGAAATCTCACCATAGAGTGATTGTCATGGCCAATAAGAGTCAGTGAAGAGAAGTGCAAACATATTTTGACTTCTGTCAAAGCCTGATATATTCAGATAAGGCTTGACTAATAAAATTGTGAACATATCCACATTAAATAAAAATAACTACAAATGACTACCTTAGTAGCTAGCCAGAATTCCGTGATATTATACACTTTTCTTTAGAGCTAGGCTGACAGAACTAAACACATAGAAATACATTATCATTTTATCTGAGAGCTAGTATGTGATGGCGTAGTGGCACTTAAACACTGCTCCAATAAATTAATGATAGTGGATTTACTAACCAAACCCTTAAGTAAGGGACCATTTCAATTTCTGCGTTCTCTTGCTGGCCTGATTGGCTTATAGTGCTGTGAAGTGTTTGAGGGGGACTGTCAGACTATGTCTATATCCAGTCAAACACTTCTTCGCACTATAAACATCAAAACTGTATCGTTAAACTAATCGATCCATATATTGATCAATCAAATTCACGGACTACAGATACGGTTCTTCATCACTTGGGATCGAAGAACCGTACGTAACCCCCTTTTTGCCTTTTTGCCTTTTTAACCTTTTGTCTTATTTTATTCTCTCTTCCTTCTAATCATATATATATTCTGATCGATCGATTATGATTACGTTTATTGTCTCTCTTAAACTCGATATATATATTTAAATATAGTGACCGTTTGAAAACGATTCATTATCTGAGTTGATAAACTTCAAATTACTTCAACTGACATGTCATATTAATTTAACTGTTACTATAGGTAGAACAAATTAATTAACTACATACTCTCCTTAAATATCTCTCACACTATTGTTCACAAGTTTCTATCTCTTCTTGTTTGTCTAGGTTTGTCTGCCCAAACCTCACAGTTGTGTCTAGGATATTAGTGTTGATTATCACACTACATAAAATAGTTTCACCCTCATCAGTTTGTTCTCTTGCATAATGTAGCTGAGTCTTCTAAAAATATTTTGCGCTAGTGTAACTTTGATTATCTTGAAAATTGAGTTAGTCTAATACACCAATTTAAATGCATTTTTTTACTCCTGCATAAGGGTTACTACTTATTGTACTTATAAACCTTCTTGCATGCATTAGTAAAAGTTATTTTTTTTATATTTTTGTACAACTTTTACCTTTGTACCAGGTTATCTTTAAAATTGAAAGAGATATAAAAACCTGTAAACTCAAAATTAAGGATTAAAGTCATTTCTGTGGTAATACAACACCTTTAAAGAGGAAACTGTATGTTTGTGACCACATAAAACATTGTATCAATGTTCAGGGAAAAGAATAATGCCACCATAGAAGTCCCTTTTACCTTAAAACTCCCTTTTTCCACCTTTTATTAATGAACATAACACTTTTTCCAACTTTGAAACCCCTCTTACATGCTATTCCTCTTTCTATGACCTCAATAATAATTATAATTGTTAATATCCCTCTTTTTTTCACATTATGCACACAACACCACAGGCAGTCAGGTAGTTGGTATGTATAACTGCATATTTCATATGGTTTTCCAGGAAAGTGCACCATGCTAATCTTGATTGCACCCAGCCATTTTGTTGGGTTTTCTAGATGAGAAAAGTAAATGCACACTGTGGTCAGTGTATCAAGCAGCAGTATATTGTAAAAAGGTGATGAAACAGTGAGCAAACAGATAAAGTACAGTGAAATGATTTTGGAGATGGAAGGAACACAGAAAAGTCAATCATAGGTCAGTCAAACAGGTTAAATACACATGGAGACTCATGAGGCATTGGAACAGTTGACAGGCTTATGGATTGGATAGTTCTTCACATGGCTTTGGTCATCATCAAGAGTTGAGATGCAACCCAAATGGAGTTGTCTCTCACAAGGAGGATGTTTGGCATTTTCCAGGATTATGATCAGGTATGTGTTTCATTCCAAATTTTGTATACGGATTGATTAGAAGGAAGGTAATGAGCTATACATACATGTGTACCAACCAGTACCTCTTGAGAACGTTTTTGACCTGTTCCGCCAAGCTGTCACTTATGTAATTGTCATTGTACAATGGCCTTTTAATGACAAGTGGCAGCTCGACAGTGCAAACGACAGTGTGAGCAACACTGCAAGCGACAGTGCGAGCGACATGCAAGCCCTGCACTGGGGCTTGCACTGTAAGCGACACTTAATTGCTACCAGTGATATATGACTGTTGTGAAGTCCAATCGGAATTCTTGCATTGAAGTTTGAGATAGGTTGCTAACAACAAAGTTTCTGGAGAAGCCCAACAAACTTGAGTCTTCTTTTTGTTTCCCAGTGTTGTGCATGTCTCAACAGGAGCAAGCAAAAGCTTCAGCCAGTCCTGAGGTATGGTCAGGGTTGAGAGGTTCATAAGCCTGGTGATTGACATCATATAGTTCCGGTTCCCATTTCTTGTGAGCTGCTGAGGGTGTTGGTGTAGGAACAGGAAGATTGGCATGAGGAAATTGGACTCAACCAGAGCGTTGGTCAGATTGAGTGGAGGTGTGTGAGGTCCAATTGATGGGAGGATGTCGGAGACAAAGGGAGATGGACAAGCATTGCTTCAAGCAGTGTCATCATACATAGTCCTCAATGCTTGTAGCAAGTAAAGGTGAACACGTGAGGTGTAATATATTTCCCTGAAAACTGACTAAGTACACCAAAGTCTTCATGCGCGCTTTGAACAACCGACGGCAGAGTAAATGATCCACCCATCCTACCAATTCTTCTCGCATTATCGACTGTCTTCTTCCATCTCTCTAGTTTACTTTCCATCGGTAATCTATCTTACACCTTAATTTCAGGTTGTTTTATTTTTCGACGACCACCGCATCTACATATTATCTTCGGTCCGGTCTAATTCCATTTCTCCTTCGAGCGTTAATTTCTTTATTTGTTGGTAAAGAAACATACTAAGTAAAACTAAACAATGTACTTAATTTCTTCTACTCTATAGACTGTTCCTTTGTCGGTCTCTCGCACCTGGTTTCCCAACTTCTGACCTCCTGTGTTTCCTCTACTACCAACTTTAAGGTCTACTCTCATACTGTATTTCATCTTACATTGCTGTCTCACATGTCTATGGCCAAATACAAATCACACCATGGTACATACACGCGGTGTTGTGGCGGTTCTAGCCCAGCACTATAAGCCAGTTGGTTCATTACGAGACCGCATTACATATGAGAGCACGATATGTAAGTACTTACTAGTATCGTTTTTTAGAATAAACTAGGTCATCACTCAATCTCAATCTTAATTTCAATTCAATTCAATGCACCATCGTCATCGTCATCATTAAACTTCATGCGGCTCAACGTTTATTCGGTCAAACACGCCCAAATGACGTCACAGGTCAAGTATTCCGGTACGGGTTTCACAAAGTTTGATATTTAAAAAACAAAAAATTAATCAAACGAATCCCCTCAATCAAACTCAAAACCATAAACACAAACTCATCAACAAATTACTTACTTGAAAAATTATAAAAAAGTTGAAACATAATGGGTGTCGTATGCAGCGCCATAGCCAATATCTTCGGTCCGTTACACAATGATTTATTTACATTCATTAAATCTAATTCCCACTTTGATTTAACCTCTCTCTCTCTCTCTCTCTCTCTCTACATATATAATAAACTTTTCTTTCTTTTTTCTTAAATCCTAACAGGCGCAATCGGTAGAACTCTTTCAGGTTTAGTCTCACTCATAGCTGGTTGTATTGAAGCAGTCATAGGTGCAATCACTTCGATCTTTACTGGAATCTTGTACATCTATCTCTCTATCTCTACCTTTTTCTTATTTTATTTTTTACTGACTTTTTTTTTTTTTCCTTTCATAAGTGGATGTCTTGGTAATGTATTTTGTTGTAGAGGTGGAACTCGTAGAAGGAGTACTAGACGAAATAAAAGAGGTGTAATTTAAAAAAAATCATCATCACTTTTTCTTTTTCTTTCCTTTTCTTAATCATTTTGTTAGGTTAATTTTAATCTTAACGGGATTTTTACATCAATTATTTATTCATATCTTCTCAACATAAAGTTTAGCCGTACTGTGTATATATATATATATGAATGAGTTCTTTTTTTTTTTTCTATTCTTTTATTCTAAGATATCGATCTTCGTTATAAAGATCAGACAATCGTCTTGTCTTGCCTCACTATCTTCCAATTCGATTTATCAAAATTTGTGCCACTTGAAAAACACATTTGAACAACAGATCATGAATTTAAACAAAACAATCCAATTCACACACCCATCAATGAAACAGTTTCTAGAGCTGACCACAGTAATAAAACCAGCATGATGGCTTCACACCGCATTGCATGTATTATAAATACTATCTGATGTTCAAAACATTTCCCATTTATGAAAACCATCGATTGCATGCAATTAACATGTATGCATATAACCAATTATACTCAATTTAATCCATTCCAAACATCTCTCACGCAAGAAGGAAAGCTAATTCTGAAGATAACCTTTTTTTTAAATAAATAAATAAATTAAAGGATACCCTTAATTCTTCTTGATTCACACAACACCTTTTTCAATTAAAGCATCAATCATAAATCTACCCCAAAATATTAACCAAAAAAACATCCAAACTCTACCAATCCAACCCCCAACTTTTTTTCCTGTTTTACGAAAAAAAAAAGCTTCAAGTATTACACCCAAACCTTGAGCGAAAAAAAAAAGTGTGGTACGAAAACTTTTTTCAAGTGATGTAGCAAACCAAAGACTGAATTCATGTTCTAGTCCTGATACTGTAAATGTTCCCAAGATTAAACAAGTACGACTTAAAATTCCATCACCTACACAATGTCGTACAAGTCCTTCTATAGGTCGTCCGCCTACTTCTACAAAAACATGTTTAAGAAGACTATGCCAACGACGTGACCAAAAGTCGGCTAAATTAGTACCTTGTATGGGTGAATCCAGAAAAAAAGGGTACTCGGAAAGGTCTTGATTGAAAGCGAGAGCGAAGAGCCTAATGATACAACCTGCGCTATCGAGCACCGTCCAAGCTAGTGTACCAACGAAGAAGGTCATAAGGTAGCGTAGGAGTAGAGAAGGAGCAGAAGGATTGATATTGATCACGCCGAGTGAGATCGAGGAGGACGCGATGATGAGGAGATTGAACGAGAGTCGACGTAGAGTATCGTAAAGGAACTTGATCCTGGTCTGATTCGATGCCTTGACAGGTACACCGAAAGACCATCCTATCCCACGAGGACTACTGTGAAGCGAGATAGCAAAAGAGAGTCGATCGAATATAGAACCAGTTGGATTCGGGTCTGCCAATTTATAGTAAGGCTCAGATGCCATACCCCAAACCAAAGTTTGAAAGAAATATGTATTGAAAGAACAGCCGATTAAAAACTTGATCCATCCATCAACCGCTAAAGTACGCCATTGGGAACCAGAGAAAATCAAGAAGACTAGTGTGATAGGGATAAGGCCGATCCGAATTAGGCGTGCGCTCTGATTGTGACTATAATGTGGGTGAAGGAGAAAGGTCTGAGCGAGTAGTGGCAATTGGCTGAGAACAAAGGAAAGCACCAACGGCATGATAAGTTGAAGGTAGAAGTGTTCCTGGTTTTGATGATGATGATATACATGTATTTATGTGGACCCTGAAAAGAGAGAACCGACAAGGAACCATCGTCAGAACAAGAACACAACAAGCTTTCAATATACACATTTTGATATCATAAATCTCACCAAGGTTCAGGTTGTCCCAGACCTTCGCCGTGCTTCCTCCATTTTTGATTTTCCCACTGCGCCGAGCGGAGATCCAAAACGAATATCAACTTGGAAGGGCCAACCAAGGAAAGCATTGAACAAATTCACACCGCGGGCAAAGTACTGTCGCATGTGGGAGCTCGTCACCTGGACGTCGTGCAGGATTTGTCGATTACAGTATGTACGACTTGTGTAATACTGTACAGCGACACCTCCTAACCATGGGCGACACCTCATAAATGTGGGTGACACCGCCAAACTGCTGATGACACCTCATGTCATGCAAATTTGAGTTGGGAAGGAAAATCAGGAGCTAGATAGATCCAGCCTTAAGATTGGAAATACATAGATTTTCTTTTCATAGCACTAGAGAGGGTGCAAACTGTTTGTGGCATGCCAACAAAGCATGTATAAAAACTCACCTTTTTCCCAGGGTTGAGTTGATTCCTACCAGTTTCTACTCGTCCTCCATATCTTTATATCAGTGTTTTTCTTCAGCTTCCTCTGTTGCTCTCATTGGTACTCTCAGCCCCTTGATTATTCATTTCTGTTTTGATCACCCTTTTCTTACATTCCTCATGGAGTCTCAAGCTTCTCCAGAAGATTCTGCTATGGATGGTGATCAATCAGCTCATATTGATTCCACCACATCAAATACTTCCTCAGATCCAAACTCCATCTCAGCAATTGTCCAAGAAGCTTTGAGTCAACAGGCAAAGCAGTTCAAGGCAATCATGCTTGAGTGATTCAATTCTGTCAGCCTTGGCAAGGCTCCACCTGTCACAGGTGGATCTGGCAAGCAGAAAAACACTCAGTGTTGGGTTACAATTGCAAATACTTCAATTTCAACTATGCCATCCAGACCTGCCTCACGCCCATCCCCATGCCCCCTTCTGAGGTCACCAGCTACAGCACCAGCACGAGCATCTATGTCCTCACCCTGAACGCCAACACCATCACAAGCTTCAGGCTCGACCCATAAGCTCCACCCACTTCAGGTCAGACTTGTTGATCTACCAGCCAATTTCCAGGAAAACAAGGTGAGTTTTTTGTATGACTCTGAGTAGTTGAAACATTGAGCCAACTTACACATCTTGTCATTTTCTCCAGGAAGCACTCTTCATTCATGTAAAAATGATGGCTGGGTTATATCTTCCAAACGATGTACTTGCTCTGCCCAATGAGAATCTCCTCAAAGAGTTTTACAGCTGATTTTCAAGAGTAGCCGAGGTCAATCAAGTTGTAAATGATCCTTTGGCATGTGGTTTAGTAGCTCAAGAGGAAATCCTTGTTTTGCAACTTAATCGTTCTGGCGGCTGTACAAAGATTGCCAAAGGTTTGGCAAATTTAGATGAGACTTATATCCTCTATGTTCATGGTTTGTTGGCCAAGGTTGGACTGCAAATATGGGCACCAGATCTCAATGCTGCACTGGATACTCTTTATAACTCTGCATGCTGCATTGTGGCTCTTAAATCTTTTCGTGAGCTGCTTGCAAGCGGGGCCTACAACTATATGAATGTCAACTTGAAGCATACAGACACTGCCAAGAAAATTGCATCGCATAGAGGCATGCTATGTCACATAGCAGGCCAAGATGCAATGCAATAGGTCTATTTTCCAAGGTAGGGACCTTGAAAAATGGTCCATAGTATTGCATGAAGCCATGCTATGTTACATAGCAAGCTTCCATGTGATGAAAATATGTTGGCAGTGATAGTATTGCATGAAGACATGCTATGTTACATAGCAAGCTTCCATGTGATGAAAATATGTTGGCAGTGAGATTCCATGTCACTTAACATTGCAGCATATAATCACTATGTTCACTTTTACCTCACCAAAAAGTTCAAGTCTGAAGCAAAGTCACCAGGGCAAACACAGGAGATGAACACTGTGATGCACCAAAATGGTCTAAGAACATGATTTACATATAAGGACATTATTAGGATATAATTACAGAACATCCTATTAGAAAATTGGCAATAACAATATTTTAATCACTTTTTTTTATGTCTACAAGAAAATCTAACTTTGCAAATATTAGAGATAGACTAGTAGTTGATTAATAGAAAATGCACGAAATTATAATACAAACAACTTTTGTTAAAGTGCTGAAAAGGATTTATAAGTAGAATAAAAAGAAACCCTTATACAGTAGCACAAAA
>MU167264.1:303296-319178 GCA_015951145.1 Cronartium quercuum f. sp. fusiforme G11 | reverse complement strand
AAAAAAAAAAAAAAAAAAAAAAAAAAAACATGATCAACCGAGTTCTTCCCGGACGGTTTTGAAATATTACATCAAATTACTAACCTGGTTTAGGATGAACAAGTAAACCAATAAAGAAAGAACAAGTATGGACTACTTCAGCATCTGGGTTTCCTTCTACATCTTCAGCTGTCCTATTCGCAATAGCTTCTGGCATTTCTCCCGCTTGTACTATCAAGACCTACAAAAAGAAAAAAAGATAAATGATCATCAGTCTGAAAGAACGAAAGGAGAAAGAGAGAAAGGGAGAAGCTTACTTCCTGTTTATTGAGCGGATAACAAGTATTACTGAATCCTTTAATAAAAGGATGTGCCATATCCATAGTCTCAATTTCTTCCAACTTTAATACTAAAAGCCTTAACCTGGATTCCACTGTTCCAGCCCTTTTTCAACGACAAAAGAAAAAAAAAAAAAAAGGATTTAGAAAGATACATCAAAAGCTAAAGAAAGAGAAGAATTAGCTACCATTTTAGTTCTGATTCGGCTTCGGGTGATGAGGCGGTAATTTGCATGTAATATCGATAACGTGTAAAAAAGTCATGTTTCTCAAATAAAGCTGACCAAGTTGCTGTACCAGTTGCTATGGCGTCTGTGACAGCTAAACCTATATAACCAAAACAAAACAAAAGCAAGAGTGTTAGCAAGAGAGAAAGAGAGAGGTGAATAAATTTTCAAAAAAAATCATTTATGACTAACCTCTTTTAAATTCGGTCATCATGACTTGAGCAGTAGATTTAGTAACGTTATGAGTACTACACATACAGGGATAAGCAGGAGTAATAATAGGCATTCGATGACCACGATCTTGAGGATAAATTTTAGGGTTCCAAACTCTTCTCTGATCACCAGATGGACCTGTACCGATAGGTTTAAGTAAAACAGGAGATGGCCAATTCCATTGAGATAAGACAGCAAAGAATCTATTAACTATGGTAGCTGAAGGTTTATTTGGATAAAGTTGACAAACTCTAGCAACACACATAGCCCAAGCAACCCCACCACAAAAGCCCATTACATTAGAATAAACTGCACGATTTTTAGCCCAAAGTTTAATAGCTCTTAAAGAATGTCTAAAAACTTCTACATCAGGTACTAATCTTAAAATTTCATCTGTTACTCTAGATCCACCTAAACTACGTACACATCTATCATCTAAATTTTTTAATAAACTATCATCTTTTAATTCCAATTCATTTGGTACACTTGGTAATGCTAATCTTGCAAATAATAAATCTACTTCAATGCCTGAAAATTTTAATGAGATGATAGGTACAAAGGCTTCAGGTACAGTTGATAGTTCGGTGACTTCTGGTCTTTCTTTCAACATTTGTGGTAAGACTTCGAAAAAATGTTCTCTTGTTACTTGTCGTGGTACTACACATAGTGTATCGATATCAGATCCTGGTCCATGAACTCCCAACCGATATGATCCTGTGTTTTTTGAATTAAAAAAAAAAAGAGTTAAGTCTGGTTTTTGTGTTGTTTTGAGATAGAAGAATAAAGAAAGAAAGATGAGAAGAAGTCACCAAATGTGAAAATCTTTCCACCAGTTTCACGTGCTACAAATTCTGACATTCCTAAAGCCACAGAAACTTTAACAACGAACTGTTTAACGATTACATCTAACCTTCCCAAAACAAGTTCACTGTGTTTGTTTTTTTTAAAAAAAAAGAAAGAAATTAAGTACGAGATATTTATAGATAGATGTAAAAAGATAAATGAATCACCGAGCTCGTGCTTCATCAGGTGATTCGAATGTTCTTCTTTCTTTGAGTTCTTCCATTAATGCTTGTGTTGAAAGTTCTTCTGCGCGTGTAGGACCGTTTATTGAGATCGGACCCGTGACACCGTATGTCTTTGGACTCCTATTAATGAAAAAGAGGTACCACGAACAACATCAAAAACATTATTAGTTGAATGATTCGATAGGTTGAGATAGTCATAAGCTTACCCGTTTTGTGTTATACTGATCATGTTGAGAAAGGATGATAAGTTGTATTCTTTATCGTGATAGTTGTTTTTGATTTATTTTATTTGAATATAGTCAAACTCAAATCCAAATTTTATAACGATTAGTTTGTATGAATTTATTTTACCTTCGACGGACAAACCAAAGTCAAATCTAGTCAAACCACATAAACCATAATACATATACCGAGTCCGAGCTCGATACCCGTACAATTAGGGACTCGGTACAAATTAAGTCAAGTATCACAAACCTAACCTATGACGCTTAAACCCAACCCTTCCTTGACAACAAGAGCAAGTCACTCAGTCTCAAGTGTAACGGGGACGTTCTACCCACGTTAAATCTAACCTAGGTTCTTACTAGGTTGCGATTTCTCAGAGTAAGGGTGAAGAAGATATTGATCACGTGTGCTTACTTTAAAACAGAACTTACAAAGTAAGGCTACGTGAAGAGCTACATAGTTGGTGTAAATGAAAGGAAATGATGACAACTATTGGTGGTTTACTTGACTGACCGAAAAGTCCTCCTCTACCGAGAGGATTCGGGCTCTTACATATCCTAACACCTCACAACCAATTTCTCCAAGATACAACGCATTTAAAAATGAAATATAGAAAGTGAAACATTGTGAGTCTACAACAAGAGAGTAGGAAATCCTGATCTGGTTGGCTCGAGGATGACCTTTACTACAAACGTAGGGCTTCATCGCTAAGAGTCCCCTCGTTACTAAGTGTCTAGTCCCAAACAGGCCTAGGTTGCTAGCTACCCTAGTAGCAGGGTCTAGGAGAGCCCTGCTACACAAGAAGTTATTTATGCCTATATCTATTTTTGCTTGCCATTTCTTTCTCTTAGCCTGGTACTTTTCCTATATTGTAACAGACCATCATCAACTAAGTAGGATACAACAGTGTTATTCCTAAGCGAAAACGCACTATAAAAATAATAAATAATAAAATAACAGTTATTTACTTCATGAGCATACGGGAGGTGCGGTTGTCATACAAAAAGACTCTGTGCGCGCACGAGAATCAAAGACAATAAGGAATGAAAGGATAAGTTCATATTTGATTCAAAGAATAAAGAAAGCCTTGACTTAGGGTTTGTTATGATACAAACATTCTAAACATTTCAGTCAAATGGATTTATTGGTTTCAAGCGCCTCACGCGCTGAAAATCAGGATAGCTTTCTTTGGTTTAATAATACTGAATCAGTCTTTAATTGGTCTGTCTGCCTATGTCAAAAAAACTTTTTGGAAAACAGGTTTATGTTTGCTGACAGTTATGCTGACATTGCATGTATTCCATATGTAATCAAGCTTGAAAGTGAAAAGTCCAAGGAAGAAGTTACCTATGATGATTCTACAATATCAGCTCCCTAAAATAAAATAAAAAAAAGTCACAGTCCACTCCCAACAAAAGGAAAAAGAAAAATACAACCGGTATATCTACTATCGTCGCATTCGTTTTATAGGCCTGTCACTAACATCACGCGATCTTTGCTGATCAACGGAGAGACAACAGATAGGGCACCTAAAAGTAGTCCTCAACCAATCCTTGACACATGCAGTATGAAATTCATGTTGATCGTGACAAGGAAAAGCACAAAGTTGTTGACCTGATCGGAATCTACCATGACAGATTAAACAAATATGTAAACTTTTAAATGCTCGAGTTGAATAACGAAAGGAATTCCTTAACATGAAAGTCATACACCTTTCTATAACTGATTCATCATTTTGTTCTTTTGCTTCAATTTTAGGTCTAGGAAGTAATGAATCACCTGCTTCTCTTTCTATGGTTAAAAAGGTATCAAGTTTGGAAACGTTTTGTAGTAAGTTTCCACCAAATTCAATTGCTGTTACTCCTCTTATTTCTTGATGATGCTCTGATGTATGTTGATAGAGTGCAGTTTTGATTTGTTGAAATAAGTCGGCGAGTCGTTCTAGACGATCGTCATCCTTGGCTACTCCCATTAAGAGTGGGTGTTGTTCTTCGACCGCTAGAAGGTCACGCTCAATTTGTTGCAAGACTCGCCATAAGTAATTGGCTCGTTGAGGCGCATCTCCGTGTGCTCTTTTATGCATTTCTGAATGTGATGGTTTGAAGATTCTTTGGAGTTGATTGAGGGTTTATGTTGAGGTTCAGGTGAGTTAAGACGTTGGTGAGCTTAGGTTGGATATATCGACTAAATTTTGGTGAAGGTATGCGGTTTTCGTTTGAATTGTCAGTAAGAGTTGAATTTGAATGGGTGAGTGGGCAGGAAGTTACCTTCCGACACCTAAAGGAGCCCGCCTTTTAATAGTGTTCTCTTGGGATTTCTTCTCGGTATGAATCAAGGCTTTTGGGCTCTCAAGCAGTTCGTAACTTTTTAAAAGTTCAAACCCGATGCTATTATTATAACCATAATTGCATAAAAGCGAAAAGAAATGTCTTCAGCTTTTTCATTATCAAATGCTGCATTTCTTATTGTGAGCTTTCCATTGGCGTTCAAAAGCATTTTCAATATCAATACGTCCCAAAAGCTGCCACCAAAATGATGCCCTTTGTTTTAAAAAATCCTGGCAGCCGTTTGCTTTAGTCCCACACTTCTTGTCAGACTCAAAATTTGCTCTTCATCAATCTTTATATCTTGACTCGACCCGCCAATACACGGTGATTCTTGGTCTTGATTCACTACAATGCACAAATTAACACCATATAGATATCTTTTGCATTATTTCTATCCCATTGTATCATGAGTCCATAAATCGAATACGTTGCTAATAAGATACAGGCCACACATCTAGAATTTGTGGGGCATAAACCTACCTACCCCTACTTTTACCACCACCACCACATGTGTGAGCAGCTCAACCGGAGCTGGTATTCTTCTTGCACGTCTAGATCCTAGATTTTCTTCAAAAAATAAGCGTCCCATGGGTAGACACGCAGCGGCATAGCAGATTCTTAACATGTAACTGATTGTGAGGTGATGTCATCCTCGCTGCTGTCATTCCAAGAATTCTCGTTGGGATTCTTTCAGGCCGCAAGTCAGGGGTCGAGCCGTAGATGTGCGTAGGTCTGGGGCCTTGGATTTCAAAAACGAACTCAGCCTAGACCCACTTGGATGTAGTTTTCCGAACCAAATTTATTGGAAGTGCTGCCACTGTCATTTTCAAAACCGATATTTACCTAGATCCTCTAATGAATATCGAGCAAATAGGAGTGTTTTTTTGCACTGATTCAGAAGTGTTGACCTGGGGCAGCAAGTCAAAAAGCACTCTGAATCACTTTTACGTGGGAAAGTGATTGATGATGAAATGTGGAAAGCTTGGATGAAGAAGCTTACCACGTAGCTGCCCCGTGGGAAAGTAAAAAAAAGGAATGTGCCATGTAACAGGGGTGTCACAGTTTTGACAAGTCTCCAGGAGGCATACAACGTGCTAGGATATGTGTAAGGAAACGTTACATCTCAACATATTCAAGTTTTTTTGGGGGGGTTATGTCTTTGCTCAAATGCTGTTAAGTTTACAAGAAGTTCTAAGCAAAGAAACAGCGTTTTAGGTTGTTTGTGTCCTGAATTCAAATCTGTAGGCCAGAACAAGCAGAACCAAGATTCTAGAGCCAGGCATCAGATGAAGCAAAGTCCTTGTGTACACACCCGATATGAATGCTCTTGTTGGATGGTCGCTGGTTTTCGGCGTCCGGGACAACAGATATCAGGGTGCATTGAACAAGTTGGAAAAAACAATCCAATAAACTGATGCTGATAATTTCACAACAGGCTCCTTTACAGCGGGCACAAAACGTGTTCTTGTTTTGAAAGTGAAAAAAAGTATGTTCCAAAAGCCAAACTTGAACCCTCTCATGTTTCCTTCCACTTCCAAAGAGTTATTTTCAGGTGACAAGATGGGAAGACACCTTGGATACCATTTATGTCAGACTAATGTATTGCGCCGAGTGTTTCTTTGGGGCCAACAAAAAAACTTGTGGTACGAGCATCTAACTATTCACTCAGGGAAGATGCCCTGGCTTCAAGCAGACATCCACCCTGTCCATATGAAGGTGACTCGTTGATGAGAGCACATGGTGTCATGTTTGAAATCACCTCAGAATCCCTCTCAAATCCAGTGCCTTAGTGTCTGGGGGGTGGTGGCCCAAGGGCTCAAGCCCACCCTTGTTACTCATGTCCATTCAATACAAGTCACTGATCCATGTTCATCATGATGTCAGCTCATGAACATCAGTACAATTGTGAACCGTGCAGTGATACACAGGTATACAGTACACACCTTTCAGCGCATGGTGCATTGAGCAAAAAGAAAAGGAAGTTACTTGGCATCAAGGGAAGGCTCATGTGCTGGCTCTGGGTGAAAAACAAGAACAATCAGAGAACTAAAAAAGTTCTTCGTCTGCTCTCGTCAACAAATCACCTTGATACGGACAGGGTGATCCTTCACATCCTGATATCCAAGGCGTCATTTGATGGTGCTGTTTTGGAAGTTCTCCAAGGAAGTGATTGTGGGGATTTAATTTTTCCCTGACCATTTCTTTGAACAAGATCTTTGGATAGTGTTTCCAGAGGAAGATACATCCAGAGACTTTTTGTAATTGTCTGTTCAAAAGATTGATTCATGCAGTGCGTCTAAGAACTTGTTGAACTAACCAACTCATGGAATGTTTCCTGATATTTTTTCATTGGTTACTCAAACTTGAACGCATGTTTGAAATTTGATGTACAACAGGTATCAACGTTCTTGTCTTCATCGTGTGATTTGTTAGACACTGGGTTATTCCTAAATGATCTATATTAGTCTTTGTTACACATTTTTGGTTCCAGAAAGCTCTCATGATCTAGCTCAAGTGTCATTTCAGAGAAGACTCAAGAGTTTGCTTTTCACAGATCAGGTCTTCTGGGATTATCCCTTAAATCCTGTCTTGCTTGAGGGGTTTTCAGAACAAACAAAAGGGACATTGGGAGTACATCCCAATTGTGATAACAAGGGGATGGTATGGTATTTGAGCAGATTTACTTTCCAAATCATTTTGAATTTTCTCCAGTCAGAAAAAGTAATTGAAGCCTCTAAGGCCTTAAGGTGAGAAATTTGGCTTTACACTTTCAAATATTTAACTGTCATATGTCTCTATCAACACAAAACTTGTCCAAATTAAGCCTCATGCATCCATCACATCAATCATTGAAGATGTAAATTCTGTGCCTAGTGTACTCTTCCAGAATTCTTTGGATTGGAAAAAGAAAGTATGGAAACTTGGAATTATGTCATATCTACATCCTTTTCGTTTTTGAAAAAAATCCATGATTTTCTACCAATCCAATTGGAAAAATGGACTTGTGTACTTATCCAGAGCTTGTGCTGTTTATGCATGAATGATGCCTTTTGAATCTTTTCATAGTCCATTTCTTTTTTGAATTCATGGAGATTAATCAACTTTTGTTGCTAATGGATTCTCACAGACCTTTGGAAATCAGCTGAGTACCTTTCAGAAACACGTTTTTTCTGTTAGGATACTTACGTATCAAGTTCGTCAAAAACTTCAGGAAACTCGTATCAGAAAAAGTGTTATAAATAACATTGGGAATAAGTTCATTAGGACTTGAAACTTCAGGAATAAGTTGCTTACAAAAACTTGCGTACTAATATGTTGTATTGGGAATAAGCTTAAGAAAGCTTGAGGTTTCGGGAATAAGCTAATGAGCTTGAGTAATTTTCTTTAATCTTTCTTAGCCTTAGTTTCAAAGAGTCAAGGGAAACAACCCAAGGGGTTTTGGACCATGTGGTTGTTACACTACAAGCCAAGTAGGCTAGGAGTGTTGAACCGTTCCCAGAAAACATAGATATATATAAACTCACTGCAAAACAGATTCCTCTGTTCTTTCTTCATCGAAATTAAGAATAAGAGGAATCTGTAAGTACTTTGTTTATCCTACCTCTCAAAATCACTCTAAAAATTGTGTTCATTCAAACTCACACCTCTATAACTTCTTTTCTCTCTCTCTAAGAAACTATTTTGTTATCGCTTTTCAAACTTCTATTTCGTCTCGGTCCCTGCTGCCTCTGGCACAGGTTAGTCAACCTTCTCTTAGCTCCAAGTAGCACCACTAGGCTTATACGCCTTCGAGCACCTGTGTACTAACCTGATACCCCAGGTCAAACTTTGTGCTCAAACTTATCTTAAGATCTTACATTTTCAGTTTTTGCAGACAGGTGGATGCTTTAGACCTAGGTATGCTAATCCAGCTGAATTTTTGTGGTTGTTAGTGTGGATTCATTTCTTGTCTCTTATTCAGACTTGATAATTTTATTTTTTATTTATTTTTTTTCCAAGATCCAGGCTGCTAATTCACCAAGAGAAGATGATGGTAGTTGAATACCCTAAAATCAAAGTCAATGCAACAAGCAAACTTATATCAACTTACTTATTCAGAGGTACATTACTTGTTTGAGAAGAGGAGGAGATTGAAATTCAATTCAGGAAGCTTGTGCCAAACCCCAACATGTCTATGGGAGAGATAAATTATTCTCTTGAGATCTGGTGGCACTGGACAAGACATGTTGCACAGTGGAATACCAAATGTTTTTTGAACTTTTCAAGATATGGTTACATTTCTGCATCAAGACAAGCTGTTTTTACACAGAAATTTGTCCAATCAGCAGATGAAGCTGTAAATTCTATGATAAAAATGCTAATATGTTTGAGCCAAACTTGGGTCAACCTTCAGTTTCTTTAGAAAATCAAATTTATGACTCAACAAGGAAGGTGTTGAAAAAAAGTACAGAATTGTAGCAGCATGATATAACCCTATTTAGATGCATTTTCAAGTTGACAGCATGTTTTTGTGGATTTGCAGCTGAACTAAGCAAAATCTGGGGAAAAAAGTGATAATAGAAATGATAGTAGCAGTGGCATATCATCAACCACATGATTTTGCTCAGGATAGCTTGATTTTTTTCCCCTAATCAGATAGTGCTAATGAGTTGACAATTTCTCTGATCTCAGCACATGCCTTTTCACTCTGATAGGTTTTGATTGATCACTGATCCAAAACTATATTATAGCTTCACAAATACATTCTGATTGAAAACCAAATCTGCAAATATAAAGACTCAATTGTTTTTGCTTCATATGTAATTGATAGCCATTTTCTGCCCTTTATCACATGAATCTGGTGGGTATAGTAAATTTCTCCAACACTTCATGCATTATTGGTCAGCTATGGAGCATGTTCTCAGAATAGATGATGTGTGATGGTCACTTTGAATATCCAGACTCATATCACCAGTCCAAAAAAAGCTGTAGCAAAACACATGATCACTGTGTCAGCATAAATTGTGCACAATGACCAATGCCAATGAAACACCTTTGTGTCACAAACACAATTTTTCAGCATTGGATTGTGTGCATTTCCTGTGGACACAGTGAATACATGTAATTGTGAAGAAATTTCCAAATTCTAGTGTGAGAAAAGTCTCACTATTGAAGAACCAGCTTGGGCTACATTTCTGTAGTGATTTATCAGGTTTTGGTCATCAACATTCCCCATTCTCAATCATTACTTGTTTATTAACACTTATGTAACTGGTAAGAAATACTTTCATATTGAAAGCCTGTTTGTTTGTCAACCTTCTAGACCAAAAACCAAAACTTCTCTTGTACCAATATCCTTGAAATGCCTTGAAAGCAGTGCATTTTTTTTTTATTGTATGAGTTGAAACTCATTCTTTTCCTGAAATGTATACAGATTGCTTTTGGAGAGCAGCATGTAAGATCTCCCTGAATTCCATGTCTAGGTATGCTAATGAATCAAGATGTGCTGTCTACTTAGAATTGATTGCCTGGGCAGAGAACTTGGACAGTTCATCTAGGAATACTTTTAATGACAGTGTTCAAGGGTTCATGGTCAGTGTTGCTAATGCTCAACATTATGAGTTTCTTTCCCAAAAAAAAGGGGCTATTGAAAAACCAGCTTCCTGAAAAGCTTATCATTTTTCAAGTCGAAAAACTGCCAAGTTCTGCAAACATTTGGCTGCATTTTCTTTTTATGGGGAGAGTAAGTATAGCTGAACCTATATCCTACACTGTCAACATAGATGGCTTAGATGCCAACTACCAATTAGTATCTGGACATTAGTATGGAAGCCAACCCAGGACCAAGCCAAGTTGTATGAGAACTCTGGACCTTGATTGGCTTGAAATCTGGCATCTAAGTACTGCTCTGATGTCAACATCTAAGCCAAATATGTTGGCAGTGATAGTCTCTACTAGACTTACTAAATGATAATTCAAGAAAAATTCTAAATGGGGTTGGATCAGAAAAGCAAGTGTAGAAAATAGAACTAAGCATAATTCAGCAAAACCAACTGCTTCCCACCTTTTTTTCTTATAGAAAGGACAGCGCTATGCATCTTCCATGAACATGTTAGTGCTATTTTTGAAGAATTTGAGCTTCAGTCCTATATACTGTAGTGCTTCCTGACTCCTTTTGAGCAATAGCACACATACACATTACTACCTTTTGATTCAAACAACAAAATATAGATCAATTCCTTGTTTGCCATGTCCCTCAAGGATTCACTTCAATTCCAGCATATTTGTATCACATGGAGGTATGCTATGTGACAATGCATGCCTACATGCACTGCTATAGACCACTTTCCAAATGTCTCCATGCAATGCAAATATGTTGATGGCGGATTTTCTGGGGAAAAAAGCCCTGGATTGGAGGTTTTATCCTACATATATCCTCGTTTAAGGGGTCTTAGTAGAAAAGGGAATCATGGTCTTTTGAGGTTTTCAGATGACCAACTACCTTAGCAATGACCACCAGTGTTGGAAGTGCCAGGCCGTACTACTAAAACACTAGGTTTTTTCCTTCAGGAAATACCACTCTATAGGGTTGCGGAGCAAAGCCCATACTTCCTCCTTCGCGAAGAGTTTGGTTTTACTGGGGGGGCTCTCGAGCGCCAGCTGAGCACAAGTGCCATTGTAAGTCATGTCGGCAATCATTGGGTTTTTCTTGATCACTTGAGCTCCTTCATTCCAATACTACCAACATGCAAATAAAGGGCACAATATATATGGGGAGTACTGTACAAGACCAATAGAGTCGACCAGTTCCTTCAAAGAGACCTCCACCGTACAAAGGCAGAGGGTATTCTGGAATAATTGGAATTTGTTACATGAACTCTAGAAGATTGGTCATAACAATGTGCCGAGGAAATACATGTTCACAAGGTAGAAAGGGCAAAAAAAAAAGCCGAGTGAAAAGTAGATTAAAGGTATTCGAGAGACAGAGGGAACAGACCGAAAACAAAATAAAAAAGAAAGGCGGTCTGAGTCCAAGCATCTGTGGATACCAGGTGTTCACAGCACTCCTCTTTATATATAAAAAAACAATGGAAAATGTGTGAAGAGAGAGAAAGAGAAGAAAAGGGAAAAGGAAAAGGAAAAGCAAGGACGAGGGACAACACATTGGGAGGCGGAAGAAAGGAAAGGGAAAGAAAAAACAAAACAAGGCGAACTAATAAGGACAAGGCCTGAAAGCTAAAAGGGAGGCCGAATGACAAGGATGAGCAGAGGCGAGTTGATAAACCACTTCGATCATTTCTTGCCTGCGGCTTTGACTTTCTTCGTTGTTGATGAAGTTGTCTTCTTGGTGGGGGCCTGACGAGAGAGACAGAGGGTCAAAGAGGGTCAGATGGAAAGCAAGCGAGGTATTCAGGAAATGGGAACATACCTTCTTGACAGCTCCGGCCTTCTTTGGCCCTGTTGCGGCCTTCTTTGTTGAAGTCTAATTAGAAAGGATTCGGAGGTCAGTAACGAAAAGAGAGATGAGGAAGTAATGACCGAACGAACCTTTTTAGCGGCGTCAGATGCCTTGACAGCGGCCTTCTTGGCAGCGACGGATTTAGCGGCAGCAGGCTTCTACAAACGACAAAGTCAGACCGAAGTAACGGTTGGAGCAAACAAAAGAAATGAAGAAGCTTACCTTTACAGGTGCGCCAACTTTCTTTGAGACAGGTTTGGCACCAACAGGCTTCTTTGCAACCTTGACAGCGCTCTCGGGCTTCTGTGAACGAAAAGCAAATAAGTTTCAAATTGAAGGAACTTAAAAATAAAAATAAAAGGAGTTGAAAAGGACACGAACATCAGGCTTGGGAGCACCAACGGGCTTGGCAAGTTTGACTTTGCCGCTGGCGCCTTTGGGTAAGGCAAAAATACCTTTCTCGGCACCTCGGGAAATCGCCTTGTTAAGTCGGGCAATGTTGCTAGGAGTGTCGAGAACCTTGAAGCGGATGGCAAGATACCTAAGAACAGGTAGAAGTGGGCATTAGTGTGAAGCCTTCGAGTGTAGCGAGGAGAATGATGAGCTCACTTCTTGATTGCCGGACGACTGACCCCACCCCTGACATTCTCCTTGTCGTTCTGGATAGCATCCTTGATCATGTCCTCGTAGGAGAGTTTGTCTGACGATGACTTGT
The DNA here is from genome assembly GCA_015951145.1 of Cronartium quercuum f. sp. fusiforme G11. Classification (NCBI taxonomy): domain Eukaryota; kingdom Fungi; phylum Basidiomycota; class Pucciniomycetes; order Pucciniales; family Coleosporiaceae; genus Cronartium; species Cronartium quercuum. The sequence continues at coordinate 306,688 of MU167264.1, read as the reverse complement.
AGCGAGAAAAGCACGGATGATGAAAGAAGATATAAGCGGGTGTACGAAGCGCACGATCACTTAATATGAATCAGACTCCTGTATGAACATACCTTAGGGACAGCAGCCTTCTTGGGTCCAGCAGCCTTTTTGGTGGCAGAGGCAGGTTTCTTGGTTGCGGAAGCTGGCTTCTTAGCGGGAGCAGGCTTAGACTTGGATGTCGGCTTCTTAGATCCAGGGACAGCCTTGGGTTTAGAAATAGGCTTAGAGGCAGCGACACCGGATGACTCGGCGGTGACATGGACCTCATCGACCACAGGGGAAGCAGCCGAGTCAGCGATGGGAGAAGCAGAACCAAGACCAGACATGTTGGGAGATGTGTGTAAGTGATGAGGTAGAAGAAGCTAAGAAGAGTGTTCAGGTAGAGATTTGGGATAATTGAGAAGGTAAGGCGAAGGGTGGTTGGATGTCTGTGTGAAGAGAGAGATGGATAAGTGCCTGAGTGAGTAAGTAGGTAGGGTAGGTAAGTAGGTAATTGAGAGTTTAGAAAAATTTGAAAGCTACTGCAAAGTATTGGATGATGGGTGGGAAGGTAAGAAAGGGGGGAGGAGAGAAGGGAAGGGGGAATGAGATTGCTGAAAAAGGGTCAGGCTTTTAAATCGAATCGTAGGTGAATTTGGGGTCAAATTCAAGTTAGCTTAGGAGCGAGGCCTCTGAGAGGTGGTCATGAGAAATCAGCCAAGCCAATAGCCAATCAGGGCAGACCGCGCAGCGCGCAGAGGGGGTGGCGGGCAAAGCCTGAGCCTGAACCTGAGGCGGCGACGTAGTAAGGCAACGATCGCGATACGCGTTCGAGAAATCTGACCAATCAGAGGCCGCCATTCCGTGCTCAAAAGTGGGTAAATGTGTTTGAGCCTCTTTACCGAATGTAGTATTACTTTAACGCGCCCAATTCGGGTGAGCTCAACTTGTGATGAGGACAGAGTGGGTCAATGAATTCTTTGACTTCACATAATAGTCAACTGACCTCGTCCTCCACATTTTCCGAATGCTCTCCATCTTAAGCTCAACCTGCGTCCTCACCTACATTCATAAAACTTGCCTGCTTTCTCCTTCTGTCCAATCATCATTCTCATCTGAATCCCACCAGCAGTCCATTAACAGAAGCTTCGAGATCAGATTTCACTAGCCCAATCAATAAATCCCCTCATCTTGATCAAGAGCTCTACTTGTTATATGCAGTAATCCATACTCCATGATAATATCAATCGTTTGCTTTCCTGGATATATCCGGGACTTTTGACATTCATAGGTAATGTCTTGGTCGACCTCATGTCAACTTTCCATGTTGAAATGAAAGCATCCAACTGGTCTGTTGTAATCTTTAAGGCGTAACTGCCCCGCAATAGTCTTGATGGCCCCTCTCACTCTTCACTATGCTTCGCCTAAGTATCGCCGCTTCGGGCCTCGCACGGACATGAACGTGTTCATCACCTCAACTCCACAACGCATATACTATCACTTATAGTGTGTACTTAGGTAATTTCCATCGAGACTTTTCGTATTTGGTCTCGCATGCCAATCCCCGAGAGTACCCGCGCCCCGATCTCGCATAGATAGAGTTTCTGAACTTATCACATCTTAATACAGCTCCTTTAAGAAAGTTCTGAGCTGTATCTTTCTGCTCGACAACCCAAATATGATATGACCCGCGCCCAAGAATCGAAAACAAAAACTTACACCTTATCTGTGAGACAAAGTCCCTCTGTCGGACGTGTGAGGTGGAACAAAGGCATCCCTTTGTACTGATGCACACACCCGATAGTGGTGTGTCTTGCAGAAGCGGTGTCAACAAGCTTCCTGACATGGGTCATGTGACAGGAGCGAGCAAAGCTCCTAAGGGGAGCTTGTTACCGAAAACCACCAAGTTTAGCCTCTTTCATGTATACATGAAAGCAAAACATGTTTCTCTTGGATTTATATGTCTTTCAAACAGTTTCTCCCCAGAGAATACCCAGACCCGAATTCAAAAAAAAAAAAAAATGAACTGGTAAAACTCAAATTTTTCATGAGAGCCATCAAAGTCATACCACTTTTGAAACTACACTATTTAGAGCAAATGTGAGAGTCATACCTGTCAGACCCTCATATCACTAAGAAACCTGGGTCAGAAAGTTATACCTCTTCCACAACTGTTTTCTGGGGTCCTCAGAGTATCTCCACTGAGCCCAAATCCTGGACCTGTTTGAGGGTGTGTGCCTAGGCTATCAAAAACAGAACATGACTCCAAACCCAAAATCACCTGTTTCTTTGAGGTCAGGGGGTTATATAATGAAGGACAGTTGCAACTTTGGGGAGCTTCACAGGCCAGGACTATTGCCTATTTGGAAAATTTTGCACTCCCTTTTGGTCTCCTTGGGCCATATTATCTAACAACAGGGATAGGGCTTGTAAGAAGCATTGGTTGACTTCAAGGAACATTTGAAGAAAACTTCCCTGAGTGTGAAAAATACTCTCCAATTAGGCAAAGATTGGCACCATGCTGAACTGCACAATGCTGGTTAGGTTTTGTTTTGTCCCTGATACAGCAGTTTTGGTGACCCAACCAGGTCAACCCTGTCAATTTATATAGGTCCATGATGGAGAGACTCTTATCTTCAAATGAGTGATCATTTTACACTGCAAAGAGCTGTACATCTTGTCATGTTTAGGTATGCCAGGGGCTCATTATCACAGGCTTCATTGAGTGAATGAGGACTCCCAAAAGCTCCTAGACATTGTGAGAGATGGTTTCTGGATCCCTCTGTAATCCTTTAATCCTACTGCCACAAGAAATTGCTCAGAAAGCAAGAGGTGAAAGAGTGGTCCAGGCCTTTGAATGTCTGTTTGACATTCAGTGGAAACAAAGCCCTGCTGTCAAGCTTGGTAGCACATGCAACACTTGCATGCATGTGTGGAGATAGTATATATATGGTCTTACAACCATGAACAACCTGGTATCTTGTATCAATTAAATACAGAATAGTTCATTTTCCATAGGACAAGAGCTTAAACTCCAATGTAGCAAGAAATCATAACATGAATCAAGTCGAGATATTCTCTTTGGAATGGTAGAGAAAACTGGGTTTTTCAAATTGGTGAAGTGATCCATTTTAGCTTGAAAATTTGTTGAGTTTTTTTGCCTGATCTATTTTATTACCTGAGGCCATGGAAACACAGACTGGGGTGGGAGTGCTTGGACTACTGAGGCCATATGTATAGGACAGTTTGCAATGTGAGGAAGAGCTTCTTCATCTCCCAGGCTCTTGTGTGTAGTAAGTTTGGTGTCATTTTTTCTCAATCACTGACTTAGCCCTGACACACCTCAAAACTTGGCTCTGTACTAAATTTTGACATCCCTCCCCCCCCCCCCC
>MU167264.1:282413-300080 GCA_015951145.1 Cronartium quercuum f. sp. fusiforme G11 | reverse complement strand
GGTAAACAGGTTTTCAAATTTTCAAAACAAAACACATCTGAAGACACTGCACTTCAAAGGTAAGCTTATCCAAACTGGGCGTTTTTTAAAAAATCATGCAAGGACCTAGATCTCAGGCCATTTTGAGCCACTAAATGAATGTATGAGACCCACAGTTTATGCACGAATCATTCTTAAAGGTATCTTCCGTACTGGGCTACTCATTCAAGAATTTGAGGGAGCCTCAGGGCCTTTGAAAAATAGCTTCTGATTCTTTTTCCTTCGTACCTTTCCTTCGTGTACACATGTGCAATTATCATTTGCCTCAACAACTGAAATGTGATACTTGTCAATTACCCTACTATGTGGATTCTGGAAATGTATTCTATTTCCAAGAACTAATGAGGCTGCAAGGCACCCAATTTTGACGACAAAGTTCCATTTTCAAGGTAGAGGATATTCGAACAACAATATCAGCAGTCTTCCTTGCAAGCCTACAGGTACAAAGTTCCAAAGAAAACAAAATTTAACTGTCCAATCGGTAATGAAAGCTAGCTGAGTGAATTGATCCCTTACAGATAGAAAATCAAGAATAGCGATTTTTTTTTTGAATGCCAATCAGAGTCGTTTGAATCCAAAAGAAAAACGTGAAAAATATACATGCATTATGATGATCAATCAAAGCCAATTAAAAAAGCTACTTGCGTAGAATTTAATTGATATATAGAAGATTGCATTGATTTGTCCGCAAATTATAGAGCCAAACCATTTTTATCGAAGGAATTTTGTGAACGTACTCAAGGAATAACCTTCGAAACTCTAGAGCATAATCTTTTCTATTACTTGGGACATAATCGAGGATATTTTTACGATATGACTCTGAGGAATCAATCCAGCTCAGGTCGGTAAATAAATTTTTGAAGGGAGTGTCTTCCAGCTCGATGGCCACTTCAAAATCAATAATCAGTATGATCCATTTTGAACAGCGCTCATGAAGAACCTACAGATAGGAGTTTCGGACATCTTTGTTATGCTCTCGTTGATGGTCTCAAAAGCTGTGTATGGCAAAGCAAGGCAAAACCGAACCAAAGTCAGGTTTAATCATCATCAATTGCTTGCTTCGAAACCTTCCTTTTTCGTATATTAATTGTCGACTTTTATGCTTCATCTTCCGAGTAGCATCCGCGGGTAGAATCAGCTGATAGTCACGGCTTGATGAAGGCGGTTCAATAGGGCCGTGGTTGGCGTTCCAGGAAACTTTTCCTTTGCCACTAGAACGTGATTGAGTCAAGGCCGAAACGGAGCTTTTGAGGTTGGCTGTCGTGCCCTTGTGGTGTTCTTGTAAAGCGTCCTCTAGCCATACTGAAAGTTCGTGCAGGGGAACTGATGCAAAGAATCAACATGATCATCTCAGTACTTTCCAGACATTAGAATATGTGACTTAATCCTTAATTCTTTTGCAACTCACCTTCAACCTCTGTGCGTTGTATCATGTTCCTGACCTTAACCACTTGATCTTTATGCGGATGGGCTTTGACAATGACAGCGTAGATAATTGCTTCTCGCCGGCACTTTTGCAACATTATCTCCGGTGATGCAGATTGCCAATCACCTTCATACATCTGTAGAGCAAGAATTCAATGCAAAAGGTATTAAGATTTGTGTCACTGACAAGCAATACGTTTCAGACAAACCAGATCAGCACTGATACCTGCCGCCCATAATTCCTTAATGACTAGCAAGCGTTCTTTCAACAAATTGGGTGTAAACGAAAGAACATAGACATCACACCGTCGAGGGCTCCAACGTGCACCGAGAGGCGTGGAAGTATTCTGCACACCACGACCGACCTGAAGACTAAGAGCAGAGACAGCTACACTGACACTAACCAAACAACTTCTAGATGCATGTTGTTCTCCGGGCGGGACCAATTTTTGGACTAGGCCATCGAATCTGGCAGCACGGAGATTGCGAATTCAAGAACTGAAAGATATGTAGCAAGCCTGAATGCTGAAGGTGGGAAAAAAAGAAGTCAGGACTGACCTGCCACCAGACGCGAGAATTTTGCGTTTATGTACTGTCCACGTCTTAAAATATACTCCGTTAGATTCGTCTGAGTGATATTGTGGAGCCATCAACGGCCAAACCAAGATTTCACCACTCATACCCAAGATTCGAGCCAAGTTGACAACTTCCTCAAGATCGGCGATGGCTTCGTGAATTGCAGGAGCGATAGGTAGCCCTGAGCTTATGATTCGCAGATGACGCGAAACATACTAATATCATCGTTCAATGATGAGGATCACTAGCGTTAGCCTACTGGCATCATCCAATACACAAACCCAACCGGCTCACCGTGAGACTTCCTATCGAGCGATTGGAAAGCATTGTCAATCGAGATACCGAAGGAGACCAACAGGATACCACAAGGTACTTTGAAGATGGTTTTACCCAAAACTAAAAAGGCTTACCGCAAACATCAAAAGACCTTCGAATAAATTCCAATGAGGCCCTCGAAATTCCTGCTCCCACAAGCTCCGCACTCAAATCTGACCAACTGGATGCATCAAGAGGGTTATACAGCTCTAACATCTTTTGTAACTTTGTTCGGCATCGAGTGTTCACTATTTCACTAGACAAAGCTTCCCACAATTTATTGTGACTAAGAACATGTTCGTACGATGCCATCATGGGGAGCGACCGCAGAATTTCATCTATCAAGAGATATAAGTACGTTAGTGTGAAATAAATAGTTTAGTTACGTTGTTAGTTGCCTACCTATGAGCTGCAGTATCCTGTATCAAGATAGAAAAATCACCTCAGTGATCAGATCTCTAGGGGTCACAAAACAATAAGACCAAGGCCATCAAAACTTTTGATACCTACTCAGCTTCGGCGGCCAAGGTCCTCGTTGGTGAAACGATATCATAGCTTGCCACCGAAAATGAGTCCGGCTGCCCACCAGCCTCATTTGGACGATAAACTGGGGCCAGGCTGAATCTGTGAATGGAAAGGGAAGGATGGCAAATAGAAAAGATAAAGTCATACAGTTCCTCCAAATAAAGACTGTTGCGGTCTCACCTTTTCAAGCGAGTCAAAGAATTGTCTCGAGCGACTGTTCGCGCAAATGGAATAGTGGCATCAAAGGGCAGTAGAACAACAGTGCCTTCTGAATCCAACAACTTGACCAATTTTGAGTTATCGTAATCTGTGTAAGGAAGTAGAACGGGACTGTCGATATTAACAGCCCCGCGCTGACGGAACTTCTTTACCAGGTGTTCACAGACAATCATCCGAAAAGGATTGTCCATTGCTTGTCGAGTTTCATTTGCGGCATGGAAATCGTAGGTGAAATCACGTCGACTGTGGTACATTCACTGGGAATCAGTAAAGTAAGTGATCCTGAGAGGTAGAGCGTTCAACCGTACATTCTTTCATGGAGCGGTTGCTGAAATAGAGATGCGAGATAGGGCCGAAACAATGCATGGTTTTCCGGTAAGGAGATCATTCGGGCAAGCGCCTCTAGATTTTCTTCCTCGGGTTGAGGAGGCAACAAATCACTCCTTTTCAGAAGTTCTGTGGGTGATGGTCTGAGCTCGGGATTATGGGCTAGGCACCATTGTACGATCCTAGGAACATAAAATGCGACACGACCGTTTATGAGTTTTCAGTTTACATTGTCAAGATCTGAGCCTGTCACCTGGTTTTATTTGAATTTGGGCCTTCTTTCCAATTGGACGGAAATATCACTTCAGGTTTTCTAAGATCCCTTATTACTTCGACACGCTCGTGTAGGGTGCCCATTTTGTGAAACATTTCAAACAGAACAATACCTGAACAGCCCAAAGTAGACTCAACACATCAGCATAGGCACCAGAATCAGGCCACACATCGCTCCAGCCGTTTGCGTGACGCACCAAAACTATACATATCAATCTTATCGAGAAACTTAATTCCTTGTCGTTTGCCACCCATCGTTTCGGGTGGAATATAGAGTAAGGTTCCGACGCCAAATGTTATGTCCGAATCGAGAGGCGATGCTTCTGTTGAGCCATCGTACTCCACAGCACCCTGGTTGACAGCTAGTCCTACAAATGTCCAACATCAGCAAGCACGGACTCATTCTGCGCGGAAACATTCATCTTACCAAAGTCACCAATACGAACATCACCCTAAAAATACATCAGATGAGCTTGAAAGAACCTTAGCGAAAACGAGCGTGATCAATTCAAAAAACCTTGGCATCAAGAAAAATATTGCTTGGCTTCAAATCACGATGGATAACATTCAAAGAAGTGAAGTATGCCATTCCCGATATTATTTGTCGCGCGATTCGCCAGACTTGTTCTTCTTCAAGACCTTGATCAATTGCCTATTACAAACCAAAGGCATTTGCATAGCACGTCAGGGTTCCAGCCAACAATAGGATAAGAATGTTACACAACGGTTCTTACCTCTCTCAATGTCAAACTATCAACAAACTCCATTTGCATAAACACTGGCAGAGCCAGTGAGGCATAACATAAATGACTGTCTACTCACTGTGCCAGTAAAATCCGGCTAGCAAATACTCACGAGTTCTTTGTAGAATTGCGAGTTTAGGCAACTCCCCTGATAACTCCTCTTCTTCAGATGACTGGGACCCGTCTTCTTCTTCTCGCTCGGAGATCAAGTCTATTCGAACCGAAGTTGAACATCGAGGATCAGCGAATCTGATACTTGGAAGTGAAGTATCACGGTCAGTGCATGACAAAAAATCCAAGTCATCTAGTCTAAGGTCAAAATCGTGTATCGTCGTGTTGTCCTCGCCGTCTTCAATATCCTGGCTGCTGCTATCGTCCGAGTCAATTGAATTCTGAACCACATCTTCATCCGCATTGGATGAATGTTGCGTTTGCAGCTTATTCCGCTCCGACATCTTATAATCAGAGGTAGTGGTATTGCTTTCGAGTTCTGAACCGGAAACACTGGTAGCCTCCGGTCCAGTTTCTATCCAGCACGCATGATACCTAACAATATGCGGGTGGGACATCCTATTGTTTTCTCTTTCAAATCAGACTAATTGAGCCTTTTACAATCAAACTCTAAGTTAGATCTCTCACCGCGATAGAATCGTTACCTCCCGCAATATCTTGCTCTCTTCTTTCGGATCGGGCGGCAGCCTAATTTTCTTGACCTAAAACACACCCAGAAGCACGAGGTCAACATCGGGCTAACAAAATGACAAGGAAAAAAAAAAAGGCGTACAGCGTAAAACCTGTTGTCCAACTTATTGCGCGCTTTTACCACTTCGCCAAAACCGCCCTTACCTGTAAAGGTCCCGCAACTGCTATCAGATTATTAATGAATCACAGAACAGGGTAATGACCCTACCTAAAAACTCCACCTCTTCAAAGTCAGTTCGATACCGCGACAAAAAAGCGGAAGCCTGTGGTTGCCAAAATATGCCTCTCTGGGCTGGTAGGGACGTGTTCAAGGAAGGCTCGATATGCCTCATCGTCTGCTGGTACGGCGCGGGTGCCGATATCACTATTTCTTGGAGTCAGTCGGAATTCAAGTGGCCAAGTATGTAGGTTACAAGATTGACTTGACAACATACTAGGCTTAGGGCTCTGCTCCAAACTATGAAACGCTTCGATATGAGACACTATTCGTTCAGCGCTGGCCTTTCGGGGATGGAGTAACAGACTTGTCAAGATATCTTGGCAAATAGACGGATAGCCTTTGGGAACTGTGAACCCGACAGAAATTAAATCGATCGAACATCAGTTCAAAAATGTCCATCAACTTAAATCGGTCTGTGTTTTTGTACGCACTGCCTTCGATACACAGAGCAGGCGTAGGGAATTGAAGCCAGACCTCTCCGAAAAGCATTTGAGCAAACGTAACGCCTAGGTCATAAAGATCACGGGATCTCTTGTAACCCAAAGGGTCTTCTATTTCTTCTGAGTACGTGAAGCGGCAAATATTTATTTCAACTTGAGCTCGCTCGTGAACTGCAGTCGAAGTTCGATCAAGAGTGAAATACTTACCTCGGCAGATCCTGGTAATCAATTAGAGACAGACAGAGGGTGAGAAGCTATTTTAATCGGAGGAAGAGGTTTGAAACGGGCTGAACCATGAATCAGGAATATGTGGCTCAACCGGCAGGGGACCAAACGGGTTGGATCTGCAGAGATCGCAGAGACGTTGAAACCAAGATGTATGGGCAATCTTGATGCTAGGCTTGACGAGCAAATCTGTAGGAAGACATAGGAAAATATTGTGTGGTTTGAGCCCTACATGTATAAAGACGAGAATCAGTCTTGCTTTTGATATTTTAACAGATACGATGAGTTCGAACGTACCTCGATGTACCATATGAGCTTGATGTATAGTGCCTAGCCCATCTGAGATTTGAAGAAGATATTCAAGTGCTTTGTCGAGTCTTAGCGTGCCACATTGGTTCAAGACGTCCCTGAGTGATGTTGCCGGTAGCGGCTCACTAACGATGGTGAGAATACCATCATGAAGCTTAGACCCATAAATATTATGAAGATTTGGGTGGGAGAGATCTTGTAAGCTTTCCAGGTCAGTCATGACTTTTCGCAGGTTCTTTGCGCCTTGAGCCGTGGTATAGTAGCGCCCCCGAGGCTCTACTATCTGTAACCGAACTGGAATGCCCTCAGTGATGTGCCCATCAAACACCCTACCTAAACATCGTGAATCAGTGATCTCTGGGCCTCGTTGTACAAAGATTGTCTGCTGGGAGGAGCTCTTGACGGAGATAACTTGTTCGGACTCGATGCTGCCGTAACTCAAACGACCAGACATGGATGACTTTTTCTCGGTGGTAGTGTTAGCAGCGGCTTCCTTTTCTCGTTCTTGTTTCCACATCATGGTTCGGGCATCAAGATCTCGTTGGATCTGTCGAGCCAGCTCTAAATCTTGATCAGCCTTCAACGCGGTTTGGCGATCTTTCTCGGCTTGAGCGGCTAGTCTCTGTAATTTTTCGGCTTCTGAGGCACGTGTGAGACGTTCTTCGATAAGAGAGGTATCCCGAGATGGCAGAACAACGTGATGGTGCTCAGTGATGTAGCCAGCAGCCATTGATGCCAGCTCGTATAGCATTTCAGTTCCGATCAGTTCGGTTGCTTTCTCATTCAAAGCATCAAGTAAAAGCCGCATTTGTTGATCTGTAAGACCCACAGAGTCTTCCAATACTAGTGTAGGTTTCGTATTTGGATAGTGCTTGGGTAGTCTATTTATTCACAAAAAATTGCTTCAATTCACTTGCAAAGGCTCTAAACGTAAGCTAGAGTAGCAAACCTGATGCGCAAACTCAAATTGACCAGTTCACAAAGTTCGATTTCCTCACTACGAATTCGAATTCTAAACTCGAACGGTGTAGCCAAAGCCTAGGAAGTTAAAGTAAACCGAAAGATTGAGTGAATTGCCACCACACGACTGACACCCGTCATGAAACAAAGCTGAAGACAAAAAAAGCTTCACTTTAGCAGCCGATCGAATGTGAATCTGTTCAAAATCATTCCCAAATATGGCTGAATATCCATTCCGTTCAACCAATACAAGGTCAGTCCCGTCTCTGGAGTATTTAAAACTTCAAGTTGACCTTCAACTCAAAACATGAGAGAAATGTAATAGTTACCGCGTAGAGCTTCCAATTCTGTCTCCTGGATCTCGCGTAAGCGGTCGGTACCAGGCATCACACCATGAGTTTGGACTGGATGGAGCGAGAAACCACCTTGAACTTTAAAATGTGTATTACTTGGCTCACCTTATGATCAGTGGTAATATTCCTTAACCTTCAAACTTTGGTCAGGGCACGCGGCTCAGCCTCGGGGCCTAACGGGGTCGGAGCGGGCTTCGACCCGGGCGCCAGCGTGAAAAAAAAGACTCACTTTAACCTTTTTTTTTTTTTTTTTGCATTTTTTGGTTCACTTCACACAATGGTTACCCGTGGATCAAAAAAGACCTATCCAAAAAAAAATCCTACACCCGATGCTCTGTTCGAAGTTGATACCAAAGGCTCCGAGTCGATTCGACATTCATTTTTGCATGGCAGTGCTGCAGCGAGAGCTAGGAAAGGAGTAAAGCCACTCAAGGCTGATGAAATTCTCAGCGAGGTTTCACGAAGCCAAACCCCGGCGATCTGTGGACGAACACGAGCTAGTGTGAGCAAGAATGCGAATCCGAATCGAAAAGTGCGCTTGATGAGTCGTGAGGAACGAGAAAGGTTACATAAGATAGTCTTGAGGAAAAAACAGAGCTCTTCTTTGATAGACGAAAATCGTAGTAGCACCGCTGTCGCTATCCGTCCACCCTGTCCACCCCAGGGTGACGTCTGGAATTCTGCTACTTCATCCGCTGGCGAGACTACCTCGGTTCCAACTGTCAAGCCGCCTCCCCATCTTCGACACAATGATCTCATTGAAACAGTGACCAGCAGTCTTACAACACCGCTCTCCATGGCGCCAGGTTTGGCCGCTATTCCTCACCCTCACCCTGGGCAGAGCTACAATCCGACCTTCAAAGATCATCAAGAAGTTCTCAACTTGGCGCTTGAAGAGCTTGAAGAAGAAAAACGAGATGCTGATCGAGTAAAAGAAGTTAAGGATCGTATGGACAAATCTTTAGCAGAGGCGCGAGCAAAGGAGCAATGGGAATTTTGTCAAGAGGAAGTTGAGAAAATTGAGGAGGACGAGAATGCTGAGGTTGAAGCTTTGACAAATCCCGATGAAGCTTTTGTCAAGAAGACCAAAAAGGCTAAGAAGAAAACCACTGCACAGCGAAATCGGAAAGCTAAAGCTATGGAAGAAGTGAGTACACTAAATCTCAATTATACCTCCGATTTTGAGGTGTTTATCTGACGCCAAAATTTGACTCATCAAAATGGTTTTGGTTTTTCTTATGCTAGGCCCGTATGTTACTCAAACGTCGACAAGCCAAACTGATCTCGAAATCACTACATGAACTACCCACCATTGTAAATTCTCTTTCAATCGAGAAAGCCGCATCGCTACAATCTCAACTCGCTCGGAAATCACAACGAGCGACTTTAGTATCGAAGTACGGGCTAACGGCGGTACGAGGAGGCAAGCCTAAGGGGCTCAACGCTATATCCGATCAACGTACCTATCAACTGACCCAAGATCTAACTGAAAGCGGATTACGTGGACTCAAGCCAGAGGGTAATCTTTGGAAAGATTGGCAATTAAGCGGGATGCGAAGAGGCAAGTTGGCTCAGAAAGCTGTTGTTGGACCTTTGAAAGGACAGCGAACGGGTAAGGGTCGAAAGTTTAAGGAGGTAGAGAAGCATGCGTGGAAGAATTTTGAGGCATGATGGTCAATTACATCAAACCCACAGCCTAAGCTTGGGCAAGGCGCCTGTGAACGAAGCGCGACGCAATCAAGCTGGTTAGATTGAATCAACAATGAATGAGATGAGAGCTACATCTCAGGAAAGAACCCCTTGTTCGAGCAAAGCCAAAAGCATGCAAGACATGTCATCAACGTTCAACTAAGTCCCTCTCAAAACCAAGCGAGTCCCTTTTTCCTAGAAACGCGCGAGTTCCTCTCTCTTAGGAACCAGTGAGCTTACAAGAGAGGGATTTGAAGCTTATACCCCCTCCCCCCTCTTAATTACCTGAGACCAGTCCCATAAAATTTACATCCTACAGACCTTCAAGGTCCACTTTGAAGGTTCCGCACCTCGTGCAATGGTACTTTCAGTTCACCTGGCCTTCCTGGCGCGTCTTCTCGTGCTGGTTTGAGCACGTCATGATCTGTTGAAGTGGTCCACTTGGGATTTTCAGGTCACGCTGCATCTTTGAGTGTCTATGCCAGCTTGTGGTTCCTGTATTACATCAGGAATTTTGCGCACGTTTCATCTTGGGGAAAAATATAATGGCTCAGATGATCAAAAAACCCAAATGGTCAGGTTTCAAGGTTGGTCCAGTGGAGCTGGCTCGTTTCTAGGAAAGAGGACTTTTTTTTTTCAAATTTATATCAACGTGGACAAACTTTGACAGCATCCAATACGTTCCAGTGATCGACTTGACCAATCTGCCAAAGGTAATCCAGAGATTGAAATAAACCAACGCCTTACATCCCTTGTGCAAACTCAAGTATGCCTGTCAAATATGCCAGTCGAAGTGAGAGTTCTAATGGCACTTGAGGTTAGATTGGTTGTCCGTTCCACATCTGAAAAAATGTTGGACATCACTCACAATCCTAGACCTTCATCATAGCATTTAAATCATGCGCTTGTACCACACCTCATAGCTCTCAAACTTGTCCTTCCTGAAGGGGTGTGGAAGGTAGTGACGCTTTAGGTCCAGAATGAGCTGAAAGTCACCTGTTCACACTCCTTAGCATGACACGAGTTTCTGTCCCTCCCCCTCCAGAAGAACCCTTCGCGAAAGAACTTGCTTTCAAGTTTTCAGAGCTGCAAAAGAAAAGAGAAAACGTGATTTAGAATATTATAGATCACCAGCAGGCGATTAGAGTTTGGTTTATAGACTCTTACATTCTATGATGTGGTCCAAATTAAAAGTCCCCCTTGTACTTTTGATACCCCCCTTCAAGAAAATTCTTCCACTAGTTAGGAAAACGAAGAGAGTTTTTTGGAATTTATGAAAATAATTGTGATAGGGCTAAGGTTGAATCTTTCTGTCATAGTACTTGCATACAGTATTTGTGATATATGTAAGTGTTTTCACTTTCATTCATCCTTTTTTATGCTCTCTTTCTCTTATGGGAACTTTAAACCAAGATTAATACTCAGGAGAAGACGTGATTGAATCTGAATGTGAAAGATGAACTTGGAGAGCAGATCAAAAATCAAACCCAGAAGCCTTCGAAGCCAATCTTAACCTCATTTAAGAGAATGATGGAATTTTTTTCTTCACATTATTAGAAACCCATCAATCCTTAAAAAACAGTCGTCGTTAGACATAGAGAAAAATGAAGTCCTAGCAACGTGTAATTAAAGACTTCGAATCCCGATCATCGCTTACGAATTAATTTATAATTTAAAATTTCTTCCATTGTACAACGTTTAACAAATAAATCGTTTCACCCCGATAAGTTTCTATAGTTCACTAAGTAGGTCGTGGTTTATTAACTGATAAAGTCAAATCAACAGCTGACATCCCTGAAAGGAGATTTTCGTCATCACTTTGATCGTTTACAACCTAATAATTTATCCCATAATTCAAAAGTAAGTCAAAAAAAAAAACCGATCTAATAAATTCAAAATAGATTAAAGTAAAACTGACGATGACTAATGAAAAAAAAAAAAATCCGGTTACTTGGAAAAATCAAGTCGATAGCCGCTAAGAAAATCTTTTACACCTGCTCAACTTTGTTTAAATTGGTTATTAGCTCAATCTGATCTTAATAACCCCAATTCTTGGTTCATTGAGAGTTGAAAGGTGTCAAAGAAGCTTCAAATAATTTGAAATGTTAAAATAAAATGAAAACCATACAAAATCAAATGCCCAAAGTGATACTTAGATCGAAGCCTGAAATTATTCGAAAAAAAAAAAAAGCTCAAGGGACTCGCTGAGCTTTGTTATCTAAACAGAATTTAGTTATGACTGTAACAACACATATCTAAGTTCCCCTGTCAGCATTATCATCATGTTTGGTTTGGGTCCCAAAGACTGAGAAGTGTATATGGCTCTTGATACATCGTGTAAGAAACGTAAGTAGTGGGTCGTCAAGTGAAAATCCAAGCTTTAAGTAAATTTGCATTCAGATATGATACTAGAAAGCCCTCAAGGGGAAGTTGAATAATGAGATAAAACTTTGATTCCCGCCCAAAAAAAATATGTTTTGTCCGATCCTGGAGTGCAGAGTGATATTATTGAGCACATAATTTTGTTTGTTTTATGCTATTGAGTTCAACTCAAATTGACCACTGAAAGGACATCAGACTGGATAAAAGATAAATAAAAATCTCAAGAGTTTCACAAGGTCTTATTTGAATTATTCCCAAGTTCCTTGGAGTGGCCACTGATTCATCATTCTTTTCAATCTCATCAACTTTACACAATGGTCAACCTCTCAGTCCCCATACCCCTCATCTCTCTCCCCCTCTCTAATGTGTATTAGTAGGACATCTGAATTGGATTGAAAACAAAATGCCAAAGAAGTTTTTGTTCAAGAATTCTCAGAATTTAGTGCCCAAGGCAAATGTGGTGACATGGCTGGCAGAGATACTGATTTGTTTCAGTAATAATCAAATTCTGTTCGCCTGACTCTTTGGAGCTTGAGATTTCTCAACCCTTGTCTCAATCAGCTCAACAGATCCGCGTAAAGTCAAGAAGGCCACTTTGGCTTCTTTAAATGATCTCATACTCTGGCCTTGTAGAGTCAGAATATCTTGTTCATGTAATGCTTGATACCATACCTCAGTGTCATGATTATTAGCACCATGCTCTCGTATTGGTTAATACAAGACAACATATAAATGATACAACAAAATTGACATTTGAAAACAATTACACTTATCGGCATGGTATATCTTGTTGTACAAACATGATCAAACGTTTCTTGTATCTTGCAAAATACCACACAAAATATAGAATGGTAAGCAGTATGAGGAGTTCCTTAACCCTCAAGATGAACGGCCAACTGCTCTATTAATTTCAAAACAAACAAAAAATAAACCAACATCAGCCACCAAATCTTTCTCATTTGCAAAGAATCACTAACCGTTATATCTTCCACCCTTGATGTCAGCCTCATCTACCACTTTGCGCATTTGATTCAAATCATTTTCATTTAACTTAACATTTAAACTATTTAACGCTTCTTTCACACCTTCAACTCGGGATGAACCAGGAATCGGGATTATAAGATCAGATTGAGCTAATAACCAACTTAAACAAAGTTGAGCAGGTGTACAAGATTTCTTATCGGCTATCGACTTGATTTGTTCAAGTAACTATTTTGTTTCATCAAACATTGTGAGTTTCGCATTCATCTATTTTGAATTTACTAGGTTGTTTTTACTTACTTTTAAATTATGGGATAGATTATTGGGTTGAAAACGATCAAAGTGATGACGATGATCCCCTTCCGGGATGTCAGCTATTGATTTTACTTTACCGGTTAATAAACCTCGACCTAGTGGACTATGAAAAATCATTAGCGTGAAACGATTTATTTGATGAGTTTTGTGGAATGCAAGAAAGTTCATTTTTATTTTGAATTAACCTGTAAGCGACGATCGGGATTCGAAGTCTTTTACACGTTGCTAAGACTTTGTTTTTCTCTATGTCTAACGACGACTGTTTTTTAAGGATTGATCGGTTTCAAAAAATTTTTTTTAGAGTAGGTTTTATTGAAGAAAAAAACTCACAGGTGAATATTCAACCTCTACTGCTGAGATAGGATGAATAGCATGTGCTCGCTCGATCGTACGAGCCGATACTTCCGAAAGACCAATATGTTGAAATTTACCTTCATCTATTAATTTCTTCAAAGTCTTCATAGTCTCTTCAATCTCAATCTTTTTATCCACTCTAGCCATCTACATCCAAGAAAAAGAAAAAAAAAAAGTTCAGTATATGAGAGGTAATAAAGCAAAGTGAAATTGAACAAAAAAGTGAATTCTTGATTAACCTCAAATAAGTCCATTTTCTTCTTCCCACCCAATTTATTATTGATAGAATCAACACTCTTTCTTAAACCTTCTTCACTACCATCAGGACCCATCATATGTCCATCCTTTATCTCTATTCCACCTTTAACGCTTAAGAAACATTTACCATTTTCTGACCATTCAGGGTATTGATTAAAAAACCTATTTAATAATTCTAAATTTGCATAGGTTCTTTTAGGTGCTAAACCATAAAATTCACCAGCGTTTAAGAAATTTCCACCATTTTTCAATGAGGTTAAGATGGCTTCAAAGGCTTCTGGGTCAGATTTTTCATCTGATCTCCAAGTTAAACCCTAGTTGAACAAACAAACCCACCCAAGATCAAATTAGATGAGATGAAAGATGAATTCTGATATACTTACCATGAGTCCATATCCTACAGCTCCAACGTTGACTAAGTGATCAGGACCGTATCCGATTTGTCGTGTAGGTATAGACATGTGAACGTTTTTTAAGAGTTGTTTATTGATTGATAGTTATTTGAATGTGGTTGGTAAAATGGTCTTTGCTGATTGATTGATTTGTGGTCAGTTTGGTTTTTTTGGTAAAGCTTCCTATTCAACACAGCATTTCAGTCATCATCTTGAGCTTAGTGCTTATCTTATCATACTGCTGTTGTACATCAGTGTATCCATCATACGTCATCTCTCCACACTGTGATAGGTCATTGACAGTTTTGATATCCTTTGAATTAAAGTTTAAAATACACGAACCACTTAGTTACTTATGTCTTATGTCTTATGTCTTATGAACAGGTCATCGATATCCTTTCTAAACTCTCACTCTTGCTTCCTAACATGAGACAGTCTGAGCCTCATGTGGCCCTCCACGGTGTATCATAATCCCAACTCTGATGTTCCTGCAGCTGCTTCAAGACTCGCAGGTGAACCGGCACTTTCCTTTTGGCAAAAGTATTTCAACTAGTCAAAAATGTCACGCCTTTAAAAGATTTTACCGGCAGCTTGAAAACGCAATTTCATGGTCATGGTTCGGCTGGTATCCGACTTGAAGTTCAATTATTTTGACGCTTCCTCTATCACTCCGTTAGACACTAAAAAGGATGACTTGTTTCTTTGTATGATCATATGGTCCATTAACGAGTAACTCATGTCTCCAATCGATGTCAATGGGTCAGCTGGCGAAGTCTTTCGGGCGCTGGCTAAGCCGTTTTTCTTTACGGCACATAGCAGAGAACCCTTTAGTATCTAGTTCTTGGGCTGCATCAGAATAAGTTGGTTTAATTCGAAATCCGGTCGATCAGATGAGCAAGTCCGGCAAAGATTGCGAGATAACCTCTAATCAAGTCGGTTCGCCATCCAATGAGGTCGAACAAGCCAAATTAGGTACAGTGGCTGCGATAGAGGCGCGAGGCGGCCCGGAAATTCCAACCGAATCAACAACTGTCGAGATGGTGTTGATCCGAGGCAATTCGGCGGAAGAACAATCTTTACCACGGTCCTCAAATAACACTTTTCGCGCCGCATTTCCGCACGCCAACCGGTTTCTCGAGATTATGCCTGATGCCTCCAAGTCGCTCACACATCAGCAGACTGGTGATAATTTCCATAATCAGGTGGTCCTTTCCGCCAGCCAAGCTTTTCTATCAAACTTACCAGTCGAAATGAAGACGCATATTGTGGAGTATGTCAGGTACCTTGCTTAATTTGAGCAGGACAGCAAAACGCAAACCAAGAATCCATGTATGAGGTTCAGAAATCTCGGGTTCGCTCAGCGCTATGGCATCTACCGCTTGGACCACCCGTCTGTTCTTCTAAACAGGTAGCTCAGATTCTTGACTCTTGCTCACAAATTGCCGAACACTTTAATTCATTTTAACAGCGGATACATTTTCCGAACCTTCTGCTTGCGCCTATGTCTATGTGGTTCGACAATATTTTCTTCAAACGCAAGGACACAGTGCCCATTCAGCACGCCCCTGACGTCGAGGGCTGTGAAGGGTACCAAGGCATTCCTTTTTACCGTACATGGCCCCCGACGTTTGGGGCAGATCAAACAGGCACTTTGGGGAGCTAGTAGAACATCTATCAATCCGGCTTTTGGATGAATTTCTCATTAATCTTGAAGAAGATCTGACAGAGCCTCCAGAGATAGACAATCTCGTAGAATTTAAGAACTCTCGCCATCTCGCTATCAAGGGTCTTTTGCCTTAAAAAGCGATCAAGGTTCTCACCATGTGTCCAAACTTGCATACCCTCGAAGTAGTATCTCCATCGCTCAAAGTAAATCATTGGGTCGACAGTTTATAAATGCTACATGTGCGCCTTCGTCGGACCGTCGAGTATTTCTCCGAGCTGAAACATCCAAGTCTATGACGATCAGACGGCTATGCTTCACCTGACAGATGCGTGACCTTGATGATATTTCAAATGCCTTTGTTCGAGTCTCTCAAGTGTGGTTATCTCAGGCGATCTGTGTCTGAGCTCGCTCAAACAAATTTATATGATCAGCCTTTTGGCTGGCATCTGGCACAACGTGGAAATCTCTCCACCCTTTCCTTCAAAAGTGTTGACAGTATCGATCGGACCTGGTCCTGTCAATTGTGGAGCCAAAGAATCACAGCCCTCACGCTAAAAAATCG
Source organism: Cronartium quercuum f. sp. fusiforme G11 (assembly GCA_015951145.1). Taxonomy (NCBI): domain Eukaryota; kingdom Fungi; phylum Basidiomycota; class Pucciniomycetes; order Pucciniales; family Coleosporiaceae; genus Cronartium; species Cronartium quercuum. The sequence continues at coordinate 283,830 of MU167264.1, read as the reverse complement.
TGCGAATCTCACCATAACCACTCTCTATCACATCATTCACGAGCTTGCACCCAACCTTACCAATCTTGAACTCGCGGTTCCCTCATCTTTAAGGGGAGTTACAGCTGGTGTCGAAGGTAGTGTCGCTTTCGATCCTCGATTGGGCTGAAAATCATCGTTTTGAACTACCTCACCTGACCAGATTGAGTTTGGTACAACCCTCGCCGTGGGACTTGCTTTTGAGATTTCATGAGCGTAAAATCTTACATCATATAGCCTACAACAATTTACAAATGGGCGAGTAGAGTTTGGTTGCAAAATTCATTTGTAGTTTGACGTGGCCCAAGTTAAAACACTTGAATCTTCAACATCCACCCGGATTTCCTTCTACAAGCTGCAAAATATGGAAGAAGGTCCGGATCTCAAACAAATCTTGTGATAAGGCTAACATTGAGTTCTTGTATGATGAATCATCTACTGTACCAACTTTGTAGGTGAGGATTATAAAAGGTACTATGGCAGAAAATCGAGAATAGGACTCGTTCTTACCATTATTATGGACTTTATCATTGTCTTGTCTCAAAATATCCTTGCAGGCCTTTTGCAGACTAAACTGTAACTCTTTCTGTGGGTTACTTTCCCTATTCGGTTCATGAGAACAATACCAAGTTCAATCATCTCATGTTCAGCCACACCACTTATATGTATCGAAGTTGTATACTGTCAGGCATGATGTACAACCATCATAGGCTTCCATAGTTTTTCCCTAAATTGATTATCTTCAGCCTAAGAGAGTTTGGTTCAAGGTTGAAATAAAGTTTTATACATCCTCTGGCAGGAAAGTGAATCAAACCAAATGAATATTACTTCTGGCTATGTAAGAGCTTTGGGGTGAAACAAAAATCAACATCGTAGGGTTCAACTTAACAATCTATTCATAATCCAACAAGAAGGGGTTTAAGGCTCACTGGTATAAAGTTTTTTTTTTTTAGGTTGAGCCTTGTACTCCTTATCGAAAGCCTTGTCCAGGCCTTCTTCATGATTCATAAAACCAATCAAAAGATGTTTGTTGAGTTGTATGCAGCTTCTGTTACCTGATCCTCATGTAATTCTTGGTCAATTGAAGTGAGTTGAATTGACACTCACATGCTGAAGACGGTGCTTAAATTGGTCAACTCAGCTAACACTAACAGTGTACAGTTGCCACATATATATATATATAGAGAGAGAGAGAGAGAGAGAGGGAGAGGGAGAGAAAGGACTCACAACAAATGAGATGAAAATCTATCGTCCTTGTCACCATTGTTCGTTGGAAATCAATCTGAGTAAGGATGACTTGTTGGAGTATGCTCTTCAGAATGACAGGACAAATATTTGTGTTTAAGGTACACAAGTCAGCACAGAACCCTTTGCGGCGTGGCAGATAAGGCTCCGATAT
>MU167264.1:263856-282313 GCA_015951145.1 Cronartium quercuum f. sp. fusiforme G11 | reverse complement strand
TTCCTCCCCACGGGTCTCATCCCAGTGGGCGATGTTTAGGTGGTCTTCTGTTCTCTTCTGTTAATTTGGGCTAAAAAGTTTAAATGAGTGCGTGTATGCAGATCGTTCATCCAATCGACTGAGGATCCATCCTCAAAGATGAACCAGCAACAGAACCCTCCTCATCCCTTGCGTGCCAATCTATCAGATCCGATTCAATCTCTAAGTGGTGCACTACAACTAACCAAAGAGATTGTACGTCTCGAGCAAAATGGGAGTAACTTTGAAATATGGGAACATCAATTAAAAATCATTGTCCAACACGTCGCCGGCGAGGACCCGACTTCTGCGTACTTTGAACTTTCTACATCAGAATTTGAAACTAATAAGGAAATTGATCACTTGATATCGTGTATGGTATTATGGTCTATCGATGAACACCTTCAGAATGAGATCGCAAAGTTGAATTTACCGACTCGGCTCATATTTTGGTTCCTCAAGTCTCACTTAAAATCTACTTCTCATGTCGCTTCAGACATCGGGACTGAGCTCATTCGAACGCTACCGGAAAACCCACATCAAGATACGCAAGAACAAACTAACAAGTCAGAAGCCAACGACAAGACTAAGACGTCCGTTTTAGAAAACAATCAACCATTGGATCAGTCGCCTTCTGCCTTCTCAAGTCAAGTTGGCCTTTTAAATTTACCAGATGAAGTCAAGACGAAGATTGTAAAATACGTCCGACTGCTTTCTCAATCTGAATTGCGTGGTGTCATGGCACGTAGGACAAAACACTTGACCCACGATTCAGAAGGATACTCTCGTGCCTGCGTTGTTTACCAATTGGGCCGCCCACCTCTCCTTACGACCCTCCAGTCACTTGCGAGCGTGAATAGGTCATTGTATAAGATTTGTTTGCCAGTTTTATGGAAGGTATGCCTTTCCCTTTTTTTTTCTTCTCTTTCCTCTGTTCAAACATGCCGGAACTAAAGGAATCTGTTCCTTCAATCTTTCAACAAACAAAAGCGGGTCAGACTTCCAAGCAAGCTTCCTGTTCATTTCAGTTTATGGACTAAAGATATCCTTTACAAACACGGTCATCTGGTCCAATCGATTTCCATCTTGCTTGCCAATGAATGGACGGAGGAGGAGCCTGGAGAAGAAGGGTTGGACGATGTTGATAATGTTCTCTTAATCGATGATTATAATCATGATCTTAATGAGGAGCCAGATGATAGGTACACAAAACCCAAATTAAGAGGCCTCTCACCACAAAACATGATCAAAGTGCTCGTCATGTGCCCTAACATCAAATCCCTGGAGATCCGGTATCCACTTCTAGAAGTACATCCCGTGTTCCTTCACATACACCTTCACAAGATATTCTTACATCTGACAACGCTCCAGCACTTGACATTAGATAGGTCAATGGGTCCTCGTTCGACTGATAATTTTGTCACTCATCTCATTCGATTATGTCCTTTGCTCGAGTCCCTCGCGTGCGGCTATCTCTGTCGATCAACGCCCATTCAACCACCTCCTCAATATTCAGAGCCTCCCTTCGAATGGCATCTGTCTCAACTCAAGCATCTCTCAAAACTTGAACTTAAAACGAGTAGCAACGTCGATCGAACCTGGTCCGATCAAACATGGAATCAGAAGCTTACGACTTTGAAGTTTGAGGATTGTACAAAGCTCTCGATACCGGATGCTCATTACTTAATTTCACGTATCGCGCCAGACCTCTTAGATCTCATTCTTCATGCAAGTATTCCTGGCTCAGATACTGTAGGACCCAATATCGCTGGAAGTGTTGCCTTTGGCTTTCAATGGGCCTCTGATAACCGTTTCACGATTCCTAAACTCGCTCGGCTTAGCTTGTACAATCCGACACAGTATGAATTACTTATAAGCTTTCAAGATTGTAAAGAGCTACGCGAGTTAAAGTACATCAACTTACCAGCTAACGAATGGAACTCGGTAGAAGCTTTGATTTGTGCCTCTACATGGCCAAAACTCAAGATTCTAAACCTTCAACAACCTCAAGAGTTTTCGATCTGGAGTTGGGAGACTAGGGAAAAATTGGTCAAGTTACGAAAGTATTGTGAACTCAAAAAGATTGAATTCTTGTATGATGATTATTGATGAAAATAATCAAGTAAATGATGATGTGGGTGATGTGTGTGCGTTACTGTTGTATATCATAACCTAACTCTGGGGCAAAAGCACTTCTTGATTCCTCATGAAACATTTTTTTCTCTATGAATCTTTCAACAGAACGTTGACCCAATTGCAAGGTTTAAGTCTTTCAAAAGTTCTCGTATACATCACCAGACATTCACATCAGTGTCAACAGATTGTTCCAAGTGTCAAGATACCAAAGAGACTTTTGTTTACCTTGAAAGATATAAGGATGTATCGTAGGTCTAGTATCAAAGAGCAAACATAGTTCACTACTGATCAAAAACACTGTGAAGGTCCAGATTCCAAAAACCAACATTATGATATCCATGAGTCTTTGCAGGTTTTACTATTTGTTACAGACAATTTTCTCACCACTTTATCTCATTTCCTTCCCTTACAAGAATGGATTCCATTTTGGTCAAGAGGTTAGCTTAATTGAAACCTCTTAACCATAACGTGTCTACTATTTTAACCTTCAATTTTTTTTAAAAAAAAAAAAAAAAAATCCCAAGCTAAGTCATTACATCTAAGCCATTCTGAATACTTGATGTTCAAAAAAATTCAAAAATCATAGTCACTTTTTATCTTTTACTTTTTCACTTCCTGCCGCGTAATGAATTTGTGTTTGGTTGAAAAAATAAAAATAAAAATAAAATGAAGACGCTGAAACAAGGACACATTCAATTTTCATTATAGGGGATTGTTAGGTCTCAACCGGTTGAGTCTTATATAGACTCTATCTCTTTGAGACGGATGGTGATGCTTAAATACTCGTTGGTGAAGTAGACTCGCATGTGGCCCCACCGTGACCAGATAGGGCTTTGTGGTTTCCACTAATTGGCAACAAGTGCTAGCAAAGCACAAATCCCTTTGAAGGGTACCTGAGGTTTGTTGAGGATATATTGCCTCTGAAGACAAGACCTGTATTCAGTTAGATGTCAATCGGTCACAGCCTGTTGCAGTAATGGAAGACTAGAATACCATACCATACACTCATTACAAACTCAAATTAAACAGTGAGGTTCTATTCATTCAAACTCATAATTTTGATCCTTAGAAATCTCCAGTCTCTTGCATGGCAAAGTTACTTTTGAACACTTGACTACTTTTTTCATTGGCTTTAATATTTCAAAACCTTATTATTAGTGACTAACACAAGATCATGGAATATGCTTTATGTATTGAGTAATACCAAAAGAACAAGGCAGGATTCTGAGAGCTGAATTTTTTTTTCCAACGTATGGGGGGGGGAATCTCTTTAATTTTGTTGACTACTTTTATTTTGTGTACACAAAAAAATTTATACAAGTTGGACCAAAACCTCAAATCACTTCAACTGAATCACTACAGTATTTCATTCTGAGGTTAAATCTTAAATATGACAGCTCGAGATCTCTCTCTCTCTCTCTCTATATATATATATAAAAGGTTAATCAATCCTCAATTTTAACAGTTTACTAATTGAAATCATCATCTCCTTACTTTTAAACCATCAAAATCCGTAAAGCCTAAACAACTGAAAAACAAACATACATCATGAATAATCAACGCCAGATAATACAATGCAGCTTTTTATCTTTTTATCTTTTTTTTTTTTTTTTTTTTTTTTTCTTGCCAATTGGGTTCAGGGTACAGTATTGTAAGAGTTCAATTTGCCAGTATTTTTGTTTCAGATCCTCTTGTTCTTGCCTTGTTGATCAAAAAACTCAACATTATTACCCAGACCCCTTTCCACACAACAATTAAATGATGCCTTACACTGCATTTGCAAACCTTCAATTTACAACCAGAACAATCTTTCACCTGCCACTTTTCCCTCTCGCCTACCTCACACAACTATCTGATGCGACATATATATATATAGATTTATATATATAGGTGTGTGTGTACAAATAGCTGGTATAAAAAGACAAACAAATAACATCCAACGATATTTTTGTTGTTACAAGCTCTAATTGACCTCAATTTTGCACCTCTGCCCCCTCTACTTCTCTCTTCAACATTTCAAACCGTGTCTCTTCCCCCACCCGTACGTAGGTGAGCCAGTAAGGGTTCGCGCAGCCGTCGGTTGACGCCTGATTGAAAACCTCCGTCATCGGGTCTACCACCGATACTACGCTATCATTGTACTTTAGCCATCGGTCCACATTCTCGGGAAGCTGCCTTTGAATAGCCCAATAGTGCCCACCCGAGGCTGTGCCTATGATTTATCAAAGATCGTGAGCACCAAGCTCATAACTCGTTGAAAAGCGAGTAGGTAAAGTATAAGATTTACTTACCACGGTGCATGAAGAGGCTTACGAGCCTATATTCGCAACCTTGCCTGCTCTCCATCTTCCACATCTCCTCTACCTCCTCCTTTAGCCCTGCTACACGCTTGTTCACCCGTTCCACCTCTTCCTCAATCGCGTCCGCCTCCGTAGCCAGGAAATTTACTTCCTCAGGACCAATCAAGTCCCCAAAGAACTCCGCCAGCGTTGGTATGGGCGTGGTCAGGTTAAGGATTGTATGCAGGTCACGCAACAGTGCACTCGACGTACGCTTTATGATTCAAAGGTCAGTAAGACGTTGAGAAGGAGAAATAAGAAATCATGCGAACGGACCTTGCCACCGGCCACATTGGCTGTCAGCTCCTTTACTCGACACCTTAGACTCTCGATCTCCTTCCGACATCCAAGCGTCCTTGCCCGTCGCTCGATCCCAGCCTCATCATCAGGTTCTGGTTCAAGATAGCGGTCCATACGAAGCTTTTCCTCAAACTTAAGATATGCATTCGATTTAAAGACCGTATGTGTGCTCCGATCAAATTGCACTCGCTGAATATACCAACGACATCTGATCGTGAGCAAGATCCTAATGAAAGCTAACAGATGGAGAAAGACTCACCTGGAGTTGAATTTGCAAGATTGGCGGAAGGTGAACCAGTCCGACTCTTCTGATCGCTTTCCCATCTTCAACATCTACTTCACTCTCATCGAAAACCCGATCAAGAGCATCATAAAGATCCCTACCCTCTTCTGCTACATCCACCAATAGGTATGCAAAAGGTTCTTCCTTCATCGAAATTTTACCTTCCGGACCACCAAACACTAAAGACTGACGTGTACGACCATAGAACAATCTTTTTTTTGTTTTGTTTTCACACATTCACTTTCATCAAATTTCTTGCTCAAAACGAAAAAAATCAAAAAAATCAAAAAAAAAAAAAAACAATCTGCCGGTAAAAGGTACGCACGATTTAACTATATTACCCTCTTCACCCACTGAAGCTGAGAGCTTAGTCTCATCTAACGCAGCTTGAATTTGAAACAAACAATTATCCATACATTCAGATACATCATTCTGCCTACCTGTGATCCCGACCGAGTATATACGGTCAGCTACAATCACGTTTGCCTGCAAAAGAAAAATAGAAAGATTGGCATACCAAACATCATGTGAGATCCGTTATCCGTCACTGCTAGACTTCGGTTCCGATTAGGTCGAGGAGGTAACGGAGGGGGTAAAGCAGCATTCGGAACTTCATCCGTCAAGTCAATCACAATTGGTTCTTGACCTGAATCGTTCGCGTTCGTTTCATCTTTATTAATCGGAAGTGTTTGAGCACGAGATGGAAGGATAGGTCGTAGTCCTTCAACGACATCATCACTAGTGTTAAAACTCTTAAAATGTAACGTTTGAGAATGAACAGGGATGGGTATAGGAGTTGTGCCAGCCATATTAATATCCTCAGGCGTCTGAACAGTGGTTTCTTCCTTCTCCATTTCCATTTCTACGTCTCTCGTTACACACATCTCTAAATCATCCTCCGTATCACTACTCTCACTCTTCCTTTTACCCAATACAGTCGAAGAGGGAGAAGTAGCGTGTACAGCCAATGAAGTAGTCATATGAGGGTTATTCATCGGTCCAATAAAAGTACTCCTATCATCAACTAAAGTGGCATCGGTACTAGCTGAAGAATCATTAGCATTTTGATGATTCTTATTCTTTTCTTCGTCTGTCCTTATCGTACTCTCTTCTTTTGGTATGACAAGTGCTAAAAAAGCCAACTCCCTTTCTGGTGTTACAGCCGAATGTTTAGTCGTGATCATTTCTTGAAAAAGGTTTTGAAGTTGAGAAGCAACTAGAAATCACATAACCACAAAAAGAAAAAGAAAATTGAGTTCAAAAATCAATTAAAAAATGATCACGAAAAAAAGAAGAGGAAAGATAGCTCACATTGTTTAGATCGAGCTACTTCTGGTTTTGATACTACTCTACCACCTACCCTTTTCCATTCTTTCTCAGGTTCATCATCTACTTCTGCTAACTCTTGAGCATACTCTGGAAACCTTAACAAGACTTCTCTTAACTCTCTTACAGAGAAGAAATATTGTAGGAGCGAACTGGATATGAATAACGTTGGTCAGATTATTGGGTTTACGATTCGAATCACAAGAGATAGAATGGTCTTACTTCAAGTAACATGTACTGGCAACGAAGGAAGTAAAATGGTGAATGTGAGTGTATTTGGAATTAAAGATGTTAGAGCAAAAAAATAAAAATACTTACTTTCCAATATTATTTAGACCAGCTGGAAGATCGTAATTAATCATAGTCGGAGGACTATAAGGTACGACATCCATATTAGGTAAATTATTTGAACCTAAAAAAAAAGAAAGAAAGTCCAAACGATAAAATAGATTAACCTCAAAATGTCTTGAATTTTTATTTTGATCTGAAAAAAAAAGTGAATAATAAGAGTTTATTCTTCATTACCATTTTCTTCAATTTCTTGGAATAAAAGTTTATTCTTAATCAATTCACTATTACGATGTTTTGCAATAGTTTCAATGGCTTGTTTTAAAACCTTTTTTTGCCCTGGTTGATCGCTAATCTACAACCACACACACATAAACACAACACTCAAACTTCAAAAAAATAGGAGGAGGAAGATAAGACAGAGAGAAAGAGAATTACTAACGGCGACCATGTAAGCCACCCAAAGAAATTCATCATCTGTCTCAGGTACAACATCACCTAAAGTTGAATAAGCTTTTTCTAAATCCATTTCGTTTTTCATTCCAATACCAGATCCAGTTGAATCATTTGATAATGTTGATGTTGAATCTAACAAAGCTCTTAAAAGTTGATTAGAAGGATTTGCAAATACTAAATTTTTTAGCGCATTACGCCTGCAAAAATAAAGAGAAAATTTATAAGTATGACAAACTTTCAATGATTTTCATTGATGAAGTGATCTTGTCTTGAAAGTGAAAATAAATAAATAAATAAATAAGACATTACAATTGAAGTTTGGTATTCATATCTTGATCTGCTAATTCTAATTTTTGATTGAATCCAGTTGCGATTAATTCTTCATTTTCAAGATCTAATTGATTTTCAGGTCCACAAATCAAATTCCAACTTTCTTTAGTTTCCGAAAGCCTATTTTTTTATTATCACAAACCAAAAAAAATCAACAAAATCAACAAAAGTAAAAAAAAAAAAAAACCAATGAAAGATACTGTACCCTACGGCACCTTTGCTAAGTAAATATCTTACAAATTTATCAAGAATTTGATTATCTGGATCAAGTTGATAAATATCTAAAATAGATTGAAAAAATAAATACTGATAAATTGGATAAATTGAGGATTGTAATTTATAACTATAAATTAAAACTTCTTCATCAGTTTCTGGTATTAATCCTAATCTTTGATAAGCTTTTTCTGCTGGATGAATTCCATTAATCTTTTTCCAATTTGTTGGTATTTTGGTTCTAGGAACTAAAACAAAAAAAGGAAGGATTATTCAGTTTTTTTTCCTCCCTAGTTTGGGAGAAGAGAGAAGGGAAGAAATGGAAGTTGCTTACTATTATCTCCTCCTAACATTTCTAGTATGTATTCGTTTGCTGGTTTAAGCGTTAGTGGGACTTGATAACTTGTTTTGTAAGACTCTAATACATGAGCTATATATATCATGTCAAACACCAAGAAAATAAATCTTCATGAGCTATTTTACTTCATTTTATGTTGATGAAGTGAAAAAAATAAGCAGTAAGAAAACAAACGATGTTTGAGTTTTAAATGTCTCAAGAAGACTGATACTTCAATTAAAGCTCTAACCCATTTAGCTCTCGTCTTTCTACCTTCATCAGTTCTAACATTTAAAGAAGGTAATTTTAGTATAGGTCTACCATCACTTCCTTCTCTTCTTTCAGCTCCTAAACATGACCAAATCTTTTGTCTATCAAATTGAAAAATAGATCAGTTTTAGGTCAAAAAAATGAAATAAAATGAAGAAAAAATAGCTTTACGAAGTTGGTGTCCACGGCATTCGTACTGATATTGACTTTCCATCTAATGGTAATGGGGATAGTTTTCCTTCTATTAATGCATTTTGTATCACGCTTTTTCATTATAATGGTGTTTTTTTTTTTTTTTTGAATCCCCAATATAATCCAATTGACAGAACAAAAACAAAAAGATTAGTAATGAAATTTCTTTTGATGATAATTAACTTTTGAAGTCATAGTATTTCATATAATAGAAAGAATAAGCAAAACGAACATGAAAACAGTATGCCAAGCTTTATAAACGGCTTGTTCAGGACTTAATCTTTCACCATTACTATTACTTTGATGATTTGTATTAGTAACTCTAGCTTGTTGAGTTAAAGCATCGGCTATAACTTTAGGAAAAATAGAATCAATAGAATTTTGTAAAGGTGAAATTATGATAGTTTGATCACAATGTATACATTTACATAAATCCCAACCTAATTTTTTTTCTTTTAAGTAATTTTCATCTGAATTATCAAAGATTGAAATTGGATCTAATTTGATTTGACCAGTTTCAATTAAATTTTTAAACACTTCAAAGAAATGAATTCCATTTGATTTGGGTTTAATTTGTATACCAATCTCTTGATCTATAATGGCAGGTGGTGATTGATTTCTACTGGTTTGACATAAATTCATTAAAGGTTCATGATTCTGATTCTGATTTATAATGATAATTAACCATTTCCATTCAATTGGACAAAAGATTGAAAGGTGATCAGGTTTGATTGAATCAATTTCTTTCAAAGACAAAGTAGGATATTTTATATCTTGATCTAATAATTCCTTTTGAATGGTTTCTTTTGGTAAATTTTCCCATGAAGTACCTTTTGTATTATTTAAATCGTAAATGTATAATTGATGTGGCCAAATGGATGATATCAAATTTGGAATGGTTTGTACTGGTGGGTTTGATTTGATTGTGATTGTTGGGTTTATTTTATAATTTGATTCGTTCGATTGATAATCTGGTGGTGGTGGTGGTGGTGGTCTTAAGCTCATCTTTATTTAAATATAATATAATCTAAAATATCAATTTCTATCAGTTCAAGTAATGTTTTCGTTCAAGCTCATTCGATTGGTCAATGTTGTTCGATCCCATCACCGTCCTGTACATAGTAAATAGTCACAACCCGGCCTCGGCGACCGTTCCGGTAAATCACTCGAGTAGGATCCGGTAGACTTTTGGCCGGGGTCGGACTGGGTCAGAGCATACATACACTACTAATCTGGATAGAAAAGCAGTGTGTTTTGGATTTTGGGCATGCATTTCTTATCTTTCAGTACTAATGCTCTAAATTTTGGGATCGTTCCCATTTTAAGATTTCTCTATCAATTTGAGGGATTAACTTCACAAGAACAGTGTAATTTTTTTAATTTTTTTAATTTTTTAAAAAAAAAAAAAGAAATAGCAGTTCAAATAATCTCACGTCTAAAATACTTTCCTAAAAATCTTTCTGATCATCTCTCCAAAAAACAATTGAATGAGATACTCATCAACCCTTTGGGCTTCAAGTCATATGTTATGAGCCCAGGAAAGGTGGATCCATGAAAGTTCAGGTACACATGACACACGTCTTACAGTATACTAGTCCGTAGGAGAGAGGTAGACTTTTTACCTCTTTCCTCACGTTGCAATTTATCCGCAAGCTTGGGGTTCTCACAGGCCTCACTAGTGCTTGTGTATGCTGATCATAAAACTTCTTCATGTTCAGGAAAAGACTATTTGGTTTCTACTCCATCTCCCTTGGAGGCTCTTTGGCGCCTGAGGTGAATTTTCCTCTGTTGTGAGTCATTTCCATGACTCACCATTGCGCTTCCACCGTCATGGCAGGGATGGTTTGACTTGGAGGTCAAGAGAAAAGTGGTCAGTCTCATCGGGACTTTTCTTTCTGGGTTATCAAAAACCTATAGAGAGCATTTTGTATTCTTTAACGCTGAGGGACTGCAGCTGTAAGGAGTAGAATACGTGTACCTTGTGTACAGCATCAGTCTCCTGTCAGAAGAAGAAAACTTTGCTTTTTTCTTCCTCTTTTTCCTTCTAACCTTGGGATTAGAGCTGTTTATACACACAGACTAGGTCCCTCAGCTCAGGTCCCCTCTTCCTCTGATGGAGGTGCGGGTACCGGTTCTGCCTTTAAGGCACATTATCTATTTTCCTATCAGAATCTGTTTCCCTGCTCATTTTCTCATTTACACAGTCTATCTTATAACAATTCCCTGTTAAGGTCATCTGCTCAATCCTTACTTACTTGAATGATTTCTCATCTTTACAAAGTACAATCTTTTTCAAAAAATTATCAGTTAGTCAAGTTCACTTCTCCTCCATCTCACTCTATTTCTATTTTGATTTTATCATTGAATTATTTCTTTATACATTTTTTTTTTTTTTTTTGGTTTTGAGGAGGACAGTTTTGAGATGATTTTTTTTGGTTATTGAGTGCTTTTCTTTTGTACTTCAATCTTACCTTTATAAAAAAGGTTAATAAATCACGATGAATTTGAGATACTTTTCTACTCACGTTTCTCACCTGTTTTTTTTTTTTCTTCTTCTTCTTCTCATGTTAGCTAAATCCCCCGTCCGTAGGCATCAATTCAGTTGTGTCTAGAGGATACCTAATAGATTGTAAATCTTACGATAAAATCTTGTTTTCAAGCTCCACCGTTTTTTTTTTTTTTTTTTTTTTTTTTTTTTTTTTTTTTCAAGAGATTTGTAACACCTTTCTTTTGTTGAGCTTTTGTACTTTTTCCTTTCCAGTTATCTAATCATTTTAACTTCCAAAAGCTTATTCTAGTTTTACAAGCGTTATTGATTTAATCATTAGATTTTATTATTATTATTTTTTTCTCTCTAAGAAAAAGATAAAACATACGAAGAGCGTAGGAATCAATGTGTACTTTTAAAACAAGAAAAAAATGAAACAACTTGATCAGATATGAATTCATAAATCAGTCTACATACATTTAACAGGTCAAAAAAAAAGTATCAAATCAAGTGATCTTTGAGTACATAGATCCAGAACGATTTGTAAGACTTGACGGGTACACAACAATATATTTAAACACCAAACGTTAAATATGTATTGACTTTAAGGCAGCTCACATCATTTCAATGATCAAGATTTTTTTTTTTCCTTTTTGAGGATTTACCCGCAATTGAACCGTGAACAACTTATTTATTCGGCTATATATTCAAATAGATGCGCAACAAACAATTTATTATTCACCTTTTTCAATTTTTTTTTTTTCTCTTTTTTAGTGGAAAGTCTTTTCTCCACCGCTTATCTTGCCGGTTGTAAGTAGCAAAAACCAAAAAAAAAAAAAAAAATCGATGAGGATTAAGAAAGAGATGGATCAGTGCTATAGATAAATATCCTACAGATCCCAAATGTATGCAGTTATAAGCGCTTTTTTTTTAAAGTAAGTACATACCGTAAAAAAGTAAGTCTCCTACTACACAGCTGATTAATAAACAAACACAAAAGATGTTTTTGATGGTGGCTGGAGAAAGCTTTTGTGTCCGTTTAGATTTGAAATCTTATAAATTCACCACCTTCGACTTATGCATGTACTGCTTACTTACATATACATACAAGCATCGATTTTTTTTTTTTTTCGCTTTTCTCGAAAGTTTTCTAAGATTAGTGACTGATAGATATTGTTTTTTAATTTCTTTTGGGGGATGGTTTGATTTAGAAAATCAGGTCTTGACAAGTTGTACGTGAGATGCGTGTACGCAGTAGAGTGCTTTATTCTAGTTAAATGGGTACAGTAAGTTGAAGTTTTCAATTGACTGATACACGTTAATAGACGCTTCTAGGGAAGTACAGGGATCCGGAACCCATTTTTTTTTTTTTTTTTTTTTTTTTTGAAAAAGTTTGGATTACTGACTTGGCAGCCAGCGATGATATGCCCCATTGTTGTTCTTTTTCTGGATTTACCTGACTTGATATCAGACGCTTAAGCTGAATATTTTTGACCATACATATACATATATAACAAGAAGAGAGAGAGAGAGAGAGATGAGGAGAGCACTAGTTTGAACTTTTGAAAATTGGGTGATAGGAACAGGTAGTTGATTATGCGGTCGAGGCTAAGAATAAGGTGATGTCAAGATGGAAAGCTTGAAAGGAAAGGGTATTTGAGCTGGTTTGGAGTTTTTTTTTTTTTTTTTACTATCGCACTGGAATGGGTGTTGTGAGTGCTCTCGATTATGTACTAAAATTGTATTACTTGCTTATTTTTGTTTGAATGGATAACCTTTAATTTTTTTTTAAAAAAACAGGTTGGGGAATTGGTTGTTTTTTGTTTTTTTTTTGAGAGAGATAGAGAGAGAGGAATTTGGCCGGTGATGATCAGTTGGTGAGTTTTAATTAATTAATGTTGTCTGTCTGTGTTGGGCTAATGGTGATGAGATCTGGAGTGACTTAAATCCCAAGTGCTCACTTGATAAGTTTGACAGTTATGTACTTAAGTGTAAATGATTCGGGCATTCCACCCATAAATATTTTCGTTGACAGACAGACTCAGATCCCAATTTGATCGTCAGCTAAATTCTCGGGATGGACTAGTCTCCAATTTATCAAGTCACCTCTTAACTTAGGTAGATAACTAAGTAAGTACTTGACGAGCCTGCTGACGAACCGAGCATAACCAAAATTCAAAATTGGAAACCCTCACACTGATCGGTGATAAAACTTTATTGTAGATGATCTTGTTCAAGTTCGGGCATTTTGGATTAGGTTTGAGTTTTTGGTTTTTTTTTTAAAGTCTCTCACACTTTTTTGATTTCATTCACGCTAGAAAAAACTGAATGAACTTCAAACGCAGCGTAGAAAAAAGGGAAAGATGATGATGATGATGTTGATGTTGTTGATGATAATGACTGAGGGTGATACACGAATTAGAACCAGGCTCGGGATTGACTTCAAAAAGTCAGATCTATTCCTTGGTGCTCATTCACCTTCATTCGCTCTCCAAAATACTTGTTTTGGTTCAATAAAACATTTCCCCATCTTATATCACGTCCTCATCAGTATCTTGTAGCGCATTACAATTTGTTAACGTCTCATCTTTTATATCACCTGGTTCACCAACAATCTTGCTACCGAAACCTCAACACGGCCTTAGACCAACTGAGCACCTCTTTTCTCTCTTGCTCTTGTCCTTTTCTTTCAAAAAAAAAAAAAACTGGTTAGCCGCCATACCCCCCAATTTCCCTTAGATACCTTAGCTTTTCTTTTCTTTGTCTTGCCAGTTTTCTACTTTTGGCTTGTTCTTTTTTCCAATCCTCGCTGCACCCACGTCCCCCTCTATGCTAGACAAACAAATTATGAGTCCCAAGCAGGAATATACGACTCATCCACCTTTGTCATACCATAGCTCAACTCCTTTACCCGCTGAGACGACGAGCAATCGAACCGATCGACCACTTAATCACTCTTTTAGACAATCCCTTTTGGTTCAACGGGATTCACAACAATCATCAACACTTGGGTGCCTTTCAATTGACAATCCATTCTTGATCACACCTTCAAACACCCTTAGTTCCGCATACTACTATCATCCAACAATCGGTCTTTTTTCCAAATCGACTACAAGTACAACCAATCATGGTGTGTTCTCCTTACTCTTTCTATATCTCTCTTTGCTTCCCTATCTCTACCCTCCATCATCCTCGTCTTCTTCTTCTTCTTCATAAATCACCTTTGGTCAGATTGACTGGTGACTTTTTAATTAATCCTGTCTACTGGTTGGACTTTAACCTCAATCCCACCCACTAGTTGTTGCTTTCCCTCTTTTCTAATTCTTTTTCTTTTTTTTTTTTTTTTGTGATTTCACTCCGACTTCCTTCACTTCTTAATTTTCTTTATTATATTGATATCTAACCTCAATAATTTCACCACCTTCGCTCTCTCTCCGTCTCGAACCCCTCGCCCGTTTAGCCTCCAAAAATCGTTACACTCTCGGTCCTACTTACTTTCCAGCACTTATTCCGACTGTGTCGATGAATTCGCTGGTGATGCTGGCCTCATCCTCTAACTCGTTCTCAAACTACGTCAACCCTGCCAACCTCTCATACCCGTCTGCTAGCCAGTCAATGCCGTTTTTGACGACCCACGACCTTTCTTCAGTCTCACAAAATTCCCTTGTCGGCGATGGGCCCGTCTTTGCTTCAGATTCACAAGCTTTCCTTTCTCCTGCGTCAGAATTCGCAATCTTGGACGAAGACGCGTCGTTGAACGACACCGAAAGTTGTAAAGCCTCTGATTACTTCACAACACCTAAACACGCCCCGTCTACAATGTTTTCAGATCCTAACAAGTAAGTAAAATGTTGAAGCGCTGATCAAACTTTCCTACCTGTTTCTTTGACTGCCAAATTGACTTGTTTTTTTATCACCCTCTTTCTTCCTTTCTCCAGAAATTCTATGGCCACGCCTCCCCAAGGCACGAATCAGATGCTTCTGAGTGACTACGCTAACTCTGATGGGTACCACCAAGCTTTGGCCGATACCTCGCCCTCTTCTCAAGCTTCCAACCGTATTGCAACCCATGATGTATTTTCACTCGCCAACGCCAACGTCAATCCAAATCAAACTCAAGAGTTTGAGTTCAGCAGCTGCGATGAAATGGAGAGCCCGACCCCAGCCGCGTCAAAGATACTTCCCTCGACCACATCTGAACCCCAGCTATTCCAATTACCTTACTTGGGCATGTCTGATTCCTTCTTAGGAGCTGGGAACGCTTCAAACGTTTGGCCCGCGCCGTTCTTTCCTACGCTCTCGGATGGATTGTCACACTTTGGAATTCAACCAATCAGTCAAAACCAGAATGCTTCCAATCAGACGAACCTCTTTAACCATTACGATCTCAGTTCGCGTAGTAACACCGAGTGTTCAATCGGTAGCTCTTACCATTCAGCCTCTAGCTCTCCCTCAGTCTCATCACTTCAACTTGCACTCTCCAAAGAATCTACTCCTGCACCTGAGTCTTATGATCAAAATTCGAATAATTATTTAACAAACTATCTATGCCTTAACCCGGTTCCAAGTTACGAAATCTTTGGATCTCAACCAAGTTTATATGGATCTTCTTCATCGGGTCAAATCAGATACTCCACTTCACACCAAACGAAAAATAAATCATCAGGTCTAGCAAGATCTATGAATCATAGATTCATTTGCCCAAAGTGTGGTAAAGGTCATAGTAGACAGAGTAACTTGTTGGCTCACCTACGTGATACCCATTCGAGCCAAAAGAAGGGTAAGTTTCCTTCCTTCCCGCACTTGTTTACAGTATTCCTTTATCTTTTGCTAAAAAAAAAAAAACAATAAAAACATTTATCACTTTTATTTATTTCAACCTTTTTCTTAGTCTTATGTGATATACCTGGATGTATTAAGGCATACAAACGTGTTTCAGAATGTCGAAGACACAAGAAAGATATGCATGGGATCCCATTACCAAGTGAATTAGCGGGTAAGACACGAAGACCTAGAAGGTTGAATCCTCTTCCTAACTCCTAACTAGTTTAAATTTCCCCTTTCCCCCTTCCCCCCAGATCAAAAATGATTTATTTTTTGTAGCGCTTTAGAAAAAAAAAAAACTTTTTTTGAAATTGTTGTTTTGCTTTTTTTTTTGCCTTCGGTCTTGTTTGAATTGTTTTCTTTGTGTGTGTATCTATTTTTTTTTTTCTCCTTGTTTGTATCCATGCTGTAGCTCTGTTTGTTTCTTTGTTTGTTTGTGTGTGTGTGTGTATATCATAAAGTTCTGGAATATGTTTTTATTTTTCTCTATTTTTCGATTGTGATATCGGAATACAAAAAAAAAAAAAAAAAAAAAAAAAAAAAAAAGTGAGAAACTGCTTGAATAGTCTGTTCATATTTAAATGCAACTGTTTTTGTTGAGACTTTAACGATATTCTTTTTTTGACACAATTGATTGGATTATGAAGAAAATTTATGATTAGTTTTTTTTTTTTCTTCACTAAGGTATATATAGTAAAAAACAAAAAAAAAAAGTATCAATCAGGAATGAGTTAATTGTAAAAATATGTCTTGAAAGTGAAAAACGTGAAAGGTTAGGTTAGGAGTGAAATATTTATATATATATGTCAGACTTGGTGTCATTCTGGAAAGATTTTTTTTCTTTTTTTTTTCTTTTGAATTGTGGTGTTAGTGTGAAAAGAATTGTTTTGAGGATCTATCAATGCAATTATTTAATAATCAGTTTCCCATATATATAAATCAATTTTTTTTTTTTTCAGGTTTTAAAGAAGAAGATGATGATGACGGTTTTTTTTTTCCTTGAAGGAAAAAAAAAACTCGCTAACTATATATATATATATATTTATGATCCTTTTCAAGACCAATGTTGTTTTGAAAGTATTCAAAAAAAAAAAAAAAGTGTGTCAATGATATAGCTTCTGACCAAAATATTTTAAAAAACTATCTCCTTTTTTTTGATACAGTGATCTCTCTCTCTCTCTCATTCTGATAAGAACTCTCCTTCCCTACCTCTCTTCTTCTCTCCTTACTGATCTTTTTTTTTTCTTTTTTGTTCTGAACGAACCTATAATCAATCAACTGGTAAAAAGTCTTTGGTGAATTCTAAACTCTTGATGAATAGTAGTAGTAGTAGTAGTACATAGTAGTAGTGATTTTTTTTTTTTTTTTTTTGAATTCTAGTTGTGTTTTATACAACTGATCACAATTCCTACACCTTATAAGGTACTATATCTCTCGGATTATTTGCTTTTCCGCCGTCATCATCAGGTCCCGGGTTAAACCTTGGTGGGTTAGGCAGGTAGAACCGTTCGAAACTCGATATATATATATTCCTTTTTGTAATCTATCGTTTGAATTGGATGAAAAAAAAAAAAGAAAAGAAAAAAAAAAAAATCAGTCACAAAATCTTGGTTTGATGGTCATAATAAAACTTGACCATCATTCAGAGTTTTCTTTTTCTTTTTTTTTTTTGTGAGTAGTGATAAGCATTGTTGAGTGTTACAAGTTAAAGCATACCAAGGAGGTTTTTATTTTTTTTTGAAAAAAGATCTCAAAATTATTCTCCCCTGTATCTCCACTACTACTATTACTCTTGACCAACAACTGCCTATTGTATCATGTTTTTTTTTTTTTTTTTTTTTTTTTTTTTTTTTTTTTTTCTTTGAAATTTGAAATGCCGTTAGTATACTATCAGTTTGGGCGATCTTCTTTTTTTCTTTTTGTAACATCATATAAAAATTCTTATAGATTCTCTTGGTACATTTTCATAAGACCCTCGAAGATTGGCAACCAAAACTCCAGGGGCTTGCTTTGACGAAAAGTTCTAGGAGTGTATTATATTTAGATGTGCCGAAAAAATTGTGGTGATCGTATTTTGATGAGATATGTACCATGTGCCAAAGGAGGAAAAAAAAAAGAAAGAAAGAAAGAAAGAAAACGCAGTAGAATATTCGAGGATATATATATCATTGACAGCTCACGTAGCAATCTTTTGTCAATTTTTTTTTTCGAAAACCCTATAGCAGGTAAAAACCAAGTTACAGGTCTCCTCCTGGTTTTTAAGGGAGAGTGAAAATAACATAAAATATACAACGAAAAAACTCATCTCAAATTATTAAGGTAGTTTAGAAAAAAGATACTCAAAGGTGTCCCCTACATTTTTTTTTTTTTTTTGGGGGGGGGGGGGGGGGTTCTCATTGAGTCACCACCCTGAAATGTGGATTTGGCTTAGAATTTCATGGGAGTTCAGATCAAATCACAGTAAAGAGACTTTAAGGAGATGAGAAAAAAAAAAAAAAAATTAGACAAGCCCCTGATCAAGAGTATCATGAATGTAGCTGAATTTTTTTTTTACTATGGTTTTAGGAACCTCGCACTATAAAACAAGTTAAGATATCAAGGTAGCCAAGTTATTTTGGCTGGTATCACATCATAGTTTCAAAGGATTCCAAAAAAAA
>MU167264.1:230086-249906 GCA_015951145.1 Cronartium quercuum f. sp. fusiforme G11 | reverse complement strand
GTAAGTCAACCCTTATTTCCAAGATATCCCTTATTTTTCTATTTCTTCTGTTTCTATTTTTCTCTGACAAGTACCTGACATTCTCAATTAAAACTGGCTGTTCACAGAATATATAGTGTTTCTTGTTTCCTATCACTGACAGCCTGGGTTTCTTTATCCCACACTTGACTTATAGGTTAGACTCTGTTTCACATGTCTATCTCTTTCTATCCCTAACCTTATTATTGTTGTTCATCCATTTAGGTCAGTGTGAGCTAGTGATCAGGGTTGAAGAGTAGCTCAACCCCATTTGGATCATTTTTGTATCAGGGAGGCGTCGGAACTCTTTAGTTTGTTACCCAAGATTGGAAATTTCCATAGGAGGTACAACAGAGGTAATGAAAGTCCATGCACACAAGTCTACAGTACATACATGACAAGGACAAGTGGGCCACTTAACCTAGACCCCAAAACATGTATGACCAGACCAGTCCTATTGGAAAATAGGCAGTCATATCCATGGTAAAAATAAACTAACAACCCTTGAATCAAAGGGTCTGGTTAAGCAACTAGCAACGAGTTGGGAAAGGAAGGAATGATCCATATAATCATGTAGCCCAGACAATCCCCACCTTTTCCCCCTAGTCCTCCATCTCTACAATTTTCATCATCTCATCATTTCATCATATACTTTCATCTTTCTTATCTGAATTATATCCAAACTTATCATAACCTCAAAATTTTATCTTTAGATAAAATGAACTACCAAAATTTTACCTTATTCCTGGTTATGTCAAGTTTTTCAAAACTCAATGAAATAATGTTACAAAATATCTTCCAAAACATTATCAGAGGTACCAACAATCATCAATACTTAAGCATTGTTATGCTGGTAAAGACTATATCAGCAGTGACCCCTAATGAAAATAGGGCCAATGCCAATGATACCTCTAAAAAGATCAGAGAATCAACAAACAACCTAACAAACAACCATATAAATCATACCACATCAAATGATGCAAATACAAATAAAGACAGCAGGACTGCAGGACAGACCAATGATCTAATAACAAGCTACCTCCTGAAAATGGTTAATCCAATAGGTATGCACAATACCACATCAGCTAGACCTATATCAGGATAATAACATGATGCTGACAAAAATGGTTAACAAACATGTGAGTGTTTGAGAACAGGGGAGTTTATACCTGGAGAAATAACTGATATATGTATGGGTGGGTGAGTTAGTGAGGTTCTGTTCTCAACTCTTGCCCTGAATAGTGCGCTGACCTAGAGAAATAACAAAATAAAAGGAAAAAGGATAATGTTAAAAAGAGTTAGACATGAGTGAGATGATATAAGGTTTGTTAGGGATTTGGGATTTATCAGTACCTAAATATAGGTTGGGTACGTGAGAAAATGGACAATAGTGAGTGAGGTACACTCTTGATCTGTGAGGTTGAGAGAAAAACTTCGCACACAAACAAAACGCTAGTTCACATATGGAAAGCATATTTGGTCAGACTTCTTGGAATAAGATAGAAAGAAAAAGGTGAAAGTAGGAAATGGGGGGTTTACTCACAGTCTCTTTTCACAGATGAGGAAGAGAGACCTTGAGTAAGGCTTGTCATGGAGGGGATATAGTTAGCCTTGTTTTGTTTACAAGGATATATATATCTGTATGCTTTTAATTGTGTGTGTGTGTTGATGGGACTGGTACACCAACAAAACAGCTAACCTCACTGGAACAGGGCACACCACTAGAAGGGAAGACCTCATGCCCCAGAACCCCACCAGTAAAACACTATTTCTTCAAGTTATAAGAAAAAAAGAAAACTGACTCACCCATTGTCATATACATAATAGAAACAAACAATAATCATGTAAACTCAAATGTAGTCAAAATGAGAAGCCAAACCAAACCACAGCAAGATGGGCAAAGGAAAGGGTAAAAACCCTCAGTCAAAATTGCAGACAAACCAAGAATGACCTAAACTAGTTCAGTAATTGATGAAACAATCCATGAGACTGTAGACAATACATAACTAACCTTACAAGACAACATAACTCAAAGTCATTTACAAATCAACAGAAACAAAAAGGAAAGAGAGGATGATGATGTAAGCAACATACCTTGAAAAAAAAAAATGCTGAACCCAATACACTTGTGCACAGACAAACTCCAAGATTAGCCAAACCTACATTGAAACCATGGGAGAACAAGCAATGAAAGACATTACATGTAACATACATGCAATGCCTACTGTACCCCACTCAAGCTTACCAGAAGCAATTCTAATGGAGACTACATCAATCCCAGGAAATAGTGCCTTCAGAAGTAATTGGTTAATTGGTGAAGCAATCAAAGCAATGAATGTGGTAAACTCATTAGTTGCATCACAAATTCTACAACTAATCCAAATGACATCAATACAAAATCAGATGAGAGATCCTAGAGAACCCAATACAATAGATTTCAGAACCATGAACTCCATGCCAGATACAACACAACTGGGTAGAATTTCCAACACCTCCAACCAACAGCCAATAAACAAAGGTGGGCTAACTGTCCAACCAGGAGGACTCAACATCCAACAAACAATGGGTCTACCAGCAGCCTTACACAAAAATTTTCAGGATTTACAAGGAACTATTCCATTGACCACAATGGACCTGAGATGGAAAGAAGAAGCTGCCAACTGGCAAGCAGAACAATGACAGCAAAGCAACATCCTAAAGGAACTAATGTCCACATATAGAGGTTTACCTTATCCAAGTGAATGGAGCCAGATGTCAATAGTATACAATAGAAACTTTAATCATTTCATAATCATGTTACAAGAAGTTTTCAGATTTACATGGTTTGGAGAGAGGATGGAAGTACATAGAAATAATGTAGAATGGATCACACAAACATACAGATGCTGGATAGTAGCATTCCAATATTGTCTACAAATCAGAAGAGCAGTATTCACTCAAAGACTACCAGGTGCAGCTGTACCAGACCCAGGTGTCTGGCAACCAAGAGTACTAGAAGAAGTTTTCACTCAAGCAAGAGTACTTGGAGAAATGGCCTTTGAAGATAATCCATACACAACAGGAGGCAAACAAGAAGGGTATAACAATACAACAGGCCTACCTAAAGTAACATCAATGAACCAAGGAAGCACTGATGCATCAACATTTTCATTTATCCCAGATAGTTTCACAAATCAATGATATAGAAATATGGTCAAATCTAAAGGAAATCAAAGATCAAATAGCAATTCAGGATACAAAGGGAAAAGATATGATCCAAACTATAAAAAGCCGTACAGACCAAAAAACAATAACAATAATGATAAAGGAAAAGGGAAAGAAAAAGAAAAAGAAGAAGACATGTAAGTTTTCCCATAATCTTCCCCTCAACTTTCCAATGTAACAAGAACTCCATAAGACCCCTTTTGTACTCATACTTCTTGCATAATTGAGACCCACACCTCTAAAGAGATAAGAGTATACATATTGAAATTTCAATTCATCCCTTGACCCAACAATATAAATATAGAGAACTTAATATTGAGAACTATGTCACAGACAAAAGTCATGATCACTTGTTGACAGATGACAAAAACAGCCCAAGATGGCCAAATTCCATCTCATGTAAGATGAACATACCATAATGGAAAAGAGCCCTCAAAGCAAATGGTTTAAAACCATATACCATGATGTAATAGAAGGACTAAAGAAGGGCTTCATTCAAGGAATTCCACAACACACAATAGGAGAAGATAATTGGTACTCCCCCCCAAACCACAAGTCAGCAAATTTAGCACAGAAGAAAATAGAGGAAATGTTCAAAAAGGAAATAGCAGCACAAAAATTGTATGGCCCCTACACATACAAGCAAGTAGCAAGAAGATACTCATTTTTTAGAACAAGCCCCATGGGTGCAGTAATGAATGGAGATGGGTCTCTAAGACCAATTTTCAACCTATCATTTCCAAGGAATAACCCATCAATCCCTTCCATAAACTCCTTTACAAATGCAGAAAACTACCCAACTACATGGGATGATTTTCAAAGGGTAAGCAACTTCATATCAACATACCCAAATGCACTATTATGAGGCATATTTGAGTGGGAAGAGGCATACAGGCAAATTCCAACACAACTTGAACAGTGGCCATTTCTCATGATCAAAACTTTTGACAACTGGGTACTAATCAATACAGCAGTGGCATTCAGAGGGGTAGCAGGTTGTAGTACATTTGGGAGAGTAGCAGATGTATTGAAAGACATACTATTAAGCAAACTCAACCTAGTTAACATATTTAGATGGGTAGATGATGCACTCTTCTTAAAAGAAATAGAAACAACATTAGATATGCAAATGGTAGCAATCAGAAGTAGAGAACTTGGTGTAAAAATAAATGAAAAGAAATTATCACACTTCAAAGCAGAACAATGATTCCTAGGATTTATATGGAACAGAATTGAAAAAATGGTATGCCTACCAGAAACAAAGTTAGAAGAGAGAAGAGAACAAATTAGATCAGCCCTCAAACCAAATAGAAGATTTGCATTTAACAAAGTCAAGATCCTCACAGGACAACTGAATCATGTATCACTTTTGATACCTCAACTAAGATGCTACCTGAACAGCTTATACCATTGGCAGAAAAGTTGGGTGAATCAAGAAGCAACAAGAGAAACACCAAGAGATGTCAAAGAAGATCTAGAGCAATGGTTAGATGTGTTAAACAATTTCATGAGAACAAGACTGACATCACCTTCAGAACCACTTAATCTTGAATGGATTGGTGATGCCATGACTTCATACAGAATAGGTTCCTTGGAAAAAGATGGGCACAGTTCCAATTATGAAAAGAATGGTGAGACAATGACCTAATCAGCATTGCATGGCTTGAAACAGTAGCAATTAGACTAGGGATATTAATGCTCATAAAAACAGAAAACCATTCAGGTAGACAAGTAATTGTGTGGACAGATAACACAACCACAGAATCTGTCATTAAGAAAAGAAAATCAAAGTCTATAACAGTAAACTCAGAGTGGAAAGAAATATAAAAAATACTGATAGAAAATCAAATTGATCTAGAACCAAAATGAGTAACATCAAGGGAAAACAGGGCCAATGCCTTATCAAGAGGAGACTGGATGGGTCTACACCCAAGAAATCAAATACTGATAATGTACCAGAAGATCTGGTAGAATTCTTAACACAATGTCACTTTCTCTTGCTTCTCTGAAACAAACACTAGTCCCCAAACCCCTCTCTGTTAAAAGTTGTGATGTCCACCATGAATCCATACACTGCCAAGATATTTGTATCGGATGGGCCTATCCGATGTTCTATCACCCCAAGATATGCGATGCAGTGTCAGTAGGATTAGGTGCGATGGAATTACACTGCAATATGGTGTCGGAGCATTAGATACCAATAGTAATTCCATCGCACCTAATCCTACTGACACTGCATCGCATATCTTGGGGTGATAGAACATCGGATAGGCCCATCCGATACAAATATCTTGGCAGTGATATTATGTGCCTGACACAGTTGTAATACATTATTATCCTTCATGACAATAAATTCAATGATTGTAATACACTATAAGAAGTTTTGTAATGGTAATGTAATATAACTAAATCCATATGCCAAATCACAATACTGAATGATACCCAAATAAGTATACACCATAAGAAATAGGGAGAAATGACCAGAAAGAAAAAGGAAACCAAAGAAGACATAATTAATTACAATGGCAAAAATAATACAGATTAAAGAAGTGAGGAAATTCATTAAAACAAAATCACCAAATATATATATATATATATGTTTCTGCAATGAAAATTCCAAACTACACACAAGTCAAGAAATGAATAGTGACCAATCACACCAATACTACATGAGGAATATAAAAACAAACAAGCTACACACAAAGCAATAAACACTCACCTAATTACAAGGAGAAAAAACACAGATGAACAGAAAAGAAGTAGTTACACAAAGAGAAGGAAGATAGAAAAACCAAAGAAAACAG
The DNA here is from genome assembly GCA_015951145.1 of Cronartium quercuum f. sp. fusiforme G11. Classification (NCBI taxonomy): domain Eukaryota; kingdom Fungi; phylum Basidiomycota; class Pucciniomycetes; order Pucciniales; family Coleosporiaceae; genus Cronartium; species Cronartium quercuum. Next base: position 243,880 of record MU167264.1, on the reverse strand, counting down.
ATGTCAACTTAAAAACAAAGCCATGAAATAATACATTTTCAACAGACTCACACTCACCCTTAAACTTATCCACAGTAAAAGATTTCACCTCATTAGGATCAAAGCTATGTATACCAAATGCCATACAAAAACATATACTAAGAGGATGGAAATGGAACACATTAGAGTCATACAAAGGAGGAGTGAGAAAATTCTTAAAGTTCATTAGAGAAAGAGGTGATAAAGAATTCACACTACCTGCAGAAAAAGAAGCCAGCTATGAATTCTGCCTATGGGCAGGATGCACATATCAAAGTCCAAATCCACAAGATATTGGTGCAAAAACCTTGTAAAACTATTTGTATGCAATCAAAGCATGGCATAGATACCATGACAAATTGTATCCAGAAGTTGATGAAAAGAGAGTAGAACTAATGCTTATCTCATCATCAAAAGAAGACAGCTTAATAGAAAAAGGTCCTACACAAAATGCAGTGGAATTAAAACACCTACTACCCCTAGCAACAGAATTAGTAGATAAAACAGCAAAAGATCTAGCTATTTTTGATACAATATGCATTGCCTTCTGGGGGATGGCAAGGATCTCCAAACTTACATACAGCAAAAAAGAAGGTTCATTAGACTGGAGAGACTCTATATTAGTAGAAAATGTATCATTATATGACAGAGAAAAGAAAGCAACAATAAAAGTTAGATGTGCTAAGATGTGTAAACCAGGAGAATTTCAAATTCTATACTTATAAATACAAAATCGCATGTTTTGTCCAATCCTAGAATTGAAAAGATGCATAGCAACAGCTACCTCACCAGCAGACTCCTTATTTGGATGGCAAGAAAATGAAACACATAAACACTTAGTTAAGTCAGATGTAACCACCACATGCACAAGAATTTGGAAAGCTTATGGTTTTGAAAATATATCTGGACATTCCTTCAGGATAGGAGGAACATCAATATGTGCAGCACTAGGTGTATCACACAAGGATATATGTTGGTCAGTGTCAGCCCTGAGGACTGTGTAACAGTCCCATGGACTGAAACCAGACAGTCACAGTTAAAGTAACCAGGAGAAATAAGTGTAATACATAATATAACATATGTATTACTTCAGTAATGAGTGATTACATATGTAGAAACATACTGTGATATATGTACTACATATGTGATAAAGTAGTACAACAATTGAACCACATTTCAGGCTCAGTCTCAAGAGTCATAAGCATAATATACTTATGACAGGAGCCAACCAGCAGGCCCTGACAGAAGAGTAACCAACCACAGGTTGGCCCACATAGCCCTGTAGAAGCATGAGCCTGAACCACAAGTCAGCCCATAGTCTAAAAGTAAGGTGGAGGTAACTTGAAAGGTATATAAACCCCCTCTCTCCTGCTCAGGAGTTGTTCTCTCTGCTCACCTTTTACCAAACCACCTAAATTACCCAATAGCACATATTTGAGGATACTTATTATAAAAGTCATCTGCTCAATAGTGCAAAGAGTTATAGGTGTTAGTAGTTAGGGGTCAACAGCCAGGTTGGTAAACCTCAGAGTCTTGTAGACCTTTTGTCAGTGAGGACTCACAAAGGCAGAGATAAACAACCTATAGCAGAAATAGAGCACCTGCTTAAAGAATAAGGATTGGAGATAGGCAGTTGCTGTGCTCAACTGTAGCTCTCCTTAAACCTAGACCCAGTCCAAGAAGGACTAGTCCTCACCAAACCCTCTCTTCAGAGGTCATCTAACTGTAGTCTACACTTGGGTGTGACCAGTGTAGACTGAAATTTAAGCCAGGAAGGGGCCTAACGGAAGCCACTCTCTGACAAAAGGGAGGAGGGGTGGGTAGGTTTGAGCAGATTGGTTTGGCAGATGGGTTTACTGGGTCATTCAGAACTACTGGCGGGGGGGTTTAGGATAGGCCGTGAGTTTCTTCCTTACCCTAGCCCCAGTGACACATTTTTTGAAAAAGTGTTCAACAAATGCTTTATCAGCTGTATACACAGATGCATGCTGAAGTGCATGTCGTATGGAGTCCGCACTCGTAGGGGGACCGCAACCCCAGTTTTCACTTCTTCATCCATTCTCACTCGACTTCAACTTATACCTCACTACTGTAGAGACAAATCTATGACTAGAGGAACTCTTGTCAGTTTGACAAGTCCCGTCGAACAAAAAAAGAAAAATGTGACAGGAAAGGAAAACTACAAGGTTCTAACATCAAGACCACATTAAATAGAAAAACTTCGGCATATATTAATTCTCGAAACAACTTCCTCTGGTAGGTGAGGATATCACACATGTTTCACTCATCCCCAGACCCGTAACAGCTTAGTGTGACACACTTAGCATGAATCACATAGTGTGAAACACTTAACGTGAAACACTTAGATCCAACAACTACACCTATACAGTACACCTCACTCCTTATACTGCATGTACATCCACCTCATTTCATTTCGGAGGAAGGTCAAAGAAGAGAAACTCAAGATGAACCTCTACAGCGCTAATGCGATGTATCCTCGACAATCCAGCTGTGTTCCCCCTATTAGCTGAATACGTCCTGGTGACATGGCATTTTGAACACCTCCGTTCGTACTTATCCGATCAAGAACCTAGTTCAGATGGTTAAATGAAGAAAACCATCTCCTGTACTTATACTGCCTCACTCAGATCCTTTGTTTCCCATGCTCATCTCCTTTCTCTTTCTCTCTTTCTCTCTTTTCTCTATCTCAATTTGTGCCTTAGCTTCTTTCTCCTTTTCACTCTTGTCTCTTTCTAACGGGTTTTGTACTTGATACAAACGAAGTACTCCCCCTATGGCTTTGTTACCTTCTGCTATGTCACTAGAAGTTACTGTATACTGGTCTATCACTGGGTGCGTTATGTAATACAAAACCGGATATTAAAACAAAAAAAGATACGTAAATATGCATGTTACTGGTCTGAGTAGCAGCGGTATGGTGCATGGAAACATGTCATGTAAGTGTGACATGACCAAGGGTGCGGGAATTTTTTCTGTTTACTACAGGACCATGCAACCTGTATACACTTCATGACCCCAATTTGCCTGGCGTGAGAGGTATACCATTCCGGGACATCTCTGGAAGCTCCCTGGGGAGCTCTCCGGGATATTTTACATAATGAGCTCCCTGGGAGCTCCCAATCTGGTCGTAGTGTAAGGTTTAGGAAGATCTAGAGATGATAATCTCAATAACTGTACATAAGATAAGAGATGAAATGGATAGTCTTAATTTTGATAAAAGGCAAAGGAATCTCTGTGAAGACTATAACCCATGCTAACATGTTGCTCATTCCATTGATCCCCCAATTTAAGGAAAGATAATGGCGGTAACAGAGGTTTGTTTTCAAAATCCCTGTATGAGTCCCAGGTCAATCAAACTTGACCCCCAATCTAAGGTGGGAAGAGAGACCGTCTCCCAGGTACAGTAGAAGTGAAAACGCGAGGGTTTACTGACGCCAGGAGTCAGCTCCTAAAAGTATTGAATGTATCTTTCATACAACACTTTAGGGGGAATCAGTCGTCTAGAACTTATGTTCTAGGCAGGACCGTGGGTAGTGGTGTTATTAGTTTCATCTTTAGATTCGGTATAGCAGTTGAAATGAACAAAACGCTTGGTTTTAAAAACAAAATCCGAGATAAGGAAAAAGAGTTTAGGATTGTTGATCATAGATTGAAATGAGAGGACATTAGTCTTAATCTTCTCTTTTTTGACTACTTGACGAAATTTAGCTCGCTGGTAATTATACTTCCTGCATTGGACTAAGAAATGTTAGGGTGTCTCAGGAACCTGATGTATCACAGTTTCCTGAAGAGATTTAATTATTTCGATCCATTTTAAATAAAAAAGAGTTCAGCGCTATATGGCCTGCTCTTAGTTGAAATATAATAGAAGCTCTTCCTTTTTCTAGTTTTGACATCGTTTGCCAGATAAGTTTCGCCGAAGTCGTAAGGTAAGGGCGTCTCGTTATGCTGAATCGGATTTTATCTATACTAAAAGCATGTCTTATCTGTTGTTGGACACTTTTCAAGCTGGGTTTTGGGAGTAGCGCGTTCGATGAATTAGCAGTGGTATTTCTCGCAATTTGATCCGCTCGGTTCTGAGGTTCTATGTCTTGGGGTGCATGCACTTAGTGTGTCATGGCTTTATCTCTTTCTTTCTTCCTGTAACCACCTCTGACCAATCCAACAATCCCAAGCTAGGCTTGTCCCATTGCTCAGTAGGACACCTCCATTTTCTCCATCTCATCCCATATCAAGTTAGTTAGCCTTTTTATATCCAAAAAACTGAATGGTCTCTATGAAATTTAAATGGAGGATAAAGTTGTATACACACACCTCTTTTGGGTCAGAAAAAATCTCAAAAAATTGGCCAAGGCTCTCATGAGTTCTTCAAGACTTTCTTTTTTTTTTTTTTCAGATTTTTGAAACCATTCTGCATTCTTCTAACCTCCAGTGTTGGATCTTTATCCCTAGCAGCTATTGAGCATTGTCAAAATCTTTGAATAGATGTTAAACATGAAATATGAGCTTCAAAAACTCAAAAAAATAGAATTCTCAACACTTTGTGAGTTTGGAACTGTATCATGAAGGTTTTTTTTTGGGGGGGGGGGCAATATTGTGAGGTGCTCATGACAAAAATTGATCAAGTCCCCATATTGTGGGTAATATAGCTGCTGCATTAGCTCACTTACAACCTCCCAAAATATTATGATATTATGTTTTCGAAATCATGAGGTGTTTAACAATCTAAAACAATTTTTTTGGGAATTCCTGAAGCCCATGTTCAATTTTTCAACGTCGCTTTGAACAGTTTGACATACAAACCTACCACTGAGTGTTGGGATAATGCAGAATGCCTTCAAAAATCTGCACGTTTTTTTTTTTTTTTTTTTTTTTTCCTTCTTATCAAAAAAACCTCTCATCTTCCCATGCTCTGTGTCTTGAGTACAGTTTGAGATGCTCGAGGTTAGAACAATCGACGTAGGGCGAATACCACAGTCTCTGCATAATGATCTTGTCAGTATATTGTTTCAATATTTCGTCAAGACCTTCAGAAACTGTATACCCAACTAGGGGTAAGACAAGTGTGGAATTATCAAAAAGAAGAAGTAAGGAATGAGTCTAAAAGGGACCTGAAATCGAGAATGAGCCATTTTAAGACCTGCGTACTAACTGCTTGTATCCGGAATAAGCCTTGAACGTTTCTTTATGATGTGGGAATCTGCCCCCAGAGTGTGACTATACCTCGCTGTTTGTTCCTTCACGATGTGGGAACTAGTTTACTAAAAACTTGATCATATGGTCACGACTCCGTAGCTGAAACAACTCAAAGGGTTACTCTTTTTCTTTGTGTATATATACATAAAACACTCACTGCAGATTCCTCTCTTTCCCCTTCGAAAATAGAAATTGAGGAATCTGTAAGTGCTTTAATTTTTCTCTATCTTAGTTGTTCTTTCTCGTACTTACTTGTACCAATCTATCTCTCTCAGACTCTCTCCTCTTCTCATCTCACTGTGTCTTGATCCCTGTTGCTCCTGGCACAGGTTAGATATTTTTCTCTTAAGCTCACAGTAGCAACAGTAGGCTTGTACGCCTTCGAGCATTAGTTTGCTAACCTGATACCCCAGGTTACGCACAGTGGCTCGACACCTAGTTTTCTTACAGATCTCCAGTGTCCTTCTCTGAAACAGCGGGGTTTGTGTACTGGGAGTAGGTTGAGAGTGTGATCTCGATCCTCAACGGCTCTCAGGTCGATCAGAAGGCACGGCTGAGAGGGGTTGACTGTGATTTGCTTCTCTCGGCGTTCGGTTCAAGTTTCCACTGTCCTGATATAATTCTAAACGAGCATATTTCCTTTCTTCAACATTCACCCGAGAAACAATAAATTCTGATAAATTCTAACGACAACTGCCTGCAAGTGAGTCTCTTGACACAGTCTGGTTGCTTTTCCCTATACCTAATAGACTCCTCTTGATTTCTTCGAGATGTTACCTCATCAAATTGATTGAGCGTTGACTGATGATGAGTCAATCTATGGGCTTTCGTTCATATTGATGACTATCGAAGATGCGACTCGATGCTTTTCGTACTCGAGCTTCAATCCTCATTACTCTTGGACCAATTCAAAGTTTCCATTGTGCCAACCAAAACAGCTCACTACTGAGCTTCAGTCCTTACAAACATTCAGCAGCCAACCAGTGCACGCCTCACAACTCGTTAATCTTGGTCACATCACAGCCAATCTGTCTGGCTTCAGATATTATCCCTAATCATTCTTCAAAAGCAGAATGGGACCCTTCTCCATTGGACTCGACCGGTTTGGTTTACAAATTCGATCAAGTGACCTACCAGCCCTTGTTAAGCCCGATCGAAGATGGATTCGTGAACCAAGGATGCTACCCTCATGAGAACGATGTCAATGACGAGTCCTTTTGTATATTCCTCAACTCTGCCTTCGCAAATGGTCGCGGTCTCGTCTTTCTTTCTCGTCCTTCTGTCTTCAAACGCGCTATCGCCACGTTAACTGACCCTGGATCAGTAATGGATGAAACTCAACTTACGAGACCGATCGAGGTAGTCAAAATGCCACTGAAAAGCGGAAAAGGCGTGCGAGCAAAAGATAAGATTCACTTGGGTGACCAAGTGATTACCGACTACGCAATAGTAGCAATCTCAGTCGAGAAAATAGTCTGGGATAGAACCGATTGGCCTGAGATTCGAAAGAAAATGATAGATTGCTTACCATTGAGGACTCGAGCCGCTTTCGCGGCCTTGCACGGGACTGGGGAGTCGGAGGAGGCTTGGATCGGGTCCGCAATCCAACGGAACGGATTCGAATTTTCTGTTGGGGAAGAGGAGGTGCCTTTCTTTGCGGTTGTGCCTGACCCTTCGTTAGTACTCCTTCTCGATCCAAAACTCTCAAGATCTTGGCGTGAAGTCTGATCAGAGAATGTTCTAGGCGTTTGAACCACGACTGTCGACCCAACGCAGTGTTCTACTTTGAGGAGGATAAGCTCCGAGTCATCATGAATGCAGTCCGAGAAATTTCACCAGGTGAAGAAGTGACGATAGCCTGTAAGTCCAATAATTTTTGATCATAAAAACAATGAAACATAGCGCTCCAGTCACTAATTTTTTTCAAAAGGACACCTGTAGATCGGGATGTGAAGATGTCCCGCACGAACCGCCATCTGGAGCTATCTCACTACGGATTTGAGTGCACGTGTTCACTCTGTTCTCTTCCAGACCACGCCGTTGCGGTGTCTGATTCTAGAATACGGATGATCGACGAGCTTACGACCGCATTGTCGGACTGGACGAAAGACTCCATTGCAACCCCGATAATGGCCGAATATGTACTGGAGCTCTTCAAGATCGTTCGTCCAAAGATTGGAGTTTCACACTCCTTACGTTCATTCTAACTCACGGCCTGTGCGTTTTATTCTTGACAGGAACGTCTCGACAGTGATCTTGACGACGCATATACTATGCTCTCGCTTGCTCATAATGCTGTCGGTGAGACGGGCAAGGCACGTATGTACGCCTCAATGGCCTTGGCGCGTGGAATTATTCTGCACGGGCCTGGGTGGCAAGAGCTTGAAGATGTACTCGAGTTAGAACAGTCGCCTGAAACACATTGGTCTTATGGTATCCGAAAGTTGAAGGTTTAGTTTGGCAAAACTCAACATAGTCCATTCAGTTTTTTCTCTTTTTTTTTAGAATGAACTGGAACGTGTTTTTTATCATCAGGGACTTTCACTTTGTACCAAGTAGAGTGTATTAATGATGAATAGAATTGGTCTGCATTTTTGATACCACGGATCAGTAACTCGTTTTTTTTATCTGGGGTTTTTTTAATGGATATGATTTTCACTATTCATTTTCCAATATTCTGTGTAAGGTAAAACTAATTTTTTGGGATCAATAACAAGTATTGAAAGAGGAAACCATATGCTGTGCAATGCAATATGACGCTTGAGAGTTCTTGACAATGCGGTTTTTTTTTTTTAATTTTCAGTGAGACGTAATTTCTTTCAGCGTAGGTAACAAGGATCAAACATGAGCAAAGATTATTTATAATTGTAAGGATGTTAAAGATGATGTGCCTGAGTCAATAACTAAGGGGTAAGGTTGACATGCAAAATGTCATATTAGGCGTGTTGAGTGAGTACTTTCATTATGTCACCCTATATCTACCAACCAACGTTATGATAGTATTCAAAAAAAAAAAAAAAAAAAAAGAAAAGAAAACTGCACATGTATTTTATTTGCCCACAATGATGTGTTTTTCTGGCTATGATTTCATGTTCAGATGCTTACAGCTCTCTCATCTAACCTTCAACCAATTGAATGTTCAAAACACACAGAACGCAAAAAATTACATTAATCACATTTTTGAATCTTATAAACCCCATAAAAAAAAAGAAAGAAAGAATGTCCCAACCCATCTTCAGCTAACCAAACAAAAGACACGACAAGATCAAAAGTAAAAGAAACTATACCACCTTTTTTGTTTTCCAAAACTATCTTTTGGTACAATTTCATGATTCACTTGAGTCATCGAGCTAAACAAGACCGAGTTTGTTCAGGTTTACGCTCAAGAGCAAGGTGCAACAGGTTCCAAGTCCTCTGCCTACTTAGGATCAACAGAAACAGTTCCCATAAGCGAGTGATAAAGTGGCATATAAGTTTTAGTCTTTTATCATGTCTCCCCACAGCAATATTAAGCTAAAGCAGAACTGATGTATGCTTCGTCGATCCCATTCTCAAGCCGCTCCTATCGGAAAAAAAAAAAAAAAAAAAACGAAAAAATGATGGTGATTGACGTTAGGGGAAAGATAAATAAATCATTAACGTAGAGGCTCACGAGGTTATAGAGTGTGACTAATCTATCAGCCATAGAAGTTGTAGGATTTGCTTTATCCGAGGAATCAAAGCAATCGAAGTACGAGTTCATTATTTTTTTCTTTCTTTGATTCGATCATCTGATACCACAAATAAAGAGAAAAGAGAACATGAGCAAGTGAATAAATAATGTTGAAGCTCAACATGTCTTTCCTCGTCAAGAAGTTTCATATCACGCTCTATCAATTAAACATAAGATACGATCATCAGTTTTTTCAGTGATTTCGGTTCGATGATGTTCAAGAGAGAGAGAAAAGCTTAACATGAGATGCGAAAAGTCCTTTCGCATGAATATATATCTCTGAATGCGTATAGCGAAACCGTTAGAACATCATCATCATCATCATCGAAAAAAATAAATAAATACACAAGAGCTAAAAGCAAAGCGTCGTGATTTTCGTGAGTTTAAAGATAAACTTTGAATGTGAGAGGGGTGGTTTGAGATGTAGAGATTTTTCCTATCTTGCTACTTCTCCTTTTTCTACCTTTGTGTGGCATAACAGGTGTTAGACCTAGATTACGCGTTTGAACGTGTTGTGCTCCATTTTTTAAAGGAGCAAAGATCGACGTACGAGTCATCTACCTTTATCGAATTTTTGAGTTTTAATAAGAATACCACATCACATCGTGTTTTTTTCTTTTTTTGATCAGTTGGATGAGAATAAGATGATGCTCTAATATTGGTTGGTCGTAACAGGATATGAGTTGATGATGAGCTTAACCGGGTCGGATCATAGATTTGAACTGGTGGTAACAATTTATCAAATTCGATGAGGTATCACCGATGCTCAAATTTCCATCACTACAAAAAGATCTCTATCATCTTATGAGCTCGTAAAATGAAAAGTTGATGAAGAGAGATGATAGTTCACTATCCAATCAAGTCGTCATCAAATTGAAAGCGACTACAATTTTGTATCCGATATTTCACGATTTATAAAAGAACAAATCAACATGCACGTTCAAAAAATTGTGTTTAAGAGTAGCAAAGAGAGATAATGACCTACATAAATAAACACTAGCTATCACTAATTCGACAAACAACAAAGATCAAAAAAACAGATAACAAAAAGACAAATTTAATTGCGGGCGCGCATAGAGAGAAAGAAAAAAAAAAATAAAAAATAAAAAAAAAATAAAAGAAAAAGAAAATAAAAATAAAATAAAATAGAACAGAGAGAGAGAGAGGTGAGGTGATGATGAAACAATACAAAAAATTTCAGTGGATAGAACTCGTAGGGAAGAAAAAAAAACAGAACCAAAATGAAACTCATTGCCTCTTCGCATCCATATATCAATCAAAAACAATTTGAGCTGCTCCAAGTGTAGTCTTAACCACGCTATCACCTTTCCCTTTTTTTATTCCTTCATCTCCATCCCACCAAACAGCTATGAGGCAAGAAAAAAAAATAAAAAATTACTGTAAATAAATGGTGGAAGAGAAGAATAGAAGAGAGGGAGAGAAAAAGACAACGCACAACCAGAGATATGACGATACCCAAGTTCATCACGATCAGTTCTAATGACCTTTTTCCTTTGTCTATTTAAACCTTTTGGATCTCGATTTGATTTTGGACCTTTGACAGTCGCTGAACCCCAAACTGTTTCAGCCTCAAAATCACCCTACGAAAGGAAAAAAAGAAAAAATCAATCAAGGTCCCAATGAAGAGAAAGAAAAGGAAGAATGACCTCAAATGAAGGAGTATGTTCAACAGAAGCTTTTCCATTAGTAGAAGAAACAAAGCTAAATAAAGTTTGATCGATAGGATGATGAATGTATTGTAATACGACAGCTCCATTAGTAGTAGTAGCATGAACTGAAGTTGAAAGGTTAGTTGTAGATGATGGAAGTCCTCTAGATGGTGGATTAGGTGGTAAGTCAGGTAAATCTTGATCCTTTTTAGTAAGAGGAAAGAGAGCGACCTACAGAAAGACAAGAAAAGAAAAGTCATTTTTTCAGTTACAATCAAGTTTTTGGATGACATGATAAAATACACAAACCTGGGCATTAATAGCACCGTTAGTAGTAGCCAAACTTAACGATTTAGAAACATTGAACACACCCTCCACGTGTCCATTATTAGTTCTAATCCTAATAGCATGACTCCAAACGTTCTCAATAGTAATCGAACCAACAGTAGTGCCAAAATCAATTGTATTAAATTTGATAAAAGATAAATCATCTGTTTTAATGGAGAATAAATCACTACGAATCTCTAATGAAGATATAGATTTTGGTATTAAAATGTTGATTCTAAATTCTAAATCTGAATCGGGATAAGGTCCAACTTCAGGAGAAGGAGTCTAGAATTGAGTTAAAAAAAGATTGACTGAGAATAAGCAATAGTATAATAGAGAGAGAGAGAGAGAGAGAGAGAGAGAGAGAGAGAGAGAGATACATAAAAGACTTACGTAAATAGCTAGACCAGCTTGACGACCTAATTCTTCATTTTCTGATCTTTTAGATACTTCACAAATATTCATAAGATCAATTAAAGCTTCATCATTGAATAAAGCGATGATTTCGACTTTGACACTTTTTTCTTCAGATATTTCTCCTTCTTCTTCTTGTTCATCATCAATCAATCCAATCATAATTCTTCCTTTAGCAAAACTTCCCTTAGAATGGATAAATAAACTTTGAGGTTGATGACGACGATTTTTAAATGCGAAATTAGCTTCAGAACGTAAATTATTACCAGGAAGTGAAGATGCAGTAGTAAAATTTGCGCAAGCAATCACATGTCCTTCATTTTGTGGTATTTCAGGTTTAGCACCATAATTGAGCTAATTTAAGATATAAAAGAAGGTGAGTAAATCGAATGAGTATTGTATTAAATCGTTGTAGATAAATGAATCTCTTACTCTATGATTATTATTACCCCAACCAGATTCTTGCCAACCAGTCCAACCCAAGACTAAACCAATAACGATCCAAAGTCCAACACCTAATAAAAGAGACTTGAAGAATCTAAAATAGGAATAAAAGAATAAATCGATTTAAAGTGAATGATCAAGTTGAAGCATAAGTCAAAGTTGTGAATGAACTAACCTTGATCTAGCACGTGCATCAGCAGCTCTTTTAGATTGTCTAGTAAAGGGATCATTTACGGTAGGATAAATGTTAGGATGATAACTAGGTCTGATGTTATGATTTAATCAACCCAAAATACCAATCAGTTGTGAAATTTATCTCAGTTCGTTATTTGATTGAGAGACATACCCGAATTGAAAGTGACCTGAACGAACTGATCTACCAGATAAAGTTCTACGATGATGTCTAACCGTCCTCGGTCTATCGGCTGTAGTGGGGTTATTGGTTGTGGTAGATGGACCAGCTTGAGCTAAAGATAGGGATTTGATTAGTACTAAATTTTTGAGATAGATGAGACACTGATTGATAAGTCAGTCATACGTATTAATGGTTCAGATTCAGTTCGATCGATTGGCTTCTTGTCTTCATTTGATTTCTTTGGATGATGGTTTAATTCTGACATGTTGGTTGAGTTTGAGGATTGTAACCGAATTGAGGAAGTGAAGTGGTAAACAGTCAGTCAGTTAAGCGAAGGGAATAAATAAGGTAAACGGAGGATTACGTAATCTGAACCTCAATCAACTGCTTCATGATATCCAATTTATTACATCACAATCTGATAATTCCAAGGGGCTACACCTTGGACACACCTCTAACCTACTTCTTCAACCTTGGATCAACTCTGATCAACCACTAACCTTAAAAAATGCCACAAAAAAAGGTTAAGGGGAGACAATCAGAAGAAATCTTGGAAGCACAAATTGGACTACTATCAATTGCAGTTTCCTATATCACAGTTGACAAGCAATCAAAGTGGCCTAAAAACCAGACATGTTTATAATTCTGGAAAAAAACGTCACTTAATACAAGCTCAAAAATGGTGCAGTGTGATTGGGAGCAGCTGAAAAAGCCACAAAGTCCCTTCTTTTTTTTCTGGCTCTTCTCAAGTTGGGTTCTTTGTTGTACTTTCCCTCTCATTGATCTATTACATGCCCCTTGCAGCTGGGGAAACAAGATTTGTCCAGCAACTCTGATATTTTCAAGTTGGTATGGAAAGATTTTCTTGCAAGGGAACAAGTCTAACTGACTGGCTTCATCAAGCAAAGGCTTTGTATTTTAGCAAAAAAATGGTCAATCATTCAAACATGAGCTGGTCTGGGAAAAGCTTCAATACCACAAAAAAAAATAAAAAGATTGGTTCCATCTTTGTCTCAAGCAGTGGCAACTACCTTGGACACAAAGGTCCCTCATGCATCTGAGTTATCAAAAGGCTCTGACCCCAACAATAACAACAGCCAAGGTAGTCCTCATCAGAATCAACACCTGGTTGGTAACAAGAAGAGTAAGAGAAGACTTACCAATTCAGAAGTTGAGGACAAGAAATGAGAGCATGCTGCAATTTTTTTGGAGCAACAAGTGGCAGAAATGGAGGAGAACAACCAAATCAGTCAACAGAGGTTGGAGAAGAACTCAGTAAGTTACATACCAAGCTTACCATTCTTGCTACAAACAAGTCAACCTTACCTGAAAAGCTTGCAAATGCAAGCACTTTAGGCTATGAAGCAGAAGATCAAGTAAAAGTATGAATCCAATGGCTCCAGAGACATTCCCTCAACCATCAGCTCTAATGATACATAAGAAAGTTCAAGTCAGAACTCCTCTCTGTGTCTAAAGAACTTCTAGGCCTTTTGTAAGCCAGGTGTCAGGTTAGCTTGTATTGGGCTTGAAGTCTATGTTGACATCTGTTTTTTTTTTTTTTTTTTTTTTTTTTTTTTTTTTTTTTTTTTTTTTTTTTTTTTTTTTTTTTTTTTTTTTTTTTTTTTTTTTTTTTTTTT
>MU167264.1:178597-189844 GCA_015951145.1 Cronartium quercuum f. sp. fusiforme G11 | reverse complement strand
GCACCTAATCCTACTGACACTGCATCGCATATCTTGGGGTGATAGAACATCGGATAGGCCCATCCGATACAAATATCTTGGCAGTGCTTCAACTTTAACTTTCACTTCACTACACCCACCTACATACAGTACACCTCACTCAAATTCAACTCAATTATTCACCTTGCTCACTATGCATACATTGTTGTGTGCATAATGTGAAATGAAAGATGAATATTAGTATTTACAACAATTATTGAGGTAATAGAAGGAGGAATATCATGTAAGAGGGGTTTCAAAGGTGGAAAAAGGGGAGTTTTGAGATAAAAGAGACTTCTATGGTTGCATTTTTCTCTTCTCAATTGAAAGAATTTTCTATGTGGCCACAAACATATGATTTCCTCTTTCAAAGGTTTTGTATTACCACACAAATGACTCTAATCCTAAACTTCAAGTTTATGGGTTTTTTTTTATTTCTCTCAATTTTGAAGATAACCTGGTAGTACAAAAATGTCAGTTGTAAGAAATTACAAAAACAACAACTTTTACTGATGCATAGAAGAAGGTTTATGAGCAGGATGATTAGTAACCTTTATTCAGAAAAAAAAAAGCATTTAAGTTGGTGTATTAGACTTTTTAACTCAGTTTTCAAGATAATTAAAGTTAGTGTAGAATACTTGTAGAAGACTCAGCTATATTATTCACCTTTGAAGCTTTTTGAGTGCTTCTTTAGTTTAGTAGTTACAAAGAAATATAAGGGATTGGATTAATTATAAGGGTATTTAAAATAGGTGCATGGGTATTGGAGGTGTATTAATTGTTGGAGGAGTGGAATTATGGGTTGAGACAGAGGGGAAGTACTGGTTTAGAGAGAAATACAGTGTTGTGAAAGTGTATTGGTCATTTTGGCATGTGTAGGCATGATTAGAGAGTGTTGTTGAGATGTAAACCAATGTATACTCACAAGATGTATCACCACAGTATGAGGGAACTCACTGCCAACATATTTTCATCGCATGGAAGCTTGCTATGTAACATAGCATGTCTTCATGTGATACTATGGACCATTTTTCAAGGTCCCTACCTTGGAAAATAGACCTATTGCATCGCATCTTGGCCTGCTATGTGACATAGCATGCCTCTATGTGATGCAATTTTCTTGGTGGTGATTGTTTTATTTTTGTTGAATTAAGTCCCTCTCAAGCTCTGCCCTTACCTAGTACTTTGGGAGTGCCACAATATCCACCTCACTTAATCACACTCCACTTCAACTCAAATTCACTACCAACACAACCTCATTTAAATCCACTACCAATGCCTTTGTTTTCTCCATTCCTCTATCTCTTGTCCCTCAAGTTGATAGTACAAATACCACATTTTTTTCATTTCTATAATTGGCTCAGGTTTTCTGTTACCACACACTCACCAAATGTCTCCAACTGTTACGGGGCTCCAACAATGAATTCTGACAACATATTAATGTTGAGTGATGGATGAGTTACAGGGGTTGTATTTGACAAAGCACTTGATCAACAATGTGAATGATCCAAACGGTGGCGGACTAGATTGAGCATAGTTGTAAATTTCAAATTACAATCTTGTGATTGTTTTTGTTTTAATTTACTGACTGGTGGTGAAAAATTAAAGACAGATACAAAACAACAAGGTGAATCAGAACAAACACAATCAATTGGAGTGATCAGCTATGGTCACAAGATGTGAAAGAAGTGAGAAGGGGAGAGTGCAAAAGGAAACGTACCAAAGGAACCATCGACCAATTGATCAATATGATAGTGATGACATGTATGTTGAAGTGAGGTGGACGTACGCGTAGTGAGTGAGGTGAAGAGTTGAGTTGAAGTTGAGTGAGGTGTACTGCATCGGTGCCCCTACGAACGCGTTCTCCGTATATATCAGTATATATATGATCAGAAGATGATGAAATGACCCAAAGTGGTTATTTCTGCGTTTATCAATTGTTGTATCTTTATAAGTTTTTCCAATTCCCATGTAGACAATTGAGTTAGTTGTATGATGATAACATTTCCTCTCCTTTCTTTCTCGAATCGTAAGCTACTGGTATGTTGTGATACATTTGGATGGTAGTTGGTTTTATGGCAAGTCCATAGTTGTTGTTCTTTGCCTCGACTTACTTGGCATCTCTCTCACTTCCAAAAAATATGACACGGTCGATTTGGTATTAAATCTGATCTACTCATCAATCATTCTCTTCTGTCTCTATCTTAACCTCAACTTCAACCTCCTTTTCCCACCCTTCTCTTTCCGTCTCATTCAGTCACCAGTGTGAAATATCTTAATTTTACCTTGATCATTGCGTTGTAAGATTAATTGTTCATAACGTCTTTCTTACACTCTTCCAACGTTCTTGTTGTCTATACAATTTTGGTTTTGTTTGTTGATTGTTTATATATCCATCCATCATGCACTTTACAACTCAAACGATAATCCAATTTTTTTTCTCATTTTTATTCTTAAACGACCAGGTTGTTGCTCAATCTCCTACAAATACAAATAATAATAACATCTTGATCGAAGTCGTTCAAGGTCAAAATGGTCCTGCTCCTATGGCTTTCTCTGCACCTTCTACAAATTCTTCTCCTGTTCAAGCTACTCGACCTAACTCACTACCATCACTACCACCGCCTCCTAATCCATCCATTCCATTCATACAACAACCTATACCCCAAAATAACTTAGAACCAATAAAACCACCCCATAAATCAATAATAGTTCGTAAACAACCTAAATCTGGAGAATTCCCGTTCGTTTTTTGTTTCTTTTTCTTTCTTTCTTATCACTGATTCCCTTTTCGTTTCTGACGATTTTTTTTTTTTTTGGTGCTTATACCAGGACGATTAAATTGGCTTTACAAGCTCTTGATCAAATTTATAAAAATTCATCAAAGTCATCTACAGGAATAATAGCTCCTCCACAAACGATTTTTATTTATCCAGGTATGTAGATAAGTAGAACAAAAAAAAATTCGATTTGCTTTTTGTTTTTTTTGTTTTTCTCGTATATTTAAAGTTGAAAAAAAAATCACTTATTTATTTTTGTCTTGGTTGAAAATAGGTGTTTATAAAGAGCGTATCAGAATCTCATATCCAGGTGTCAGTGATAATAAAGTATTTATCTCACCAAATTAACTCTCTTTGAGTCACTAATTTATCTATGTACCTGATTTGGTAGCCATTAAGGATGATTGGATATACGAATACAACACATCAGAATGGATTTGAAAAAAACTTGGTAAATATTACATCATCTATTGATGCTGAGATAGCTGGTAGTGATGAAAGTAGTGCAACTGTTAGAGTAAATATGAATGAGTTGAGTGAAAGTCCAATGCCCCGTCCAAATAAACATTAAACTGAGATTTTGATCCTTGTTTTTATATAGTTTTTCAATGTATAACATGTAAGTATTCTACTTTCTTTGAAAAGAAATGAATTGACTGATTTTCTTCAATAATTTTATAAATATAGAAACATTTTTAATTTATATGGTAAACAAGGAACTCAAAGTCAAGCAATAGCTTTATCTGCAAGTGGTACTAGACAATCTTATTATAATTCTGCTTTCTTTGGATTTCAAGATACTCTTTTAACTCTAGATGGATTTCATTATTATCACAAATGTTATGTTGAAGGTGCTGTTGGTCAGTCTTTTCCCCCCCCTTGGTTTTTAGCCAAGGTGTTTTTTTTTTTTTGAGTTTTGTTGATGATTTTTTTTTTGTAGATTTCATTTTTACTCAGCGTGCTGTTGTTTGGTTTGAACAAATTACAACTGGTAGTACAGCTCCTGGGATGTAGGTTGTTTCAAGTTTAACCAAACCACATCTCACTTAAAAAATAAGATGAATGACAAAAAAAACTAACCGATTTCGTATTAAAGTATAAGCGCGAATGGAAGATCAGATTTAACAGATCCATCAAGATATGTGTTTAATAGAGCCAAGATTTTATCATCAGGAGCTCCACCAAGATCAGTATATTTAGGTAGACCATGGGGAAATTACTCAAGAGTCACATTTCAATCATCATATTTATCTGAGGTCATTAATCCTTCAGGTTGGTCAGGTTGGTCAATAGATGATACAAGAACCAATCATGCACTTTATACTGAGTTTGGAAATTATGGGCCTGGTTCTGTTTTAAAATCTGATGTTTCAAATGGAATTGGTTTACTTGATCCTAACTCTGGTTTAATTAAACCTCCTCAACTTACTCTTGGTCCGGCTCCTATTGGTAGCCCTGATGCTCAAAAAGGAGTTCCTTTTGGTACTAGAGCTCCTTTTAGCTTTCAACTAGTTAAACCTCTATCTGTTCAACAAGTTTTAGGTGATGTATGTCTTTTTCTTTTTCTTCTATAAATCGAACTCATCTGGTCCTAAATTAGTTTTTTTTTCTTATAGGACTATGGGAACTGGGTCGATCCGAAATACGGTGTTGAACATTAGTCTATAGATAATTGAGAAATTCTAAAAAAAGCTTCTTATATAAAATCCATCTTTGGGTATATATTTATTTTTCTTAAATCTCAAAAAATGAAGCACACTGAGTGAACTATCCAATTTCTGAAAATATCTGTACTTTTGCTAGTGTTTAATTCATGTAAGCTGCGTTTTTTTTGTCTTTTTTTTTTCATGGATTTTGTGAGGCAGGGCCTTGTAAATATTCTTGCTCTTGATTGTATCATTTCGTGCTTGTAATAAAAAGGTTCAAAATCCTTGTCTTGACTGTGCTTTTCTTTTCTTTCCTTTCCTTTTTTTTTTTTTTTTGACCCATCAATAAATTGCGTAAATTCCGATGAGTGTATTCAGAATTGATGTTCATCCTTCATCTTTACCTAGGATGATACTAAGGTATTCCATTTTATTTCCTGATCGGATGCGGTAAAACCAAGTGACTCAGTTGAGGTTTACACTTGAACCAGCCTCAATCAACAGTTTGAAGATCTTGTTATGAACAAAGGCTTAATTTTTTTTTTTTTTTTTTTTCAATGAGCTCTTATCTTCAAATAGAATGTGTCAATCAATGCTCTTACTCCTTTATGCGAGAAAATTGGTGAGGTAATTTGGATAATTAGGGAGAGAAATTATGAATTGATGCACTAAGTTGGATATTTCAGCTTAAGCTCACCTCACGACCGGCCATATAAGTGAAGAGAAAGATTGATATAAAAAAACTTGACCAAGTTTGTGATGATACAAATTGGTACTTAAGTTGTGTTGTGGCCCCGGGGCCGGGTCCACTCGGGGCACGACTGCGGCACCGGCGAGAACCTGTCTCGAGAGCCGGCGGGAGCGGAGGTTCCACATCAACCTGCTGTGTGTCCACCTCCGCATGTCCGCACTTAACGTATCTTCGCACTCCCAATAAGTTGCACACCCAAAAAATTGAAACTAAAAAAACTCGCTGTGGACTAATCAATTAGAGCTGTGAGAGGTGTTTCTGTTTTGCGGAAGGGCCCGCCTCGTGCGCCAGTGGCGTCCAGGCGCCATCATGCTTCCAAAAAAGGCTGCGCCCCCAACCTGACAGTGACGTCATAACCCTAAGCTGTCCCTAATCCGAAACTGTTTGAGCCTTGACCTCCTCCGTCTGACCTACCCAACCCTCCCCGAGTGACCCTGATCAAGGTCCTATCCACTGATCCCAGTCACTTTGGCTTTTGTATAGGATTGCAGCCTTGCCCTCCAGTTTTTGAAGGTCTGATCAAGCTCAAGTTGAGCAACACGCATTGCTTCGATGAGTCCGCACCGCATGGGCCCAGAAAGGAGATATATAGAGAGAGGGGGGCGAGGGATGGATGAACGAGATTGGCAGGTGGAATTCTCAGTTGGAACTCCTGCATCAAACCGGTCGTCCTTCTAATTAATTAAATACACAATCGAATGAGAAAGGATATAAACCCACCACAACATTGACCAACGTCACCACTTTAAATACAGATCTCTCATCATATGGCTCTCTCAACAGTTCAAGTCGGTGGTCTTCACCCACATCAAATACCACCAGAGTACATCAACAGACCAGCAGCTTACCTAAACTACCTCTTCGAGACCGGTGGAAACGGTACTATTGTACTTTTAGCTCAATCAACTCTATGGGAACTTGAATCAGTTCTCAAGATAACCGTCAACAATGCAGAACTTTCAACATTCGGTCAATTCTGTCTCACTCAGGCAAAACTTCCAGTGTTGTATGTAACTGATACAAAATCATTTTTATTTTATTTATTTTTTTGAAGGTACACAGGCTATCCTACCGATCCATCTCTACATGCTCAAATCCATCCCATTAATGATAGCGAACCATCGGCTATAACGTTCTATGATACTCATCATGTCAAGTTATCACACTTGACCATCGATGGTAAAAGACCAGAAAAAGGCTGGGTCAAAGATGGTCATGCTTTAGTAGCCTGTGGTGGTCAGTCTTCCTCTTTCTCCTATCGATGATCTGGCTTTCAAACAATATTTGATCATCATTCTTCAACCAAATACAAGGTCGGAACGCGAAGGAGCCTGTCGTTCAGTACTGTATCCTCAAACATCCAAGAGGATGGACGTGTTTACATGTTCGTCAATCTCTTTCTTCTTACCGTGTCTGTGGTTGACTGTAGGGTGATTATGTTCCATGTATGTATAGGTCTTTAATCATTGTCAAGGTGGACGTGTGATCGGAAATAAAGTAGGACCAGCTGGTCAACCTGCCCCAGATGGTAAACCTCTCTCTGATCTCCATCCGAATTATCCAAATTGACTTGATCGCGATGATCTAGGACCTTGGGCAGATGGCTTAAGCATAGCATGTAAAGATGGTATCATCGTAAGTTTCTCTTTCGCTTTCTCTTCTACCCTCTCCTCACTTTCTCTTTCACGTACTGATGATGGGCGGTAGGCCAATAACGAGATCGTAGATGCGACCGATGGAGCAATCGTACTGTTTTGCGCACCAGGCACAATAGTCAGTCATCAGAAATTCATCAAAGTTCGTAGAGGAGAGTCATGTTCAGGTTTATCTTTCTATTCTGGGATGCTGGAAATTTCAGTGTATCGGTAATACTATCATCGCTCGAAACCAAAACCTTCTCGTAAGTGGCTTTTGTCCTCCATCAGACGCAAAACCATTTATCCTTTAAATTTTTTAAAAACGAAAGGGAGCCATAAACATGTAAGATCAAACGCTGTCTCCCTCCATCCTCCCATCTTCCTAGCTGATTAGGTCTATCATAGGGTTGATTCAGGACCTTACGAGATGGATTACACCCGTACTCGAGTCTTTGGAAATATAATTCGTTCTGAAGCAGCTCACATTAAACTAGGAATTGGGTCTGTCTTGTTTTCATCTTCTTTTCCTTTGCTTATTGAGGCTGACATTGCTCGTTGTTTTGATTTTTTTTTTTTTTTTCTTTTTTTTTTGGCAAAAACAAAAGTATCGGTCCATTAGCTTGGGCTCCTGGAGAGAAACTATTGAACTTTGGTGGAGAAGTACATGATAATGTATTTGGTCCTGGTCGCTTTGGTATATACTCATCAATCTCTTTCTTTCAAAAAATGGAAGAGCTGATGATTTTTGAAACGAAATCGGATTCGAAGGATACGCGATTGGAATCTCAGGAGCCAAAAACTTTAATGTACAAGGTAATCGAGTAGTTTCAGGTACAGAGTTTATAGGAGATATGTCATCGATGCCAGAACCAATAAATGCACCACCGACAGCTTTCTTAGCTGCTTTAGAGGAAGAACAAGTGGTAGAAGATTGTTCACTTCAATCTGATTTTGTTAGGGGAAGAGCTCGTTGGTTGATAGGTATTGAAGACGGACCTCCAAAGAAACTTAGATATGATGCTGGAAAATTTGCACTTGAAAGTAGTGAAGTACCTGGGATATGCTTTTTGGCAAATACTAGACTTCAACTTGATCCTGATGGATTACTTTCAGTCATCCGTAATACTACTTCGGAAACGCTTTGGACATCTGGATTTCGTGGATCTACATTCGGTGCTAAATTAGAATTTACTGTCGAAGGAAAATTAGAGATAAGAGAAAAACAATCAGGTAAACTGGTTTGGGATCCTACTGCTTATCTTCAGGGAAGAGTTGAATTAGGAAAAGCTAGTCTTTCAATATCGGATAAAGTCCCTCACCTTGTCCTTTGGACTAAAGAGAATAGTATTGCTTGGGCTTCGGAGTATGCTTTTGAAAAAGGTGGACTAGAACTTAACGTGAGTAGCAGCTGGCTTTGCTTGACTGAATTTGCTTTTAGATAGATGGCTGATTTTTTTTGATATCTTCCTCATTCAGGCCGGTCAATTCATTTGTATCCCACCAAGTCCTTTAGCTCCACCCCCTATTCCACCACGTCAAATTATCTTACCAGGATCCATGAGTCAACTTCCACCTCCAATCCCTCCACGTCCAATTCCACCAACATTCCTTTACTTAGATCCACAAACTAGTAACTTAGTTTTACATCAAGGTAGAACTCCAACTGAACCTCATGGATTTGTTTTATGGGCCAGTGAATTTTTTCCAAAATTTTCAAGACAAGTTTTAAGTAGAAAATCAACAGGTTGTGAAACTAAAGCTTGCTTTCAAGGTAGTGATGGTAATCTCGTCATTTATGGTAACCCTTTCGATGATAATCGTTCGTATTTTGATTTCTTTTCTTGATTCAAGCTCCCTCATTTACCCTCCTTTTTTCTTCTTCTTCTTCTTCTTCTTTTTTTTTTTGATTTCTTCAGAGAAAGAGTTAATGATAAAAAAAACTTTCTCATCTCTTTTGTTATTACGATTTATTTAGCTACCGAAAGAACTGCTCTTTGGGCTTCAAAAACTAATTGTGATTGGTTAAGGGTTGATGAACATCATCGTTGTTTAGAATCTAAACCTGCTTTATCTTTTCATTCTTCTGAATTTAAGACTCTGATAAAAAAAATTCCTTGATTGAAATCTTTTTGCTCTCTACTAATTCTTTACAAGAGCGGATTTTCAAATTTAATTGTTCTGTCACTCGAAATCCTTGATCCATATAAATAGCTCTTTTTTTTTTGTTTGTCAGTAAGAGAACCTCAGGTAACTCTTTAATTTCAATCTCTGTTTAATTGAATGCGGCGTTGTTTCGAATTTTGAGACAACTTTAAAACTCTGGGGAAAAAAAGAACATTCTTTCGTATGTTGTATACTTCATGACGTATATCTTTGTTTTTTCTATTCCTTGTTAATGGAACTTACAACTTTTGTTATATGATGTTAATGTGATCCAGTTTTTTTTTTCTGCCTTTGCTTCAATGAAATGTCGTAAGTTCAGAAGTTTTATAAACTTTTAAGATTTTTGTGGTTTTGTTCTGAAAAGAGAAGAGTTTTTGAGATGGTGAGAACATTTACTTTACTTTTGTGTAAGCTTGAAGGAAAATGTGTATTTTAAGTGCAATCCTTGCTTTGTGCTTTGGCACAAGTCAAATCTCACCGGGACTTATTAAATTGTGTCTAGGTACCTAATAAGTAGTATGGAATTTAAGGTGATCTCTGTGTTTTTTTTGTTTGACTTTGGTCTTATGACCTTGTAGTGTTTTTTTTTTTTTTTTTTTTTTTTTTTTAATAATAATAATCAGGATGACGTATTTAACTTGATATTTTACCACTTGGATGTAAAAAAAAAAAAAAAAAAATTACTCAGTTTTGTGATTTATTATTATGGGCCTGTTTGGCAACCAACTTCAGATTAATGTTTGAAGTCGGGTAAATACCCGAAACCACGACCTCGTTTGGTACCATAAGAAAGTGGATTCTGAAGTCAAAAAACCGACTTCAGAATCCAATTTAAATCTGATTTTAAACAACTTTGACGAATCTGGTTTTACCAGATTTGACTGACTCCCAAAATCCATTTTCTGGATTCTCTCAACTGAATTCGACCCCTTCCAGCCTCACTCGGTCCCCACAACCTCTTCTCGACCATTCACCGACGAGACCCTTCTTTTCCGTCACTTCACTCACTGACAACACCCTTCCTCCACTCCACTCATTTGAGTGACGACTATAATTCAGCCTACTATGCCTCCGAAAAAGCTTCAGACCAATGATGAGAAGGAGACAGGAAAGGATTCTTTGACCTGGACTCCCCAAAAGGATCAATTTCTCCTTACAGAGTTCAAGGAGCAGATGATGCTTGGTCATACATCAGATGATGGGCTTTTGGCATTGGGATGGACTGAATTAACCAACAGATTGGTCTTTTTCAGAGTCAGATGATGAATTGAAAGTGCTTGAATCAGACATGTTGACAATAGTTGGTTTGATGGTAGGAAGAGAGAGGGCTTGGAGCTGGCCGAGGTATGTCTGTAAGGTAACTGGGGACTTGTGATATTTTTTTGGGATGTTTTGAAAAACCAACTTCAGAGTTGGTTCTCTAAATGACCCAACTGGATTCAGAGTTAATTCAGGTTGATTCTCTGGATTTTACCCAAAGCAACACTTAAATCTGGGCAGAATGACTTCTCACATGTGAGAAGTCATTCACATTTGGAGTTAATTCTCACTTGGAGTTAGTTGCCAAACAGGCCCTATATCAAGTGAGTTTTTTTTTTTTTTTAAAAAAAAAAAAGTTTTCATTTTAATCTTTACTATCTGTTAAATAGTATTTGGTCTTTGATATATATAAAATTTGAAAAAAAAAAAAGTTGACTCTTGCTTCTCAAACTAATTGGAAAAGTTTAAAAGTAAAATCTTTCCAAGGGTGGGGGGGAGGGATATTTTAGGTTAATAGACTGTAAAGCCTTTTTTTTTTTTTGGTATTGAAGTGAAGTGGTGAAAAGCCAGGATGCAAGTATTGTGTTGCTCAAGTTCTTGCCTGAGAAATATATGAATTAAAAAAGTCACTTGTGGTGATACCTTTCAATCAACAAGTTGGATCCTTGGTAGGTTACCAAAGGGACTTACTCATGAAGCAGGTTTTTTTTTTTTTTTTTTTTTTTTTTTTTAGCCAGAGGGCTAAGGATTTTTTGGCCGAGAGAGTCTTGTTCTCCCTTTTCCCGAAAGAAAACCGGGTGACATGAACCCTCAAATTAGTCAGCTATGCGCTGCACCTCCCCCTAAAATGTACAGGTGGAAGGTAATCACTGCCAAGATATTTGTATCGGATGGGCCTATCCGATGTTCTATCACCCCAAGATATGCGATGCAGTGTCAGTAGGATTAGGTGCGATGGAATTACACTGCAATATGGTGTCAGAGCATTAGAT
>MU167264.1:160828-174857 GCA_015951145.1 Cronartium quercuum f. sp. fusiforme G11 | reverse complement strand
GGACTGATAAGTCTGGATGGGTGGAGGTCAGGTGCAAGATGTTTGGTGGCATAGTGATACTTAGTGGGGCTGATGACTATCAAAGGGAAGCCAGATGCACAAAGCATATGCATTCCTTGCATAAAGTCACATGGAAAGGATCTTCAAGGTATAAATTGGATGTATCCTCCAGTTAGGGCAGGCCCAAGGCACTCCATGGCTGCCCCATCATAACAATGCCAGCCTGTGGCAGGCCCAGTTTAAGGGGGCCTGCTCTATGGTCCCATTAGGGGGCGTGGGTGTGAGCCTTATTGTACAATGACAATTGACAGCTCAGTGGAACAGTTCACAGGTGTACTTGATTCACCATTGCCATTCTTCATCCTCATTTGGACACCCAAACTCATGGATTCAACTTTCTCAAAGGTCTTGTGCACTTGCTCAAAGTGCATTCTTCATAAACACACATTGACATCAGGCATACAGATCAGAGGCCAATATGTTCATCCAAACACAAAGCAACAACACAAGTCTCCAAATACTTCTGTGGTGGTGATTGTTCCCTGCAAGAATAAGGCAGAGGTGGTACAATCAAACAAGAGCAGATTGGACAGTTCTTCACAAGGATGTGGTCATCATCAGGAGTTGAGATGCAACCCAAATGGGGTTGTTCCTCACAAGAAGCTTGACATTTGGCACTTTCCAGGATTCTATTGTGTTTCATTCCAAATTTTGTATACAGATTGATTAGGAGGAAGGTAATGAGCTTGCACCGACTGGTACCTCTTGAGAACACATCTGTGAATGGTTCCACTGAGCTGTCAATTGTCATTGTACAATGACATCCTAATGACAAATGACAGCTCAACAGTGTGAGTGGCACTGCAAGTGACAGTGTGAGCAACACTGCAAGCGACAGTGCATGCGACACTGCAGGCGAAAGTGCATGCGACACTGCAGGCAAAAGTGCATGCGAAAGTGCAGGCGAAAGTGCATGCGACATGCAACCCCCGCACTGGTGCTTGCACTGCAAGCGACAGCTAATTGCTACCAGTGTCAATCGACACATAATATGCTTTAACCCAAATATGCTACTATTGTAGCCCCCCCCCACTTGATTTTCATTCAAATTGTTGAGATCTTCTTACCTGTCTCCTTCCCTCATCTGAAAAGAGATGCTAAGCCCAACTCATTCCTTTTCTTTCTTATTTTCACTTGTCCACAACCAGACACGCTCACCTATTTCCGATTTATTCCATGATTCCTTTTCTCTTGTCTAGAATTTTGTCACCAGCTTCTGATCCAAGCTCACTACCCATTGCTTAATCAAAACTTACCTAGATAACTGTGTTCCAAGAATCTTCACAAGAAAAGATCAGACAGAGGAAGTCATACCTGGGAAAGCGTAATGGGAAGCAGTGAGGAAAAGCATCCCATGACGTGTTCCCAGGGGTTAATGTGGATCTGGCTTTTCTCAGTATGAGACTATTCTAGATGGCAAAAAATACACTATACACATTGGGATTTGAACCCGTACAGACCGCAACGGAAGGATCCACTTCCTCCTTTTCTCTTTTGAGCTGCAAGAAATTCCACTTTGGTAACCACATGAAGTGCACCTTTTAACCAGTCTGTAGCCGTTTTTCAACCATAAAGTGAGGCTTATGTTTGACTTGCCACACCTGCTACATGTGAAAATTACCAAATCCTTTAGTTATGTAGATCACAGGGGAAACAAAAGATTGGGATGCTTCTACTTGTACAGTGTGAAGGGATTTCCAGCACATTTCAGGGTGAAAGGTGGGATCATGTTCCCCAGTGAGCTTGCGGACAAGTGAGGGGAAAGAGTTTCTTTGTAAAGAAATCCTCGGCCCTCAGACAAAAAAAATCTGACCAAAGTGGTAAGTCCCTCATACTGACATGTGAATATTCTACTCCTTGAATGACAGGTGTCCGTATCAAGAGACGCTACTAAGTTAAGAGCAATGCAGTTTTTCTTCTTCATTTTACTCTTCAAATGGTTGGGGGTCTTGGTTCCTTATTGTACCTGTATATATTGGGTGAGAACTGTACCTAGGCTCTTGCTAGTGCTAAGGTTCGCTTTGGGGGCACGGGGGTGGGCTATGGTCCAAACTTCCAATGTGTTTGAAAGTTAAATGTTCTGTGGTTGCGGTCATCCTTCCTTCATTGGTATTGATGTTTTTGTATAGGAAGGTTATCACTATGGCCTCAGTGTGTTTGACCACCAGCCAGTGTATTTGAGTCCCAATGGTACTATTCTGCGTTGTAAGACACCACTGCCTTCATAGTTGCCTTGGATGACAGCATGCAGAGTGTGTATTCTCGGATGCTGCCTCCGAAGTTTGAACCAAGGCAATCCGCCTCCATTGGCTGGAATATGTCGATGAAAGCCTCGGAT
The DNA here is from genome assembly GCA_015951145.1 of Cronartium quercuum f. sp. fusiforme G11. NCBI lineage: Eukaryota > Fungi > Basidiomycota > Pucciniomycetes > Pucciniales > Coleosporiaceae > Cronartium > Cronartium quercuum. The sequence goes on along the minus strand of MU167264.1, from coordinate 172,459 downwards.
GCTGTCATCCGAGGTGCAGTAAATGCTTCGGCAGTGCAGTCTTAGTTCTCTTGTGGTGGTTACGCCCACGCGCACCTTCTTGAAAACTTTGCGCCCTTCACATGACTTGGTTTGCTCGGATATACCACTGTCTGACACATAACACACTCTTGCCTTGTTCTATGAACAAAGCTCTGCACCAGGAGCCCATGTAAACAGAAATCAATCTTCATACAATTCTATAGTTCATCAATGTGTTCACATGTAGCTATGTTGTTTGTGAGATACCAGTGAATAGAATAGGGACTTGGCTTTGTAAGCTTTATCACCTGAGAAACTGGCCAAACTTCAAGCTAGCTCATACATTCACTCCTTCTTTCTTTTGTAACCACAAAAAGTAGAAGTTGCAGAATCAACAACAAGAACCGACATGAATCAATTTTTTATCACATCATTCCATTATCTGTCCTAGAGCGTTTCCTAGTGCCATACGTCTGTCGAGTTTCGTAGGACAGAATTGATAGACTTGAGTAGGATGCTGTCCTTTGTATCACCTGTTGTATCAAACACGTTAACACCTGCAAGCCCATGAACTTTTGCAAGGGTAGCCTTTTTTGCTAATGACAACGGATCATCATAAGAAATCAAGTTCTTAGATTCCGAGTGAAATAGGAACGGCTGAAAGGCGGTTTCAACATCAGCTCTCTTACATCTGAGGTCGATTTTTCACGAGATGTATTTCGACTCACCGTCCTTGAACACGCATCATAATATCTGGTGTACCCATTGAGACCCTTTCGTGTATTTTTGCTGAGTTTTTGGGTCTCGATCAGTTCTCGGAAAAGCCAGTTACCCCCATTTCCCGTCGGATTCCCACAGGCGTCCGTGCCTGCCGGATCACTAGCGCCTGAAGTGACCCCACCAGGGGGAACTGTGGGTGAAACTTCTTGGTAATACAAGCTGCTTCCCAAACCCGAACCAGCAAACCGGGTCTGTTTCAGCTTTGGGGAGAGGGTTGTGTAACCATATCCGTACGAGGGTACTCCCAAAATTATCTTTGAAGCTGGGAAGCCGGTTCGAACCCATGTATCGATCGCTCGCTGAGCTGAGAATTTGTTCGCAGGGTCGCTGCAAGTATCGTAGAGTGGTGCGTTGGGCCCTGAACCAGGAAGCGAAAATTCGATCCCATTCCAATTGAACAAAATTATTGATCAGACAGACTTTGATCTATTCGTGGTGACTCATGAAAGGACCTACCCGAGTACTTGGCCCAGCCTGGACCATAGATGTCGTACGCCTATAAAGCACCGCACACCTTTAACATATTCCATGGGAGACATGCTGAAAGTAAATACATACCATGATAGTGATATAGTCGAGCACTTTTCCAAATGCTGAGTGATCTTTGAGCGGCTGTCCATCGGGTCCGTCAAAACCTTGAACAGGCACAGCAGCTGAGAGGCGAGCGGAAGGGCCAAGCTTCATTCTGAGTCGCTCAAGGAATGCCAACAAATTGGCGCTGTCCGCCTGTTTGATCACGTTACAGCCCATGCCTTGTCGATTCGGGTATTCCCAATCTATTGAAAGGATGTGTCATTGTTACGCTGCATTAACAAGCCAGCCAATACAACTTCTCAACTAACCAATGTCAACGCCTTGAAACCCATTCTTCTTAACAAACTCCGCTATGGTGTTAACGAAGACGGTGCGGTTATGAGCGTTTCCTGTATTGGTACTGCTCAGGTTCTGGTCAGCTGGAACTGCGTATTATAAAAACCCTGAGATGATGAGTGTCAATTTAAAGTCGTCATTTACCTGAAAAATCGAGAGCCCGTCCACCCTCCTATACTCTTTTGTCTCCAAATTAGATGGTAAAGTGCAGTCAGTGCTGTGATCATCGGGTGTCACATATGTAGATTTAAAGATGCAACTAACAATGGAAATCGAGACGTTGTTCTTCTTTGCCGCTGCTACCACGGCCTTCATGTTCTCTTCATCATCTAGTACGAGTGGAAGGTCTGGTGTGTCTTGAGGTACGGCCACGAAGTAATCCATATGATTGAACTGCTTCCAAGGGATAGCCTCCGGCGGTAACAAGTTTGCAGCATAACCCTGCGGAGGAAGAGCTTTGCTTCAGCCATCGTTGATAGGTTTCTTCTTTCAATGAAAACGGGAGAAGGAGAAAATCATTACTGGATAATAACTCGAGACAACTGGCTCCATTCGAGAGGCCTTCGCTGGCCGGTGTGAGTCAGGTTTACCAACGCATGTCTCGAGCGTGAGGGCACGACAGGTGAGAAGAAGAATAGAAGCCAACTGAAAACGCATGATGGTCTTCAAGTGAGTTCCGGTTCAGTGACTTCAAACTATGGGATCGCTGGACAGGGATTTTTCGTGATATGTCAAAGACGCTACGAAAGACTTGTGCAGGTTATCTCAAAGTACCTTGAATGGTGGTAGAAATAGTGCAACCGAATTTGAGGCTTGCTATGTCCTCTTTTATACCCCTTGCATGAGTTCGGTAAACAACCACTCCCAATGCCCACTTACAGTCGCGCTTAGAAACATCTACCAATCTATCAGGAGCCACTTTCTGCGCCCCGGAAAGATCTACGAGGAGTCGGAAAAAAAAATTTGTAGGAGAGATCTAGAAAACAAAGGAGGAACGGTCGAGAGGATTCTCAGAATTGCCCATATGAGCTTTCACGTTCAAGAAGGTCAGCGTAATCTGAGATTGCAGTCTAATTACAATCATGTAGAATGACACGGTGGGTTTCAAAGAAGGTGGTCCGATGAGCTCACGAAAGTTTTTGGAAAGTCGATAGAAAGTACCTAAGAATGTGCGCATCCTCACGCTCGTATTAAGGTCTGGTTACGACATAAATATGTCTGCTTGCTTTCTCAACTGTGGCTGGTATCTTGACCGAGCCCCTCCGAGCTCCTAACATCCGGAGGTCAGACACGTCCACCTGTGTGTGAATAAAGAACGAAATGTTTGTAGGGGTAAGGGTACACCTGTGTAGACCAATAACGGAAGAATCGAAAAGACTTACGACAGCCAAACAAACGTTGTATCTATCTTTGAATGTGATAGCTTTCAGCCTACTCACCATCGTAAGCGGTCCTCCTGTCTCCAGCTTGCTCGGAACTCTCATCTCTCAGTATTTTCCTTCCCATTCTTCAAGCGCCGTTGCTTTTGGACTGTGCAGTTGAGTTCCAAGATTACTTCCACTGCGATTTTTTCTCAATTTTCTAGTGCAATGGTTCATTTTTTGGTCACCTGAACCACGGTCTGATGTCCCTTGTTTTGGCGTGCACTGGTAAAGCTGCTTTGAATTATCCAGCAGCCAGCTTTCAAAAAGATCGTTATCTTTATTGAAGCAGACAGAACCTAGAAAAAGCATCCGGCAGCATTGGATTCAAAACTGACCCTCATAACTTCTCAGAGCTATCTGGGATCCTATCTAGATGCAAACATACTAAAAGCCAGGAACCTTACATTGTATTAATGTGTTTGCACTTCAAGGACAAACAAACAAACAAAAAGGTATTCGTGGTTCAATTTGATCAGTGCAATGACTTCTTCAGTTTCTTTCCCATGTATGTGTTATGGTCACACGCTGTGTGGCCTACATCTAAAACAAGAAAACACTCACAGGTGGTTGTGGATGAATGGTCTAGACCTGGTCTATGACCTTAATAGTAACTGTTGTTCAATATCGGAAGGGGTTTTCTTCTTCTTTCATTCCCACTGTGGTTCTGTGCCCTCTGCTACTTGCATATGAAACAATTGAAATTTCAGCTTACTTTCACTTGAGAGCATTATGTATCATTATCTCTCAATCAATGGAGATTTCTGAAAGGACAGTCTTCCACATATCCTCCTGGTACTCATCTTTACCAAGTTAAGTTTTTAGTTCCCTTTTCTCAATCATTGGAAAATTGAGCCCAAAGGGCTGTATGCCTGGAAACTGAAAAGCGTGCTTGGGCTGTACAACCCCATCCGTCAACAAGATTTTGAGTCTGAAAATGAGGTAACTCACGCGGTGGGCGCGAGTTATGAATTTAAGGCACGTTTTGTGTTGTTCAAGGGAATATCTATAGGGCAAGCGCCGAGCTGCGCCTCCCAAGTGTCAAAAAATGGAAAAGAGACTACAATATTGAGGTTTGTATTTCCCTAGTCTGTAATAAGTGATGGACGAAGGGAATTTGTAAACCAAAATTAAACAAGGTCATTGAACTTCTTCAAAGCAGTAGAGGTGCCTTCAGAGGTATGTAAGAGTGGATGGAGTTCAGGCAAAGCTTCAACAGATAGGCTAATTCGGAATACTCTAATATAAGAGAGCAGGGGGGGATTTGATAACATCCTTTTTGTATTTCATGCGGCCAGCTGATCCCTAGGAGAGAGTTGGAGTTAAGGCAATATTTTGGAGTAGTTGATCCTTGAAATTCAGGTCAAGCTTATGGACAGTAAAGGTATCAGTACAAAGGCACAACATTTGGTAAGGCGGAGAGTATCAATACAAGTCTCTATTTCTTTAAGATATAGTTAGAGATGCAGTTATATACTTCAAGTCATTTATGTCAGGAGCAACCATCTATGATATTACAATTTGGTGTCAAGCCATATTTAGGAAAGAAAGACCAGACAAACTTTGTTATAATTGCACGTATATACAGAAGCAGGTTCAGGCCATGAGTAATCAACAGTCGGTGAGGATCCTGAAAAATAAAGCAGAAGTAATAGGAATCATTAGACCACATGGAGACCCCAAGTGTTGCAAATTCTCAGGGTACTTGACGGGTTCATTTGCATTTGATAATCTTTTGTTTTTGTTTTCCTCGAAACATTGTAAATGTCCCCCCTTGTATAAGGTTTCTGTAGCAAAATCAAGTCATCTCAGCTCCTGAAAATCAGTGTTGTAGATTTCAGGAAATCATGCCAAGACTCTGTAGCCTAAAAATTCAGAAGCAGTGAGGTAAGATTACAAAATTTATCTGAATTTCAAGACCCAATCCGAGAATTTTTAGAGTCCAGACATTTCAATTCTACTGGTCTTGACCTTGTAATGAAAAATGTTGAAAGACACCTTTTTCAAATGAGGTCTAAGGATATGATTTGAGCTGCATCAGATGATCACGGAACAAATTTGACTTCGTTTTAAAAATGTGGGGAAGTAGTTCGAAGTAATGACCGTGGACAGCCTCTGTTCCTTTGTAGTTGAATTTGATTTGAAGAGATTTTATCAGAGAAAATTTAGCAAATGCTATTAAAACCTTTCTTCTTTTACTTCCAAACAAAGTTTTCAAATATTCTTGAAATTGGCCCAAATCTTCCAAGCTTTGAAAGGGGAACATGTTTCGAGAGAAAATGTCTTTAAGCAGAATAGACCAAGGTTGGATGTTGAGGTGTGATGTATATGGATTTTTTTTTTTTTTTTTGCATGCATCAGCAAGAATCAAAATCTCAAACCATGTACTTGATTGTGCTGCGTATTACTCACATTTCAAGAATAGGAATTACTGATGGTCCAAATCTCCAGAGGCTAGGAAGTTATACCCAGGGAACATGACATTCCACATGTAAACAAGATATATTGACACGAACAAGCAAGCCAGGAGTAACCTATTCGGTTTAGTTTTTTTTTTTTTTTTTTTTTTTTCACGGACAAGCTTGAATTTCAGTAGTCGTAAGATTCTACCCAATAGCGACCTCTGAGACTGGCAAACGGCGACCGCAACGTAGGAGGGACATACACGCTTGATAGACCCAATTCTGAGGACGTGATTGACATTTCAAACTCACCTCTACACCTATCACCGATTGTCGTCACCCTGTGGAGCTGCTTCTGTTCGATTCGAATAGCTTTTCCGACAGTCTACTATGTTGAGGAACACGCTTTTTCAAGGAGAAAACTTGGGTTCAAGATGGTAATGGGATCACTTGAAGAGTGCATCTCGTTATTATCAGATGATTTCAAACTGTCGTTCAAAATCGAGCTTTTGACTTTAGCCTTTGCGTCAGGACATTGTTATGATTTCGCAAGACTTTTTGAAAAAACTCGTATCAGAAGCAGTGGTGCTTTCTATGAGGGAAAAGGAGAAGTTGCTGATAAGCTCATGCCTATGGAGGTCAAGATGACTTTTAGCATTCCAAGTCATACGTTATAAATCTCTCGAGAATGGCATTTCGGGAATGAATTTATAAAACATTCTTCACATCATTCAATACTCTACAACAAAAACAACCATCATCACACTTTACATTAAATATTCACCTCTTCTCTCCAATGCATTTTTTAAATTCTCTTACACTCTCAACCCTTTTCTTTGTGTCAGTCCGTGGATGGGCTGATAGAGGAAAACCCGTCGTAGCGGGATACTATCCGGTACGTCTCTCAGTTCTATGATCTTCTTTACAAAAGTAGTCTAATATTTACGATTCTGATCCTCACATCTGATTCCCTCCGTCACCCAATCCTTCTCCGGTCCGGTCTGGCAGTCATATAAAGCCCATGTTCAAGCGCCTTCAGCGATACCATGGTCACATTACACTCACATTGACTATTTTGTCATCCCAGTCAAAGCTTCAGCTGACCAACTCCCTGTAGAAAACGAAGCCAATTTGCGTGAAACTGTTCAGTTGGCACGGGCTCACAATGTGTCAATCTCCTTAGTAAGTTTCTCGAAATCCTCTTCCTCTGCTATAATGAACTCAGGGTCAAAATGACTTATCTACGTAGACCTTAGGGGGCTGGACCGGTAGTGGAGCATTCAGTACTATTGTCGGCTCTAAAGAGTCACGAGACAATTTTGCTACCTCAATTGTTTCTCTGGTGAAGAAGTATGAGGTAGATGGAATTGATATAGGTCAGAGAATTTCTCTTCTACAAGTTGGCAACGCTTTCAAGACCTGATAAAACCTTTTTGACCGGTTTAGATTGGGAGTATCCAGGCATGCCTGCACAGGATGGCAACGCATACTCGTCAGCTGATTCTGAGCACTTTCTCGAGCTTCTCACTACCCTTCGTGAGAAGCTGGGAAAGGATTCCCGCATTTCGGCTGCCGTATCGATGAAGGGCCTGATGGGATCTGACGGCCAGTTTTTAGCTAACACCCGAGCTTTCTCGGATGTTTTGGATCACCTCACTATCATGGTATGCTGAGACCAATTGGCCTAATGTATTCTGTTTTCCAGATCTCTTCTGACCTTCGATAATTTGTTTTATAGGCTTATGATGCTTACGTGAGTGGAGCAGGCAACACGATAGCAGGCCCGACTGCACCGCTCTACCACACTTGCTCTGATCCTCAGAATCGTATCTCGGTTTCAAGTGCAATCGAAGGTTGGATTAAGACAGGATTTAATCCTAGCAAGATTCTTCTTGGGCTTCCCGCATATGGATATGGTTATACCCTTCTCGGTGATTCTCTAAAGCCGACCCACTTCTCAAGCACCAATAAAACTAGTCTACTCTTTCAAGCGGCGTCACCTACCTCTCAGGGTGGGCCTTCTGCAGGCGGAGGTGGTCAATGGCTCTATCAGGAGCTTCATAAAAACAACAAACTGTCAGAAGATTCAACCAAAGGTACTTCAGGGTATCAACGCCAATATGATAACTGCACCCATACTGTAAGTTGGTTTTCCCTCTTGTTGGAAAAATTACGAGCATTGAGAGTTGATGATTTACTAAATCTTAATTATTACAGCCATTCCTCTATCATCCTGAAACAAAACACTTGATTGTCTACGATGACGCCGGATCGATATTGGAAAAGACTCGACTGGCAAAACAGTATCAATTGGGAGGAGTGAATGTCTTTGACACCACGGGTGATACTCCAGACTTGCATCTCACTCGAGCCATTCATATCACTTACCCTGTGAATCAAGACGGACGGTCGCATTAGAATCTTCCTCGGAACCTGAACAGAAATCAGAATCTGAATAGCACTCACACAACTTGAACAGTAATCTGAATTTGAATAGCACTGATAAGTTTGATTCCATTCACAACTTGAATAGCACTCAAAAGCCTGAAAAGCACCCTAAATCTCGATAACACTAAACCCAATCTCCTCCAAAACCACAATACGACATCTAACATAGATTTTTTTCAAAAGAAAACAAAAAAAAATATTGGGTAGCTAAACCAAACTTTTTTTTTCTTTTTTTTTAGACTTATCAAAATTTTTGTATCTCAGGATTTCTTTCCCCCCCCCCCCCCCCCCCCAAAAAAAAAAAAAAATAAAAAAATACATAAAAAAATAAAAGAACAATATTCCTTCATTCATTCATTATTCCTTCCTTCCTTCATTTTTTTTGTGTTCATTCTAAATTTATGATCAATCATGTATGTTATACGTCCACTATATCTACATCATGTACAAAGATTATATATATATAAATATATATTCATCAAACCTTGTTCCTTTCTCTTTTTTTTTTTTCCTTTCAATGGATTTAGCTCAATTGATTTCCATTCACAAAAACGTGTTTTGAAAGAAAGAAAGAAAGAAAGGGAAAAAAAAAAAGCTTTACATAAACGGAAAAGGAAAAAAACTTTCATCAAAGATTTTTTTTCTTTTTTTGTTTGCAAAAACCATTGAGAGACTTTTACTTTGACTATTCAAATCCTACCGACAACAGGAATTCATAACAACAAACCAAAAAAAAAAAAAAAAAAAAAAAAAGTTTATCGTCTACATTTAAATGTAGTCTAATCGAGTTTTTTTTTTTTATACGATATGATTGAGATTCAAGCTGAATAAAACCAATATAAAAGTAGGACCATATTTTTCTTTATTTATCAAGTAATCCTTTAATGAAAATTTTTGAATCAGAAGAAAAAACGAAAAAGGCTTAAAGATCAACAATGATAGGTAAATTAATTTTAATTAAATTTAAGAGATCAATGTCAACATCCAAGAATAAATTTATATCGAGTGATCGGATTATATCATCAAGATTAATTCCAACGTCAAGAGCCAATGACAAGGTAGTTTTTAGGTCAACTCTGATTCGAGCAAAGACATCTGTATATCAAATACATAAATAAAATAGAATGAGATTCAATTTTGATTCCTTAAGTAATTCAAGTCAAAAAAAAAAGGAGATGTACCTAAAACAGATGCTAAATAATGTGGTGAGTAAACGGTCTTTAAGACGGTAATGATACCTTGTAATTTAGCAAATAAAACTACGATCGCATTTCTAAATAAATGCTAAAACAAAACATAAAACAAGGAATTATCAGATCAAGTCTTGAGAAAAATCCGTCTTACCAAAATTTAAATGATTACAATCACTAGAATTTAAGGAAAAAAAAAAAAAAAAAAAAAAAAAAAAAACTTCATAAAACTTACTAGTTCAAGTACTGGTGGAGTACAATCGCAATGAAGTCCGGAGTTCCTAACCACATTTCCGAGTTTGACCTCTAAATCGATCAAACCTTTGACCACGACCGAGACGTCCACATTTCCGGGTAAAAGGCTAAGTCTATATTTTTCGATCGGATCTAACAAAGATTGATAATTTTTAAGAATAGGTCCGAACGGAATTTCCCGAGTGCGGAGTGATTGACTTGAACGGCTTTTGTGAAGCACCCCACCCCCCAAAAAGAAAAAGAAAAAAAAAAAAAAAAAAGGTGATCAGTACATATAGCAAAAGACATTACAGTTATTTGGAGAGGGGGGGGGGGGGGAATAAAAATGAGTTTTTCAAGTACTCTGGTTCAACCGGGCTAGGGATCACGACGCCTATGAAATTTAACAGAAGAGAAGAGTGAGGCTCAATCAAACTTTCCAAAGTCATTATGCTTTCACTCACTGAAGGTAAGGATAAAGACCGAAACGAATAAGATGAGGTTCATGATGAGTGATAAAAGTTTAGAAAACTCTATATCCTTATTCAAAGATGGTGATAGTCTAACAAAGACGAGTAGATAGAGAATAAGATTTAAGAATAAAGTCGAGTTCGGATGGTCGACTATTTATGAAGATGAAGAAGAAGAAGAAGCAGTGTGATTATCCATCGAGCCACAAATAAACAAATAAGCCTAAGATGGGAAACATTCGTTGAATTTCTATCTTGATGTGCCAAATCTTTCAAAGCAAGTCATAAAAAGTATCAATGCATAAGAATTACAAGTTGACGATTTAAAGCACCACCTTAAATTCAATTAACATTTCAGATTCTTCTAAAGTATACAAATGCGCATAGAAAGACCACTCATTTTCTTTTCGAGATGTATACATCTTTGGATTAATGTACACTCAATGGTTGAACGATGACCAATCCGTGATCTAATGACATGGCCATGTCCAAGAAAAAAATAAAAAAAATAGGTTCCCTTTTCATAATCATTCGACAGTGGTAATGTAAATGTGTGACAAGTCCAGCTCCATCCTAGATCTGTGTCCGCCACACTCACACATGTAAGTCTATGACGAGAAGGGATCGAGTGACATAAATGACCTACAGATTGACAATACGGACCCTAATCTATCTATCACGTCAAATGCATGACACCGCCGAAGGATGTTTGAAGAACATGTGCTCAAAAGTTGGCCAGCCCTGACTCATACGCTCTGTCTTTGCCCGTCATCGTCCAGACAGGGCCGCCCAGCCATCAGTGGGCATGTCTCAGGCTTACAAGGAGCGAGAAAGATCTCTTACGGATTTATGACGGCACATGTTCTTCTTTGCCGACGGGGAACGCGCCAGGAAGCGAGTCCTTTTGGCCGCCTCGCAGCTGGCAGAGAACCTCGCACCGTGAATCTCACATGATCCTGATTTTGTTCCGGTCCAACCGCGGCCGGATCAGAGCCCAGATGGCTTGATCACCTCAACGCGCGACCAGCTAAGTCCGTATGTGGGTGGGATGAGCTGTTAAACTGGTGGCGATGAAACACGCCCCAAGCAGGTAAATGTTTGTATTTAAAATATCCCCCCCCCAAAAAAGAAACATCCACAATTGGTCCATGGGTTCACCCTTTCAAGAATGAGAGACACCCGAAGTTTTCACCGGAGTAATCCACTCCTCTTCACAAACGCTTGAATGGCCCGATCCTTTGAGACTGACTGTCTAAACTCGCAGACCGGGAGCACGTTATACTACTTGTTCTTCATTTCACAAGGTCCTTGGCGCACGGTCCAAACTTCAAAATCCTAATATTTTGCCCGGCCATTCATTGTGATCCACACTCCCTCTTTGAACTCAACAAACAACTTTTGCAATTTTTGGAGCTTAATCTCGAACCTAGGTTGAGCCCTATCAAACACTTAGTCAACAGGATATAAAGTCACACGGTGAAGTGCTCAAAAGTTGAAGCAAGGGGAAATGTACAATTTTTAAAACGTTTTGACTGGCTGCTCTTCATAACGTGGTGAGAATGCTGGTAAATGGCTTTTACAAAACTTTGCAAGAGCAAAAGGCCTTTTGTGGTCCGCCTGATGTACTTCAAAAGTGATATAGACCGACGTCTTGTGGCCCAAGAACAAAAAGGCCTGAGCCGCACGCAAGCGAAGTTGACCACCGGGGAATTAAACAAATGCTGGAGAGATGATTATCTCGTAAGTGTTCTGAGGGAAATACAACCTCAGTGAGTGAAGACCGTCTGGAGAGCAAACCTGCTCGGAATGAAAGGTA